>MNCI01032428.1:24147-143684 GCA_015680685.1 Gnetum montanum | reverse complement strand
AAAAGCTCCAACGTAAGTTGCCACCATGCCACTAACCTTTAAAGGAACGACCTTTGGGACTTCCCCCCCTCACTACCCATCTCCATCTAACTTCTAGAGAATTATATATAACTTATCTATAAGTAATGTTTCTTAAAGGTTATTGGTAAAGGACATCATATTGGTATTATCATTGGGTAGGCAGGGTAACATTGACATGGACGGGTAGGCCAGGTTACTTAGGAGTACTAGCAATAGTTGGGCCATCCCAGGTTAACTAAGTATGACTAACAAAATGGTAGTGGTAACTTTGTAACCCGAAATGACCCTAGTCATTCTGGGGCACTTGGTAACTTGTTCCCTGCAAAAGCGGTTGAACTCCCTTCACTAGACAATGTCTTCCCCTAAGGGAAGGTTGTGTCAAGGTTCATGTATTATGTTTCATATCTATAATGCAACCATAACTTTGTGGCCTCACATCATGTGGGTGCGACTCAATAATAGTGTAAGTCGCTATACGTGACCCTGATACTAATGGTGGTATACCCTATTACTACTAAATGGCTGCACGACTACCTAGTATTGAAGAAGGGATGGTTAAGGTGACTATGGTGCCCAACGTTAGTGGGATTAACCCACTTTCAAACCCATTGGACTACACTTAAGCTGCTCTAATGAGATAGTAAATGCAATGAGCATATGAAATAGTCAAAGGTTATTTAATTATAATGTAATGACCTTTGTATGACTAAGTATCTTGTTGATGAATGCGTGTAGTATGGGCCTTGCTTATGGTGTCCATTGGTGGAAGTGATATCTGGGGAAAGTGATGTGTTGATGGTGGATTCTCGTAGAATGGTGTATGCAAGAAAGTGGTCTATAGAATTATCAATGAACCTAGTATTCGAAACATCATGTATTCATCTTTCATGTTCAATGAATTATGGAAAGAGGCTTGCATTATCCCATGGGATTAGCGGGTAGCGAGTCCTGGAGTTTCCCTATTACACTTGAATTGACCAACAGTAAATGATCCCATGCCAATGTCAGTGTAATGGTAATGAGCACAGTGGATATGAACTAATGTGGTGAGTGCCCCCATCATTTTCTATATTTTTGGGCATGGTACCAAGTTTCTAAGCTAAGTAGCCCACACCTCAACTATCTGGCAAAGCCACCTATGAAAAGCTACATCAACAAAATATGTTTATTTAAATATAAGCAATTTGAAGACAAATGATATGGATAAGTAACAAAAAGTTAGCACTTCAAGTTATAACTAAAGTGCTCTTACCTATGTTAAAATCAGATCTACAAATTCAAGTGCTTTCTCCTTGGATACCTTAATTTTTCACACAAAAGGATTGGAATGTTGACTATTAAATCATAAAATTTGAAGCTCAATTCAAAACCATTCTTTAAAAATAGTAACATTTAGTCATCAATAAAGGTAACTTATTGGTTAATACTTATGACATGCAAGGTACAAATTTAATTCCAATATGATGCCTAGAACTAGATCTGATGAGGGAGATTCATTATCGTTATCATCATCATCATCAATGTGATCATGATTGTTGGCATAAGCTTGAGATGATAGCCATTGCTTTGCAAGCTCCACCTTGTTCTTGTTGCTATTGTTCATTGCCATTGTTATGTGTTCAAGTTTGTTTGTAGTCCCTATTGCCTAGTTACAGATACATGTACATAGAGCTCCGCCTGTGCCCACCATGAATCAGTGTTTAAGTTTGTTGTATGTTAAGCAAATTTGAATTATAGGTAGCCATTCATAATGTTTCAATGATGGGTGTCGAAATCCATAAAGAATGGTACATTTATTTAAGGTTGGGTGTTGGATCCCATAAAGGGGGAGGGGGGGGGAGGGGTGTCTAATACCATAAAGAACAGTACATTTATTTAAGAGGGAGGTGTCAGATCCCATAAACAATGGTACATTTATTTAAGATAAGGAGTTGTAAAATTTTTTAAAAAATGGCAGACCATGTATAAAAGTTATCAATTTTAGAAATAGATAGCAAAACTTCATACAAGATAGAGCATGGCCTTTTTTGACTACATTTTTTACATACTAAATATAGAGCTAGAAGGTCGAGCTTTACCAAATACTAAGGACTAAATACTAAGCCAAATACTAAGGACCGAATATTAAGAGGTACCTTACCTTACCTTACCTTATTATAATACCTACTTTACAAACATCCTTATTGCATTGCATACAAAGCATTCATACTCAAATTAATACTAGTAATTTGTACTACATACTAAATCGTGTTTCCATGAAACGTGCACTTAATGAGCAAGGAATCTTTATGTTTTTTTAAAAAAAGAAATACATTTATCAAACAGGAAAGTTGATAGGGCTTTTGATGTGTTACTTTTTGATGTATCCATGTTCTCCATCAACATGAGGTTACCCATTACGATGATGAATCCTTCACGGAAAATTCCATTCAGGGACAATGGTATTGCCAAAAAACCAAAACAATAAATCGAACAAAAAAAGGATCAATAATCTTTCTTTTTTTCTCAACTCAACTGGCTGACATATGCAAAAACAGATATATACCTATTCTATTATTTTTTTGTTACATTATATAGGCAATGTTAGATATGGATATATATGTTGGTAAGGACTCGTTCCCTCTTTTTTTCAATACAACTTTCTCACTACTACTTCATAAGAGAGTGCTCTATACGGCGCTAGCTTGGATGATGAGGGTAGGTTGGGTAACGATCCTTCAAGATTGGACCACGCTTTCGCACTTCTTTCTAATGAACACCTAAAAAAATCCAAGAAGAAGTAAATAGGAATGAAAAAGTAATTCATGGGTCAACCCTACGTTACTCATTCTCCTCACCGTAGTATGCTCTTTTAATCAGTATAGCGAAGCAGAAAACAACATGATTAGTAAAACACATCTTGTATCGTACTGACTCCATATAACATTATGGCATAACTAATAGTGAGGGATGTTTGTTCGAGCACACTAATTCATAGCACACCTTAGAAGGACAAAGACTTACATTATGATAACCTCAACCAAAGTACCAAATAGGGAGAGACACAAGCCAAATAAGGATCACATACATCCTACACATCATACAAGAACATATTGGACTAACCAAGCTTTCTTTTCAAGTATATATGTAGAATGTGCTGTAACGTATGTAATCAAATAAAGGGTCATTGTTGGCATTTGCTGTATCCTCCTAAGGTCACTCTACCCTTAACGCTATGTAATGGAACTCTATCCCTAACGCTCTGTAATGTGCCTAATGCTACGCCAATTGACTTCTACCCAAATTCTCTAGTGATTAATGCGGCTCCCAGCCTACCCACTTCAAAAGCTCCAGCATAAGCTACCACCATGTCACTAACCTTTAAAGGAACAACCTCTGGGACTTCCCCCCTCACTACCCATCTCCATCTAACTTCTAGAGAATTCTATATAACTTATCTATAAGTAATGTTCCTTAAAGGTTACTAGTAAAGGGCATCATATTGGTATTATCGTTGGGTAGGCAGGGTAATGTTGACATGGATGGGTAGGCTGGGTTACTTAGGTGTACTAGCAATAGCGGGGCCAGCCAAGGTTAACTGAGTATGACTAAAAAAATGGTAGTGGTATCTATGTAACTCGAAATGACCCTAGTTGTTTTGGGGCACTTGGTAACTTGTTCCTCGCACAAGCGGTTGAACTCCCTTTGCTAGAAAAAGTCTTTCCCTAAGGGGAATGTCATGTCAAGGTTCATGTATTATGTTTCATATATGTAATGCAACCATAACCTCATGGCCTCACATCGTGTGGGTGCTACTCAATAATAGTGTAAGTCGCTGTATGTGACCTTGTTGCTAATGGTGGTATACCCTGCTACTACTAAATGGCTACATGACTACCTAGTATTGAAGAAGGAATGGTTAAGGTGACTATGGTGGTTAAGGACCGAATATTAAGAGTTACCTTACCTTACCTTACCTTATTATAATACCTACTTTATGAACATCCTTATTGCATCCCATACGAAGCATTCATACTCAAATTAATATTAGTAATTTGTACTACATAATAAATCACATTTTTGTGAAACATGCACTTAATGAGCAGGGAATCTTTATGTTTTTTTTTGAAAACAAAATACATTTATCAAATAGGAAAGTTGAGAGTGCTTTTGATGTGTTACTTGTTGATGTATCCATGTTCTCCATCAATGTGAGGTTACCCATTATGACGATGAATCCTTCATGGAAAATTCCATTCCATGATGATGGTACTGCCAAAAAATCAAAACGATAAATCGAACAAAAAAAGGATTAATAATCTTTCTTTTTTTCTCAACTCAATTGGTTGACATATGCAAAAATAGATATATACCTGTTCTATTTTTTTTTGTTACATTATATAGGCAGTGTTAGATATGGATACATATGTTGGTAAGGACTCGTTCTCTCTTTTTTTTTTAATACACCTTTTTCACTACTACATAAGAGAGTGCTATATATGGTGCAAGCTTGGATGATGAGGGTAGGTTGGGTAATGATACTTCAAGATTGGGCAACACTTTCGCACTTCTTTTGAACGAACACCTAAAAAAAGCTGGGAAGAAGTAAACAAGAATGAAAAAGTAATTCGTGGGTCAACCCTACATTACTCGTTCTCCTCACCCTAGTATGCTCTTTCAATCAGTATAGAGGAGCAGAAAACAACATGATTGGAAAGGATGGGTAGCTGAATGCAAACATATCTTGTATCGTACCGACTCCATATAACATTATGACATAACTACTAGTAAGGGATGTTTGCTCGAGCACACTGATTCATAGCACACCTTAGAAGGACAAAGTCTTACGTTATGATAACCTTAGCCCAAGTACCGAATAGGGAGAGATGCAAGCCAAATAAGGATGCACATCATACAAGAACATATTGGACTAACTGGGCTTTGTTTTCATGTATATAAGTAGAATGTGTTGTAACGTATGTAACCAAATAAAGGGTCATTGTTGGCACTTGCTATATCCTCCTAAGGTTACTCTACCCTTAATGCTCTGTAATGGAACTCTATCCCTAATGCTCTGTAATGTGCCTAATGCTACGCCAATTGACTTCTACCCAAATTCTCTAGTGATTGATGTGTCTCCCAACCTACCCACTTCAAAAGCTCTAGCGTAAGCTACCACCATGCCGCTAACCTTTAAAGGAATGACCTTTGGGACTTCCCCCCCTCACTACCCATCACCATCTAACTTCTAGAGAATTATATATAACTTATCTATAAGTAATGTTCCTTAAAGGTTACTGGTAATGCGCATCATATTGGTATTATCGTTGGGTAGGCAGGGTAACATTGACATGGATGGGTAGGTCGGATTACTTAGGAGTACTCGCAATAGTGGGGCCAGCCAAGGTTAACTGAGTATGACTAACAAAATGGTAGCAGTATCTACGTAACTCGAAATGATCCTAGTTGTTTTTGGGCACTTGGTAACTTGTTCCCTGCGCAAGTGGTTGAACTCCCTTCACTAGAAAAAGTCTTCCCCTAAGGGGCATGTCATGTCAAGGTTCATGTATTACATTTCATATATGTAATGCAACCGTAACCTCGCNGAAATGATCCTAGTTGTTTTTGGGCACTTGGTAACTTGTTCCCTGCACAAGTGGTTGAACTCCCTTCACTAGAAAAAGTCTTCCCCTAAGGGGCATGTCATGTCAAGGTTCGTGTATTACATTTCATATATGTAATGCAACCGTAACCTCGTGACCTTACACTGTGTTGGTGCCACTTAGTAATAGTGTAAGTCGCTGTATGTGACCTTGCTGCTAATGGTGGTATACCCTGTTACTACTAAATGGCTACATGACTACCTAGTATTGAAGAAGGAATGGTTAAGGTGACTATGATGGCTAACATTAGTGGGAATAACCCACTTTTAGACCCGTTGAACTATGCTTAAGCCGCTCTAAGGAGATAGTAAATGCAATGAGCATATGAAACAATTAAAGGTTATTTAATTATAATGTAACTACCTTTTTATGACTAAGTATCTTGTTGATGAATGCATGTAGTATGGGCCTTGCTTATGGTGTTTGTTAGTGGAAGTAGTATTCCAGAAAAGTGGTTTGTTGACGGTGGATGCTCGTAGAATGGTGTGTTCAAGAAAGTGGTCTATGGAATTATCTATGAACCTAGTATCCGAAATGTCGTGTATTCATCTTTCATGTTCAATGAATTGTGGAAAGAGGTCTACATTTTCCCGAGGGATTAGTGGGTAGCGAGTTCCTAAGTTCCCCCGTTATAGTTGAGTTGACCAACGGTAAATGGTTCCATGCCAATGTTAGTGTAACGATAATAGGCACAATGGGTATGAACTAATGTGGTGAGTGCCCCTATCATTTTCTGTATTTTGAGGCATCGTACTAGGTTACTAAGTTAAGTAGCCCATACCTCAACTATCTGGGGAAGCCACCTATGAAAAGCTACATCAAAATTTTTTTTTATTTAAATACAACCAATTTGAAGACAAATGCTAGGGATAAGCAACAAAAAGTTAGCACTTCAAGTTATAACTAAAGTACTTTTACCTATGTTAAAATTGGATTTACAAATTCAAGTGCTTTCTCCTTAGATACCTTAATTTTCCACACAAAAGGATTGGAATGTTGAATGTTAAATCATAAAATTTGAAGCTCAATTCAAGGCCTTTTTTTAGTAGTAACATTTAGTCATCAATAAAGGTAACTTATTGGTTAATACTTATGACATGCAAGGTACAAATTTAATTCTAGTATGATGCCTAGAACTAGATCTAATGAGGGAGATTCATTATCATTATCATCATCATCATGAGTATGATCATGGTTGTTGGCATAAGCTTGAGTTGATAGCCATTGCCTTGCAAGCTCCACCTTATTCTTGTTGCTGTTGTTCATTGCCATTGTTGTGTGTTCAAGTTTGTTTGTAGTCCCTATTGCCTGGTTATAGATACATGTACATNCAAACATTTTTACAAAATGGTAGACCATGTATAAAAGTTACCAATTTTAGAAATAGATAGCAAAACTTCATATAAGATAGAGCATGGCCTTTTTTGACTACATTTATTACATACTAAAAATAGAGTTGGAACATTGAGCTTTATCAAATACTAAGGACCGAATACTAAGAGTTATCTTACCTTACCTTACCTTATTATAATACCTACTTTACAAACATCCTTATTGCATCCCATATGAAGCATTCATACTGAAATTAATACTAGTAATTTTTACTACATACTAAATCACGTTTCTGTGAAATGTGCACTTAGAGAGTGGGGAATATTTATGTTTTTTTTAAAAAAGGAATACATTTATTGGACAAGAAAGTTGATAGCACTTTTGATGCATTACTTGTTGATGTATCCATGTTCTCCATCAATGTGAGGTTACCCATTATGATGATGAATCCTTCATGAAAAATTCCATTCCTGGACAACTGTACTACCAAAAAATCAAAATGAGAAATCGAACCAAAAAAGGATAAATAATCTTTCTTTTTTCTTCTCAACTCAATTGGTTGACATATGTGAAAATAGATATATATCTATGTTGGCTTTTTCGTTATGTTATATAGGCAGCGTTAGATACAAATATATACATTGGTAAGGACTCGTTCCCTTTTTTTTTTGTACATGTTTCTCGCTACTACTTCATAAGAGAGTGCTATATACGGCACTAGCTTAGATGATGAGGGTAGGTTGGGTAACAATCCTTCACGACTGGGCCACACTTTTGGCCTTCTTTCGAATGAACACCTAGAAAAAAGCTGGGAAGAAGTAAACAGGAATGAAAAGGTAATTTGTGAGTCAACCCTACATTACTCATTCTCCTTGCCCTGGTATGCCCTTTTAATCAGTATAGCAGAGCAAAAAACAACATGATTAGGAAGGATGGGTAGCTGAATGCAAACACGTCCCGTATCGTATTGACTCCATATGACATTATGGCATAACTATCAGTGAGGGATGTTTACTCGAGCATGCCAATTCATAGCACACCTTAGAAGGACAAATTTTTATGTTATGATAACCTCACCCCAACTACCAAATAGGGAGATATGCCTACTGAATAAGGATCACATACACCCTGCACATCATACCAGAACATATTGAACTAACTGGGCTTTGTTTTCATGTATATAAGTAGAATGTGTTGTAACATATGTAATCAAATAAAGGGTTGTTGTTGGCACTTGTTGTATCCTCCTAAGGTCACTCTACCCTTAACGCTCTATAATGTGTGTAATGCTATGCCAATTGACTTCTACCCAAATTCTCTAGTGATTGATGCAGCTCTCGACCTACCCACTTTAGAAGCTCCAGCGTAAGCTGCCACTATGCTGCTAACCTTTAAAGGAATGACCTTTGGGACTTCCCCCCCTCACTACCCATCTCCGTCTAACTTCTAGAGAATTCTATATAACTTATCTATAAGTAATGTTCCTTAAAGGTTATTGGTAAAGGGCATTGTATTGGTATTATTGTTGGGTAGGTAGGGTAACGTTGACATGGATGGGTAGGCTGGGTTTCTTAGAAGTACTAGCAATAGCGGGGCTGGCCAAGGTTAACTGAGTATGACTAACAAAATGATAGCGGTAACTACGTAACCTGAAATGACCCTAGTCATTCTGGAGCACTTGGTAACTTGTTTCTTGTGCAAGCGGTTGAACTCCCTTCAGTAGAAAAATTCTTCCCATAAGGGGCATGTCATGTCAAGGTTTGTATATTATGTTTCATATATGTAATGCAACCATAACCTCATGGCCTCACATCGTGTGGGCGCTGCTTAATAATAATGTAAGTCACTATACATGACCCTGCTAGTAAAGGTGGTATACCCTGTTACTACTAAATGGCTGCATGACTACCTAGTATTGAAGAAGGAATGGTTAAGGTGACTATGGTAGCTAACATTAGTGGGAATAACCCACTTTCGGACCCATTGGACTATGCTTAAGCTACTCTAATGAGATAGGAAATGCAATGAACATATGAAACAGTCAAAGGTTATTTAATTATAATGTAACTACCTTTGTATGACTAAGTATCTTGTTGATGAATGCATGTAGTATGGGCCTTGCTTATGGTGTCTGTTGGTGAAAGTGGTATTTTGGGAAAGTGGTTTGTTAACGGTGGATGCCCGTAGAACGGTGCATTCAAGAAAGTGGTCTCTAGAATTATTTGCGAACCTAGTATCCAAAACATCATGTATTCATCTTTCATGTTCAACAAATTGTGAAAAGAGGCCCATGTTATTCCCCAAGATTAGCAGGTAGCAAGTTCCCGAGTTCCCCTATTACACTTGAATTGACCAATGGTAAATGGTCCCATGCCAATGTCAGTGTAACGGTAACAGGCATAACGGGTACGAATTAATGTGGTGAGTGCCCCTGTCATTTTTTATATTTTAGGCATGGTACCAGGTTACTAAGCTAAGTAGCCTGCACCTCAATTATCTGGTGAAGCCACCTATGAAAAGCTATGTCAACAAAATTTTTTTATTTAAATACAAGAAATTTTAAGACAAATGCTAGGGATAAGCAACAAAAAGTTAGCACTTCAAGTTATAACTAAAGTACTCTTACCTATGTTAAAATCGGATCTACAAATTCAAGTGCTTTCTCCTTAGATACCTTAATTTTTCATACAAAAGGATTGGAATGTTGAATGTTAAATCATAAAATTTGAAGCTCAATTTGAGACCTTTTTTTTAATAGTAACATTTAGTCATCAATAAAGGTAACTTATTGGTTAATACTTATGACATGCAAAGTACAAATTTAATTCCAATATTACACTTTTCTACAAACTATGCATGTGAACTAATTTAACTATATATTTATGATATATATTTATTATTTGGCCAATAGAATCTTTTTCTTTTTAAAATTAATGAAATCTTAAAATTGATTCACTAAGAATTGATTTTTATTTTGAAAAAAATCAAAATTACTATTAAATAATTATTTTATGCTAGTTGTTGAGCCTTAAATAATTTTGTATTGATAATTCAGTGAGCCATTACATGACCATAATAATTCTTATGAAAAAGTTCATCTCTTGGTGCAATGTTATTGGCCAAGCCATTACATACCTATAAAAATTCTTATGAAAAAGTTCATCTCTTGGCCCAATGTTATTAGCTAAGCCATTACATACCTATAAAATGTCTTGTGAAAAAGTTCATCCCTTANATTACATACCTATAAAATGTCTTGTGAAAAAGTTCATCCCTTGGCCTAACATTAGGATGATAATTATTTATTTTCATGACAAAGATGAGCCAATATATACCCATAATAATTCTTGTGAAAAAGCTCATCTCTTGGCCTAGCCTATCAATGATATGACATTTTATGACATTTTACTAAAAATATATTAATAGTCTCACAATCTACAATGATGAAATCATTTATATAAAGTGATTCTGGTTTAAGTATTTGACCCTTTTCTTTTAGGAATTTTAAAAATTTCTTAGAAGGTTCATCTTCAACTCTCAGCTAGGACATGAGACTTTTAGCTTTAAAACCATTCCAATGTTGTTTAACATAACAAGCTTTCACCAAGGTCTAAAAAAATTTGCATTTGTTTGATAGATTTTACAAGCTCTTTTTCAACTTGACACTTTAACTTAGCAAATTGCTATCCAAAGTATAATGCATGATTTTTCACTCTACAAGTACTTTGATGCCACTGATCAATCAAACCAATATTAGTAGTAGGTTTTTTGTTCTACATTCCATAAATATTTCAAAATAATTTTTCTAGTGATTTATATAAACATATTAACATTCATATGAAAAAGTTATTGCTTCCAAAAGGATGAAAAATTAATCCTAAAGTAAAAATACAATAAAAATGATTTAAAAGGTACAATATGTATACACTTCTACTTTACTTGTAGGTTTCCAAAAAGAAACATCAGAGATGTAAAATCTATTTAGCCAATAACAAATTCTATCATTTCCTTGGTTATAATTACCCCAAGTATAATTCTTATCATTTAAATGCTATAGAAATAGATAGCTAATACTTGAAAGTACATATTTTTCTTGAAAATTGTACCAAAATTTTCCCTTGAAAATACATATTAGGAAGAAAACCATAAATTTTATCTAAATAGCTTTCAACCATATTGAAATCACCTCTAATGATCTAAGAAAATTTAGGCAAAGGAAAAATATATTTGCAAACTTTTGATTGATCTTTTGATTTATTAGGAGCATAAATATTATAGATTTCAAAGTCTTCTTTTTCACTTTGACAAGTAATCTAGGTAACTCTTCCAAGGTTATTAAAACCAAAATTCAAACTATTTCTAGTCCAATTTTTATTAACTAAAATAGCAATACCTCTTTTATTAACTTCATGAATAGCAAAAAAATCAATGCAATTTTTAAAAATGCTCTGAGTCATGGATTAGATTTTGGTGGACAATGTTGAGTTATAATGTTGTAATTAAACTATGTCTTGGTAGTAAAAATTGTTTAAAAAATTTAGGTTTTAACATCCTCCACTTTTAAAGATTAAGGTTTTATTCTAGATAATACCCTCCATACCTTAAGAAAGGTTCTTATCGAATACTCTAGTTTTTCTCATAATTATTAAATTCAATGCTAAAACTAATGCAATCACAAGGCGTTAGTTAATATAGTGGTTGGTAATGAGGATTGTAGAACTTAGAAGGAAGGAGGGAGAAGATGGGGGACGGGATGAATAAGTTCTTTAAATCAAAAAATCTTCAACACAAAGCACACACAATTTTATGTGGTTCCCCAACTTGGGTAAGCCATACTTGGAGGGTAGATTGCTTACACACCTGTAGACTTTATTCCTCTCAAAATGTGGTTTGAAGGGTACCACACCCTCTATAAGCTCTAAGCTCTACTCCAAAGTGATTCAATGCCACAAATCCACTCAACCTCATAAGGTTCCAAACAAGCTTAGAATGTGGTTTCCAAGATTCCATAACCTTTATAATTTGAGCTTGGCTTTAGAGTATTGTGGTGCTACACCAACACTTAATCCTGTAGGATCCCAACAAGCTCAAGGATGATGCCTTCTCATAAGAAGCACATCAACCTCACAGGGTAACAAAAGAGAGAAAAAAATTACAAGGAAAGGATGAAACTAATTTTTGTACTTTAAGGTACAACTTAATTGATTACTATAACAATACACTTGATAGTACAATGAAGCACATAAATACAATAGAATAATATGCACAAAGATTTCTTGATGTTGACACTTGTTTACATACAAAATTTGTACATTCCCCAAGAGAATGAAGTCTTCTTATAACCTTCATGTTTTTGAAATCACCTCAGAATTTGTGCAATGAATATCTAATGGTTAAGGGAGATGTCTTCTTTTAGATTGGGACATCTCACTATTTAGACCTAAATTTGAGGTAGACGTCTCACACCCAAGGGAGATGTCTTCTAGGAGACATCTACATGTACATCTTCTCCATGGAGTAGACGTCTACTATTTTTAGAAGACATCTTCTGTGCTTCTTTTGTACTTTAGCCAAGACATCTTCAACTTCTTGTCGACGTATTCTCAGTATTTGGGCTTTACTTCCCAAGGCTTCCTTTCATTGATTTGGCTCATCCCTAGAACTTCTTCATTTGGTTGTAGTCTTTATCTTTGTTCTTACTCCCACTTTTCTAATGAAGTCTTTGTCCAAGCTCTCTTGAGTACTTTTTGTCTATGAAGTCCATGTTCCCTTGAGTGCCCATCCATGTTTGGAAAGTCCTTGTTATCTTCTTGTTATTTTCACTTTGACATCTCTTTGTGGATTTCATCTCATCTATAGATGTCATCCATGTTCTTATCCTACAAACATAGTAACCACACAAACATCATTGTTCTCCGTTTTCCTTAAGGTTTTGACATACCAAAAGGTCAACAGGTAACACCTCATTTTACTACCCTTATAATAGTAGTTCCAATCTAATAGAACTCTTTTCACTTATAAAATTGAAAGAAAAAAAGGGTTATTATATTTCATTATTTTATATTTAACATTTCATTCTTATAGAGGTTATTAATATTAAAACTATGACTATATGTTTCTTAGGCCATGCAACCAATAAGCTTTAGTAAACCTTGAATAGATTATAATAATATATAAGCATATCCCTTAAAATAAAAATGTAGAATTTAAAATATTAAATGATTAAATAATGGATTTGTATAAACTAGGTCTTTAAGGCTCTTTAGCATGATGTCCATCTATAAATGAGTTAGTTTCACTATTAGTATAATAGAATTAGAGTCGTAGTGTAACCAACTCATTGACATATTTAGATATTATTAAAATTGAACAAATTTTGATTACTATGCCTTCAAAGGATGGAAAAACAACAAGTCTAGAAAACTTGAATCCCAAGTTTAGTTCTTCCTAACCTTATCCAAGTGCTATTACAACTAACAATGAGGTATTTGCTTAGTGGTAAGAGCCTTGAAGTGAACCCTAAGTAAAGATTGTAGTGGGCAATGTAAAGTTATGAATTTTAAAATAATTTTGTAGAAGGAATTTTAAAATTGCCATCTCTGGTAAGTATTAATGTAGATGTAAGTATTGGTTGAGAGAATCATTCCTTCTTTGAAAAATAAAATAATAAAATTGAGTCTATAAAATATGTGTATAATATAGTATGGAAAAATTAGGAAATATATTTACCATTACATTATTGTATTGCCATTCTAGCCTAGTTCATTTTGTTGGGACAAGGCTAAGATGATGATGATTATTATTATTATATGATTTACACTCATAGATTACATATCTCAGGGTAAGATAAATTCTATAAAGTAGCTTTCAAGGATTCATGAAACCATGGTTGATATTTTTAGGGAATGCAATGGTTGAGAAAATGGAATATCTCTTGAGAGGACACGTAGCAAAATCTTAAGCATATTCACCAACTATTCAAGAAAAAGGTATTAATAAAATTATAGTCTAATATAGAAGGCAAGAGAGAATTTTATTTACATCGCATCAAATTTAGTAAACTAGATGCAAAAGCTCACTATCTCTCAGTTGTTATCTCAATCAAGTATCAAAATGCTATCAGTAAGCTTTGCTTAAGTTCTAAACATATTAGGATTGAAAGTTGAAGATGGATTCAAATCCCTTGAAAAGAGCACATTTGTAGGTTGTGCAAGTCAAAAGTCCTTTAAGATGAGTTACATGTGTTTCTTTATTGTGTTGTGATTACCCATTTGAGATAGTGTTATAATGTTACAACAAAAATCTTGTATGATTTATTTTTACTACCCCCATTGGTGCTTGGTCAATTTGTAGAGTTCATTTTTATTTTTCATGAAAATGTAATATCTTTTCTAATAGATTGTATGGGTCTTTGAATGTAATAAAGCTTCAATTTCAATCATTCCTTCAAAGAGTTATAGAAAAAATATAATTTAGTGTTATGTGCTTTGGCACCTAAAGGGTTATGGAAAAAATATAATTTGGCATCATAGGATTATGATCTATACTTAGATTATAATTTACAACTTTTTGGGCAGCATTAGAGTGAACAAAAATAGGGGGTTTAGAGAAGGTTCATTCCACTAATTAATCACCTTTAAATAATAAATCTAGATATTATGAAAAGATAATTAATTTTCTAGAAAACAAGGAAAATTGGCTATCTTCAATTAATTAATTAGAAGGTTACAACGAGATTTCCAAAACCCACAATATCCAAAACCTTTCACCCTCAAATGATATTGTAGAACTTGAGACTTTAAACCTACACAATGGTCATTCTCAATACAAGACACAACCAATAGAGAGATTCTCCCAAAACCTAGGATTGAAATATCAACTTGCAAGTAAGACTAGAATACATAAGTCTACATCATTAACCTTGGAGCTATAACCTCTATGTAATTACTCAATGTGCTCTCTCACACCTTAACCAAGCTCTTTCCAACTAAAGAGCTTTCCCTAAGAAATCTCATCTCACAACTCACTCACACACACACACACACTCTCTC
Source organism: Gnetum montanum (assembly GCA_015680685.1). NCBI lineage: Eukaryota > Viridiplantae > Streptophyta > Gnetopsida > Gnetales > Gnetaceae > Gnetum > Gnetum montanum. The sequence continues at coordinate 128,638 of MNCI01032428.1, read as the reverse complement.
TCTCTCTCTCATGGTATCAACAATTATGAATTACATCAATATTTATGGATAATAGGACGATAAGAAACCTAGAAACCTTCTATCAAATTAACTTGAGATTTTTTAGTTGTTTCCATGGTCTTTCACTCTTTTCTCCCACCATTTTCACTTTTTTTTCAACTTATCCTAAATATTTTCTGAATTGGGATGGATTGTTTTGGAAGTTTCTTTAGTTGTATTGGTCATCTCTAGCTTTGGATAGATGTCTCCTATCAAAATCAACTTTTAGGGTAGGTGTCTCCTATGTAGGCAAGATGTCTTCTTCTAGGATAAGAGGTGTTCTTACACTAGCTCTCCCACCCTTTAAAAAGTGAACTCATGTAAACAATGGAGTAGGGGGTTGAAGTGATCTCCCACTCATAAAGTTTGGTCTCATGAACCCATACAACATCATTTGTTGATTGATCCTCCTAATGGATCAAATATTCATGCCTCTTCACTCTCTAAGTGCTAGAAGCTTCTCTCCACTTGAGTACAATTACCTTCTTATTCATTGAAGGCTTGGACTAATCAATAGTTCCCTTTAACTTATCAATGCTATCCTGTATGATCTTCTCATCAAGTGGTCCATGATAGTACACAAGATTTGAAATATTAAATATAAAAGATATATCAACATCATTTGGTAATTCAATCTCAAAAACATTATCATTAATGTCAGCCTTTATTTTGAAAGGCCCCATATTCTTTTCTTTTAACTTGAAGAAGTTAACACCTTTCAATCACTTCTTCTTCAAGTGCACCCAAACCAAATCACCCATAGCAAGATTAGGCTTATGTTTATCCTCATTCCTCTTAAGGACTCTTTCTTTAGCCTTCTTCTTTAGATTTGATTTTACTTGAGCATGGAGATCCCTCATCTCTTGCACAAAATCAATACTAAGCTAAGCTTCATCATCACAAGCACATCTTCTTAATGTTTGGAAGTCTCTCACTAATCCTTCCTTCACCATCAAAATTACAATGTAGATTTCCTTCATGCTATCTATTTGTTCACAACCAAGATAATCAATTTCATCACTATATATGTTCACATTCACATTAATAATGATTTTTTTAATTATGACTACTACTATAGACATCATTATCAAATACAAAATTAGATATATTACCACTATGAGTCTTGCTTTTACCAACAATGGCATCAAAAGTTACATTGCTTTCATCATTCATAATATAACTTACAATTTCATCATAATCACCACAATGATGATGATGCTCATCATCACAATTGAAGAAACCACTACCAAGCTGAAGTAAAAAGCTAGAATCCAAAACACTAGTTTCCACATAAGAGACATTACTACTATCTGCAAGGTAAAGATTAAACACTTATCTCTTCATAACTTCTCCTATCCATCTTTGGTTTAACATTTTCAACATATGGCTATCCAATCACATCAAATCTTAAAGATTCAAGATTTCACATAGAAGTCTCCAACTCTAATGATTTCTCATCTTTAAAGGAATCATCAACAACTTCTACATCTTACTTTGATGGTACTTGTTGACCTTTTGGTATGTTAAAACCTTAGAAAATGAAGAATGTAGAGTTGACAAGCTAATCAAAATGACAGAAAGAGAGCTAGGATAATGAAATGAGAGCTAAACTAGGATGACAAAATAAGAGATGTGATGAAAAGATGAGAGCTAGGACGAAAATGAAGTCTACAACCCAAATGAAGGTCTTCCAAGGTTTTCCTAGGTGTCAAAATGTCAAAGGAATTCTCAAAAGTTCAAATTTCACTTATAGGCTAGATGTCCCAAATAAATATCAGATGTCCCAATTACTATTGGGATGTCCTAGTTGAGACGTCCCAAGGTAGACATCTAAATATTCAGATAGATGTCCCACTAGAATTAAAGTAGTTTTTAGATAGACATCTCAACCTTGAATGGGATGTCCCAATTAGCCATTTCCTAGTCATTACATGAAATTTGAGGAGTTTTTTAAAACCAAAAGGCTATAGAACAAAGTGGAATTTTTTGAAAATGCATAAGCACTATTCATTGGATATCAATAATTTTCTACATCAAGTGGATTAGCTTTGTTCCTCTTTGTTCTTATCTTTGTAATTTATTGTATGTATTGAGAGCTTCATTGCAAGGAATTTTCAAATTGAGTTAGATTCTCTCCTTGATTTTTTTTCTTTCATTTGTAGGCCTACAAGGTTGATGTACTTCTTTTGAGAAGTCATCTTCATTGAGCTTGTTAGGACCTTATGGGGTTAAGTGTGTTCATAGCAACAAAACACTCTACTTTGAAGCTCACATTTTGTAATGTTGTGGGATAATTTAAACCACATTTTAATCTTGTTAGAACCTTATGAGGTTGAGTGTTTGTCTAGTGAGAAAAAACTTTGAGTAGAGCTTAAACTTTATAAAGGTTGTGGTATCATTGAAACCAAATTTTTGTAAGGAACAAAGTCTAAAGGTGTGCAAGGATTATACCCTCCAAATGTGGAAGTACCCAAGCTAGGGAACCACATAAAAAATTGGTGTGAAATTCTAGTAGTCTTAGTTGTTTAATTGGGGAACTTATTCAATCCCCCTTCTAAGTTCTCAATCCTCAAGTGCTGTTAGAGCTCAGTACTCTCTAGTTTGTGCTTAATATCTAAAGAGTGAATGATGGAAGGGATCAAATTCATGTATTGGAAAGCTAGAATGTAAGGATTCTTTGAATCCATGAAATTCAAAGTTTGGGAGTTTATTCTTGAAAGATACATGCCACCCATCAACAACAACACATTAGCTACTAAGCTAAGAAGCAAATGGATGCAAGATGAAAAAGATAAGTTAATGTTTGATTATAAAGAAAAAAATTATCTTTATTATGATATGAGAAAATATGAGTTTAATAGAGTAGTTGGGTGTAAGATCGCTAAAGAAATTGGGAAATGCTAGAAGCAACCTATGAAGGTACATTAGTTGTAAATCAATCAAAGCTTCTATTATTTCAAAGTGAATATGATAAATTGAAAATGAGATAAGAAGCAAAGATTAAAGAATAATTTTTAAAAGCCAATGATCTTTTTGTAGTGATCAGAGATATTTTTAGAGTTCTGCTCGAAAGTGATGTTATCATCAAGATGATAAGAACCTTGCAACTCAAATTCAAACCCAAGGTAATGACGATAGATGAAATCAAGTATTTTTCAATCCTAAAGTTTGAAGAACTACAAAGTGCACTTATTACCTATGAGATGAACCATTTTAGCGAAGGTGTGAGGAAAGAAAGCTTATTTCCCTTCAAAGGAGAAGGAAGCAACTGAACATGAAGCTAACAAAGATGAATTGGCTCTCTTATCAAGGATAGTATAAAGATTACTTGTAAGAAAAGGCAAAATCTTGAATCAATTCGACACCAAAGGTAAAGAAAGAGGTAAGAATTTTTAAGGTTCAAATCTTGGTGCATCTTCTATACAATGTTGGATTTGTGTTGGTAGAGGCCATGTGGCCTCCAAATGTCCAAGTGTTGGTAAGTTTTTAAAGAAGGTCTAATCCAAAGTTGATTTGAAAAAGAAAAATTTCTATACTAGCTGGCATGATGAACAAAGTAAGGAAGAAGCTTATGACACTACAATAAATTCACATCTTTTATGCATGTCTCTTACACATGAAAATTTTACACAAGTCCTTGTAGACCCTAAAGGTAAAGATCATGAAAGGTAGCATGAAGAAATCATTACTCTATACTATTTACTTAAAAAATCAAAGAAAAATATGCATAGAAAAGAAAATGAAATCCTTAAACTTTATACTTTATAATTCAATCTAAAAAGGAAACTCTTAGATGTAAAAGCTAAGGTTCAATTACTAATCCATTTATAAGAGAGAAAATGTAGAGACTCAAGAGACAAGAACTCATAAAAATCAACACAAGAATGAATATTTAAATAACACTTGTTTATGAGCAACAAGGTACCCCTACACCTAATCATATGAATCACAAAGCGTTCATGCGTGATCCAATTGAATTTCATGGACTTTATTGTTTCCAGTGCACTAGTCCTTTAGGAAGTGAATTTAAACCTAAGGTCAATCATTGTCTTCCCAATTACACTCAAGACATTCATTGGTATTGAAACACTAGTAATTTCTACCTAACACTTTGAAACAAGAACAACCCAAAGCCCTTTTAGCTTTTTGGAAGCAAAATTTGACTAAGGCATGGAACTCGCGCTGTCAAGCTAACTTGCCCTCAGTGTGAGCAACTCTAATATCTTCAAGATCAAGTAAAAAATGGTCTAAATCTGAGGATGTAAGTTGTCCTCAAGTTCCATTAATGTCCACTCCAAGTTTCAGCATTCATAGATTGAAATTTTAAGACAAATTATTTACATTTTCACACTCACGTTGTCACTCATGCTGAGGTCACATTGGTAGCATGAGTACATCGTGAGTAACTTTCAGAGCCCAAAATTGAGTCAAAATGATTTTATTTCCAAGGTGCAAGTCATCCTTAGGGTTCATTGTTGACAACTTCAGATTTTAGCCTCCAGAATTCCAGATTTCAGGTCCAAAAATTGCAAGTTTTTGTAGCTCACGTTGTGGTCATGCTGCACTCACGTTGGCAGTGTAAGTCCAGCATGAGTCACCAAAAATCATTCAAATAAGGTCACATCCAAGCTCAATGTTTGACTTGCAGATCACTTTTAAGGTCAACCACATAGTCAAACAGTAGTTGCACTCAAGAAATAGACTTTAAAAATCAAAATTTGATGGAAAATACAGCATTCTGGCTCACTCACGCTGAGGTCATGCTGAGGTCATGCTAGTAGCGTGAGTGCACCATGAATGTAGTATGAGTGTAGCATGAGCACACTGAGGACATGCCCAAACAAAATCAACTCATGTTGGAAGTCCTGGTCAGGAAAATATGCCTCAAAGAACCAAAAACCCACTCAGATCAACATTCTACAATAGTCAATTTAGAGATTGAGAAGATTCAAGTGAGCCAGAGTCAAATTATCTTATTGTGCATTATCATTTCCATTATAAATTTTCATCACTTGTGAGCTTGCCAAGCTCTTATGATCCAAATTGTATTTTCTTTCATGGGCGTAAACTAGCTTGAGCAAACCAACACACGCTGTAAGATACAATGCACCTGGTTGAAAACGTAGGTTGCCCACACACGTCCAACTCACACACAGCTGTCCATCAGACACATGTCACTTGATCCATTTTTCTCTCAATTCTCAGCCATTGATCCCATCCATGAATTCTGCACCTGAGCCCTACCCTATCAATTCACAAAAATAGGGTTGGCAATTTTGAAGGTGGACGGCTTAGGAAACTCAAACTAGCAATTGTTGGGTGCTCGAGCATACTTGACTCCTAGCATCCAAGCACTGCTGAAACACATCATCCCGAGGCTTGGTGCTTGACTTTCCATCCACATATGCAACTATGCTTTGACCGGTGCACACCTTTTCTAAGCAATACAATACAATTCATTTTGCCAGCCATTATTTTTTTTACTCTTTTTTACATTCATTTACATTTTGTCTGCAATACTATTCTGTGTAAGATCTATTTTCATTTTGTATGTCACTATTTACATTTTAAAAAATCAGTTACGATAACCCCAGTGCAAGCCGTAGTTTACGCTCAGGGAAGTCCTTGGTTGATTTGTGTGCAGACCATCCAAGGCACTCTACCTTCATTTTCTTTTCCATCTTGCCCTCACGCGAAGGTAGGGTTAGCTGTGTCTATCCAATGATATTTTAGTGTTTGTTTTCCCTTCCAGAATTACATCAACGATTTAGGTTAGTACAGTAAATTGGTGCTAGAAGGAGGACCACTTGCAAAAATTCTTACGTTAATCGAGATTGCAAACCTACGAAACTCTTACGGCGAGCACTTTAAACTCTGCAACTCCACCATTAGAATCCAAAAAAACGTACACATGCTGGTTAAACAAGTTGTTTCGTTGATAGTCTACAAAGTAACATTCCACTACCACCACCGACCGTTCACATTGAGCTTCTTTCACCACTTCTCCAATGTGTCATGCTAGCTTACGCAAGTTCAACTTGACTTACTCACTCGATCCCTAGATACCTTATGCTGTCAACCTACTCACGCTGTTAGCTCATGCTGTTTGCCAACTCATGCTAGCTCATGCTATCTGTCATCTCACGCTAGCTCACGTTGTCTATCAGCTCACATTGTCAGTTACTCACGCTCAACTAGTCATGCCCAGTTTACTCACGCTCACTATGGAATCCTCCCAGATCAACCTAGTGACCTTGCCAATCTCTAACTTTGGGGTTGAAACCTTGAACCCTGTGACTACTACGAAACCCATAACTGTTATTGAATAGATAAACCAACAAGGCCCTATGCACCAATCACTTAGGCTACAAGGCAAAGACCCTACTTATGCAACTCTCACACCAGAACAATATAACTTCATCTATGTCAAGATCCAAGCCAACCTACCCATCGATCGCATAGAAAGAGAAGGAAAACAAAATTATGAGCTTATTCACAAAGGAGGTCATGAATTCATCCCTTCAGCATTTGATATAATCCCTCTATCTGAACACCATCATAAACTCATATCCTAGCTTCTCATGGCAAGAAGTCAAGACTTACAACCACCTTCAATAGAGCCTCAGAGTGCAGATGAGGAGGATGACTTCGTAGCCCAATTTGAGCATGGAGATTCATACCATACCATCAGTCCCCATGCCAATACAAACCCATTGTTCCAACCCTTCCTGGAAGAGACTATACTTCCACCATCGGCTTCTTTACGAAAAGTACCAACCTTCATTCCTGTCTTCTCCAGGCTCAACATTCAATCTGATACGTCCACTTCCATCATACCATTGCAAGTACAGTCCCAAAAACTTCCTCCCCAAACTAATGCAAGATTGACCTTTTGACCTCAAATGATTGGGATGCCATCGGTTATACTAGCTTCCACATCCACCCATTACATACCACAAGTGCAAATTCATGGAGCACCATTGAACACTTCGGCCCAACATGTTCAGGGTGTCACCTCGTAACCTGTGGTTGGGCAATGTGTTTCAGCAGTGGTTCAACACCACCAACCTACTCTTTATAGTGTACCACACCTTGCGGTCTCATCTATGGATGTTGCTGCACCATAGCAAATGACAGTCCAACAATCTCTCTTTCCACAAACGATGCAACAATCAAATTATTATCAACCATAATCCACCTAACCTGCTAGTCTTCCTACTACATAAGAGTGGGTAGACATGAAAAACATGATGCACTCATTAGCAGAAGAATTAAAGCACCTTAAAACTATGAACACTAAGGAAGTTAGAGTACTGGATTTCTACCAAGATGATCCAGTTGACCCCTTAGTTACCCCATTAACCTTGTCAAAAGGAGTCTCATTACCCTAGCTAACCAAGTACAATGGAGAGTGAGATCCAAATGCTCACCTAGTAATATTTCGAATAGAATATCTATTGCTTTAGACATGGCCTCATGTAATTCTGCATGTGTTTGCTATGTCCTTAACAGGAAAAGCCTTAGAGCCTTAGACTGGTACCGAGCTTTACCCCGTAGCTCCATATCTTCTCCAGAGGACTTGTTGCACTAGTTTGTCACCCGTTTCAAATACAATCTAAAGCTTGAAGCCACGTTGGATTGCTTGATTCAAATTAAACAAGAATCATTAGAGCCCACACAGAAATTTATCTAAAGGTGGAGTGCATCCTTGAATGAACTTCATGAGCCCATTCCTGAAACATATCTGCTTACCATCCTTAAGGTGGCCATAAATGATTTTATTAAGTTGAAGCTTTATTATTTGAAAGCCCACACATTGAGACAAGAATTTGTGTAAATTAAGGATATAGAATAGGCGGCACAAACAAGTAATGACCCAGCCTACTTAACCTTTAGGAGCCAACATACGAGGAAAGATAAATCCCAAGAAATAGTTGTAGCAGTGGCCAAGATAGCCTGACCTAACCATCTAAGACAAAAGGAAAAACAACCCATTATCCCAAATGGCTATGAAAGAAACACACCTGTGCCTACACCTGAAACTTCCTCAAATAGAAACACCAACATGGGTCATGCCCATACATTCGAAAGAAAATACCCCACTAAATATACACCCTTGCCTCCTACTTCTAAAAACATAAACAAATGTCTCCTACGGCGTCTCAAAAACATGATCAATTCTGTGAGTTGACCAAGAACCCAAACTTAGCAACAGCTAATGAACCCCCCATTTCAAGAGGCTTTAGTTTGGATAGGTTTTGTCAATATCACCAATGATGTGGTCATGGAATTGATTACTGTTTCACCTTGAAATAAGATATACAATGCATGATTGACAGGGTTGAAGTAGTATTCGATGAGGCAAACCCAGTAAAACCCAAAAACCAACCCATGGGAGTTTATAAGGATCCTCTCAATACCAATGATGCACCATATGTGATTAATACTATCCATGTGGAGAATAGACAGGACATCCTGCAAAAATCTTTTGTGATTCGCAGGCCTTCAGAAAACACACCTACTCCAACATCTCTTCAAACTCCCTTCATCACACGCACATCTCCTACACCACAAAAACCATTCATTATCCATGTACCTTCTTCCATTGTAGCAACAGCCACACCATCTAAAAACCAACCCATTCCCTTTTTGATCCAGATGCCAAAACACCCTAACACACAACCCACCTCCGTTCCCCTGCGACCTCTGCGAGAACGTCTTACCGATAGGCTAACAAGAGAGTGTCTGGAAAGAGAAAACCATGAGCACAAATTAGGACCCCCAAAGCCCACACCACTAAACATTTTTCCCATGGGTCCATCCATTAATGAGCCTAGTACAAGTCATTAAAACAAGGATAATGTCATGGGTTGTGTCCTGAACCCAGCATCCTCAATTACCAATGCAAAAATTCCTCCACAAGAAGTACGAATGCTGGGTCAAATGAACCAAATCTTTATAGAAAAGGGTGCCCCAAACTATAAAGACCTAGTGAGCGTGTTGACCCAGGTTACACAGGCCTTAAAACAAAAGAACACTTCTTTAAGTCTGTATGACCTAGTAATAACTTCACTAGTACATTAAGAAGCTCTCATACGGATGCTGACTTCGATCCCTGTTAGTGAGGATCTTCTTGCAAATGAACCATCCATTTATGCAGTATTTTCCCCACAACCTCAGGAATCAAAGACTACGTCCCTAGAGTTTCATGCTAAGGACATTAAGCTAGATGAGAAAATAGGAGAGGTCACCACAACCCCTATGTTCATAATGATACAAGTCAATCATTTCAAGATATGTAGGATGCATGTCAATGATGGTGCAGTGACAAACGTAATATCTTTTCCTGTAATCGAAAAACTAGGACTTACTGAACAAATATAGCCCATGAAAACTTATTTTCTAAAATCCTTTAGTGGTTCCCGTGTTGGGGTGAAAGGTATGGTTACAATAGATTTCATAGTTGGGGACCAATTCCCCACATCATCTGAATTCGTAGTAGTTGACAAAATTCCAAGGTTTAATCTGATTCTAGGACGTCCCTAGCTAGCTCAACTTAGAGCTATATCCTCACCAATCCATCAGGAGATCACCTACCTTACGAGGGTAGTGAAATCATCATACATGGGGATACAACAGTATCACTCGCTTCCTCGCACCTTGGAGTGGATCAAGAGTCAGAAATTAAGTTTGTTGAGCCTAAGCAAGAAACTATGAGCATACTTCAAGACATGAACCAAACATTAACTTACAATCCTACTAAAATTGAGGAAGCACCGAACAACACAAACATAGGAGCCATTCCCACTGATGTCTCTTCATCGGAATTACCCTTTAACATCACAGGTAAAGGGAAAGGTGAGTATAAGATCATACCTACATGTCCAACCCCACACATTAAGCTACAAAGGATTAAGAGGCAAGTCAATAACTAGAGCGAATCACTAGATGTCTGAAATGATGTTAAACTACCAATCGTCCAGTATGATGTTAAATTGCTAGCGAACGTCCGCAATAATGTTAAACTAGCCACAGTCAGAAATGGCCGGTTCCTTTTAAAAGCTTCCTAAAACTGTTGTTTCTTTTGGCCCACTATGGCATAAAATTGGTAATCCTTCTTTCTTTAACAACTGATGCAACAGTCCACCATGACTTTAAACTGATGTGCATAGCTTGAAATGGCTTTAAACTAGGGTTCAATATGTTGCAAGTTTACAAACATTCACTACGTTATGTCAAATTTTCATTTAAATAATATAAGTTGCAATCTCGATCTATGCCTTCTCCTTACTTTCTTCTTTTACATTTGTTGATTTACGTTTTGTTCCCCCATTTTACATTTAGCTACACGCATATGTTCACAATAATACTGGAAAAAGCAAATAAAAAGAGAAAAAAAATAAAATAAAGAAATGATATGTCAATATGATAGTAAAATTCCAACACGTTATGCCATAACTAGGTCCATATTATTCCATCAAACATCCAAAAATCCAAAACATTTAATAGCTAAAGTCCAATTAACAATAAACTCATGGAGGGGGCTGGTCCCCAAGATCCTCTTCATCATTCGCTCTTGCTCCACTGGGGCTAGCTCAATCATTAACATGTCCCTATAACAAGGTAGAAAATAAAAAACAAAAAAAAATAGGTAAGAGTAGTAAAGAAAATCATAAATACAAAACTAAAAAAAATAGTAACACAAAAAATGAAAACAATAAAACCATACAAAAATAAATGCCACGATAAAATGTTCACAAGTGAGGTAGGCCCTAAGTTGGCCTCCAAATGTCATAGAATCTCCTCCTCGAGCACGTTTGCCTAATCCTCCTCTAGGCCAAGATCAATACCAGCCAAGGTTTTACCCTTGTTCACCAAAGTCTAGGTAGGATGCTCAAGAGAGAACATGTCTATCAAAGCCTCCCTGGAGGCAGTAGTAATGGTTCTCTTAGGAGATCCCTCCACCTCGGTGCACTCAACAAACCTGTCATAAGTAGGCCGCAAGCCTAACCCATCAATGAACATATCCATCTGGTGGTGTTCAACTGACTCCTCCTTTAACCATTTCTCATACTGATTCTTGTGGTCCTTTTGGTCTTGGCCCCATTTCCATACTTTAGCAGTAAAGGATTTCCAATCATGAAATTTCCTATTCAGCAAATCCATTTGTGCTCTTTGTTCTGCTAAATCCCATGTCACCTGCACTTTACTATTCAAAACCATCCAGTAATGTGCATAGGTGATTTCAGATGTGTGCCAAGTGCTATCACCAGACAGCCTAGTAGTAGCAAAATCATAACGGGACTAGAGATCCCTTTTCTCCTCTCTCTCCTTTGCTAGTGCTTCCTTCAATGAATGCACCTCATCCCATAGATACTCAATCAAATGCCTACAAGTCTAAAGCAACTTAGCGTTCTATATGACACAACCAGAAACTATATCATACACATTTCTAGGGACTTGTTCAATATTCCCTAGCAATTTAGGGAGAGCATCAATGTGAGTAGCTTCAGAAGGATCCCACTGGAGCTTGGCGCCTACAGGTGTAAGTACCACACATGTGAATTAGCTATAATCAACAACGAATGCAAAGAAATACAATAAACCTAGACACTTAGCATAACACATAATACACACATACCTAGTTCTGGATGAGCTTCTTGTAGGCGAGTGACCACATCATTAATGATGCCTTTAACAAAGTCTATTTTGCTAGGCATCTCAGGCCATGGTCTTAGCTGGTCATTGGTGTGGGACAAGCAGGGGAGGTCACCTCAGTTGGAACTTGTAATCTTGACACCTCTGCCTGGGATGTATGTACCTCAGAAATCTCAGCATCTACCTCTAATGTTAGAAATAATCAAGATAATCAAGAACAACACATGAAAATTAAAGGTTACAAAACATGGATTGAGCTAAAAGGAACATATCAATCCCTTTGCTATTTAGCTTGGGTAGATCACCAAGCTGCAAAGATCCATCGAAGAAGCCATTGAAGACACCTCTTTCATCACTGGAGTGCCTAAGTGCATCCAAAGCCTTCGTAAGCTTCATCCCCATGATGCTTCTCTTTCCTTCACTTCTTCCTCCGGCCCAATGATAACCATTTTAGGATGAACCATCAGGGCCAAAGCCTCTCTCTCTCTCTTAGGACTTTCCTATGATAATTCCACAATCTTAGAGTTAGTATAACATAGTATATATAACGTATAGGCCAAAAACAACAAACAAAAAATAATAATAATAAATATATAACAATAAAATAAAGTACTTACCCTCCACTAGCAGTACAAACCGAATCTTCTTTACTCTTGGTGGTATCACATTTGGAGCTGGCTCCCTTGGGCGTACATTCCTCTTCACCTTCGTCTTGGACTCCCCAACAATCTCACCAATCAAACATTCAGCCTTTTTAACAGATGTGCGTAGCCTAGACGGTTCCAATTCTAAGATATCATGGGAATGATGGGAACGGCTAGCCACACCTCCAGTAGTAACTAATACTGATTCCTCAATGTCTTTTGGTGGATCCTGGGATCTAGTGGTGCTAAAAAATGGTGAATCCAAGGGTGAGACAGTTGTGAACGATCCCTTAAAATATAGTGGTTATCATCATAAACTACTAGGAACTCAGAAAACCTACATAGGTGCCCCGTAAAGAAAGAAAATGTAAAATGAGATTTGGCATGGATGTTTGAATGTAACCTAATGATCTCCCCACAAAAACTAGATCCAAGAAACTGTGCCCAGTTGTAGCACATGCCTATCTCTAAAACTGCATGCATGACACACGTGGACTCGATCCTAAGGTTTCTTTCTTGAGAAAGAGATTTGGGGAATGCTTGTGCCTAGAAGAGAAGATACAGGAAGTTCATCTCCATTGATCAGGTATCATTTCCCATGGCAAAGCCCTCAAGACCCTGAGACACACCTAACCACTCCTCAAGCTCTCTTATGACCTGGCCTTCTTTAGTCGCTTTATCTATGGTCACCCTGACATCATCCATGGGCATGCCAAAAAGATCAGAAAGGAATTCAGTGGTTAGGTGGAAAGGTACCTTGACTCCTCGAACCTGCATGTTAAAATGGGAAGCATCATCATTGAAAGAATCAACAATAGTAATCATCTCAGTAACCGGAATACTAGGAGTCAAAGTTATGAACAAGTTCATCAGACCTACTTGGGTAAGGCGGCTAATGATCAACTTAGAAGCCTTCTTTTGCAACCATTGTTGTGACTGCTCTACCTTCCCATATTTCATAAAAAGGGTGGCCTTAGTACGCCCTATTATAATAGTAACTTCTTCAAGGGAGATGGTTGCTATAAAAAGAAAACATGGAGCGAAGAGTTTAAAACATAGTACATGATGATGCAGCAAAAAAGAAAATGGATTCTAGAGTGTGGTCATCTACCATCAGTAAATGGCATAAGAGGGGTAGGTGTAGGATCAATTCTTTGAGGGAAAATTGGCCCATTAGAAGACCAATCCTCATGTAACCAACCACGAACTTGGTAGCGCTCAAAGGCTCTTGAAAACTACCTATGGTAGTCAACAATAGCCACCTTTGTCTGGTCCAGTACCACGGCACAAAGAATAGGGCCTGCCATGAATGTCTCTAGCATTGTGCACGCTAAGGCAAGCCCACCATCATCATCACGCATCCCATGTTCATCAAAGTGGGGCCTACATAGAAAAACAACATTTACATTTAGATGATGACATAAAATTTAAAAAGGAATAAAAAATTAAAGTAAGACACAAAGGAGCATACCTATCCACTCTATATACTATCCCAGGTGGATTCTAGAATAGAGTGTGCACACGAAAGGCTAAGAAAAGTGTGTTGTTGCTATTGCAATGAATACAAGTAGGTAGCTCCCACACATGAGTCAAGGGATGAGTAGATCTAGGACCCTTAGCAGGGCCTCCCTCAACCTTAAAAAGTCCCTCATCAATTTTAGTAATAAAGGCAAGCATGCCTTGTGTAGACCCAGGCAACACTATCTTGATGATATCATGAGCCAACTATTCACTCAAGTGAGACCATATAACCACACTAAAATTTTGTAGGATGAATGATCAAAACAAACTAACACCGAGGTAGAACCATATCACATGGAGCCTGATGTGCATGTCATAGGAAGGTGTGTCTAAGGGGCCAAACCAAGCAAGTATGCCAACAAGTTCAACTACGAGAAGAGAAGGTTTAGGTCCCCTGCATACAGCCAAAACATTAGGTAAGTGAAGAATCTAAGTGCTAACAATAGGGAAAAATCACATAAACCAAACACACACATAAAAAAGTACTTTAAATGCACCGTTGCACCTCACGAGACAAGGACATTGACATCTATTCACTGTATTTGACGCTCACTAGGGTACACTAAAATTCATTTCACAATAAATCCACACAAAAGTATAGAACATAAACACTCACTGAAGCAAGGTTTAAATCATCCATATCAGGAAAACAATAAATGGTATAAACATGAAACTAGCAAGTAATGAACATCCTAGTAAACAACGCACTTCTTCACATTTTAGCCCATGCTGGGCATCCCTAGTAGCTTACGTTGGGAACTGCCCTAACATCAACTCACGCTGGGGCCTTTTCTAGCAAGCTCACGCTAGGTTCCTACATTCCAACTCACGCTGGGAAGCTACAGCTTGCCCTGGGAATCCTATAGCTCACGTTTCCTGGAGGACCCTATGCTCACATTACCCAAGACCCTGGTAGTCACGCTGGAAGTTAACCCTGCAATGCAACTCACGCTGCCAAAAAAACAAGTCCCCTAACACCGATGACTACCATGGGCCAAAGTACACTAAAAGGGTCTCTATCACTACTGGTTAATGTTATCGGTGCTAGTTGCTAGCCTCAGCACTGAACCGTTACATAAAAAGTTACACTGGAATATGCGGGGACACAGAGATGCATCACAATATACATTAGCAGGGAGATGCGTTCTGCACTGCTAAAGAGACTAACAATCCAAGAGTTATTTTTAGGGGACATTTTCAATCCTCCCAAGCCAAATGAAGCAGTTGAAGATGGGCCTTCCCCTACACTCATGCTGGCTTTCCCTTCTCCTGGTGCTCACGCTGCCAAGAAAGCTGAAAACCCTATGGCCCAGGAAGCCCTAAAAGCTCATGCTGTTCAGGATATCCCTGACACTAATTACGCACTCACCCCAAAATGAAAAAATGCAAAATGAAAAATAAATCTAACTTGCACTCACGCCTTGTACACACACCCTAGGCACTTATGCTGACGCCATGAAAATCAAGAATAGTGAGCCACAAATCCTAGATAAACCCTGAAATAACCCCAAAATTGCAGCCATAAAATTTTTCCCTAGCTAACGTTATTTGCAAATGCTGGAGAAAAGCAAAAGAAAGGAAATCTACTTGTGCAAGGCCCCATCCCATGTTGGAATCCTGGCTTGGGGGAGATGCTGAAGAAGCTCTTCGCTCTCCTCCATAAATGCCAAATCTGCCTACCTCTTTCCTTTGTCTTGGCTTGCTTTTCCTCTACCCTTGTCCTTCATGGTTTCCTTGCTCACGTTGACGCTAACGCTGTAGCTCATGCTGCACTCCTAGCTTAAGCTGTAGTCCAAGAACTCACGCTAGCACGAACGATAACCCTTCACTTCAAAACCCCCTTTTTAACCTCAAATTTCCATTTNATTACTGGCTTGGTATGACCTTAAACTACCATGTGGCCTAGTATGGCCTTAAATTGCCATGTGGCTTGGTATGACCTAAAAATGCAATAACTACCGCTGCGTCTTCAAATTTTGTTAGTACATAGTTTGATTAACCTATGTTTTTTTACATTTAGTAACTCTTTTGTCAAGGGGGTGTCTCTTACTTCGCTCCCAATTTAAATTGGCAGGAGCAAGCACATGGCCACGAAGAATATCCTTTCAACATTGTCTCTCAGTGGACCATACGAGGAGGTAAAAAGAGCAATCAATCTAGAATCCTTGGATCTAGACCCATCCACTTATGCTAATTTAATAGCCTCCACTCAAGAAACATCAGCCTGGCCTCAAAATGTAACTAAGACTTTGGATCTAGAAGCTGATAATATCATTGAAGATCCTCTAGTTGAAATCCCCATTACTACATTCAATGGCAAAGTTAGAACATTAAAATTAAGCACCCTACTAGACTCACAACTTGTTGGTGACATCACTGAAGTATTGAAAGACAACATAAAAACATTTGCATGGTCATATACTAACATGCCAGGATTAGACCCCTAAATCATCCAACACAATATTATCCTTGATGAAAAGGTCAAATAGGTGAAGCAAAAAGCATGAAAGATTAGACCTGAGGTGGTGTTAGCGGTCCGTATTGAAATCACAAAGCTCTACCAAGTCAATTTCATCTAGGCCGTTGACTATTCTGACTAGGTATCAAATTTTTCTGTAGTCCCTAAGAAGAATGGTAGTATATGCATATGTATTAACTTCCATGACCTTAACATAGCCACTATAAAGGATGACTTCCTGCTACCTAGCATTGATCAACTTATTAACACAACTGCTAGACATGCACTATTATCCTTTATGGATGGATTTTCAAGATACAATTAAATAAGGATCAATCTAGAACATCAACTCAGAACAACTTTTATGACACCTTGGGGTACATTCTGCTATACAATGATGCCATTTGGCCTAAAAAATGTAGGAGCTACATATCAATGAGCAATGACATATATATTTAGTGATTACATGCACAATTTGCTCAATGATTATGTTGACGATATCATGGTTAAATCTAAAGATCTAAACCTAGTGCTTAAACGTTGTCTCAAATATGACCTTAGACTAAATCCAAAGNTAGTGCTTAAACGTTGTCTCAAATATGACCTTAGACTAAATCCAAACAAATGTGTCTTTGGTGTCAAAATGGAAAAAAATGCTTGGTTTCATAGTCTCTGAAATAGGGATATAGGTAGACCCTGATAAGGTTAAGGTAATAACTAACATGAAACCACCAAAAAACCTTACCAAATTACATGGTTTTCAAGGTAGGCTGCAATTCATTAGATGCTTTATTGAAAGGTTGACAGATAAGTTGAGATCCTTGCAACACCTATTACGAAAGAACGTGCATTTCCAATGGACTCAACAATGCCAAGAGGCATTCGAGAACATAAAACAAGAGCTGGCTCAACTACTAACCGTTCATCTCCCGCAAGGCGATAAACCCTTCTACATCTATCTTGCAACTTTCAATTCCTCCATTGCATCGATGCTTTGTCAAAAACGTCAAGATGGAGTCAAAATCCCAGTATATTACCTAAGCCACACTTTAATTACCTATGAATAATGATATAATGATGTAGAGAAATCATGCCTTGCCCTCATCTTCTCCTTGAAGAAATGGTGGCATTATCTCTTCCACAATCAAGTTTACATAATTTGCAAGGATAATGTACTCCGTGCCCTCACTAACAACATCTACGAGTCGAGTAGGATAGCTAGGTGGAAAGCCATGATCGTAGAGTTTGACCTACACTATGTTGCTCAATATTCCATAAAAGGTCAAACAATAGTCACATAATTAACCATATCGCCAACGCATGATCAAGCAATGATAAAACCTGAATTCCCTGACAAGAATGTTAATAGTATAGACACCATACCTGACAACTACAAGGCAATCCTCTATTTCTATGGAGCTTCAACTTCCCAAGGAGAAAGTACTGTGGCCATTTTAACATACCCCTCTCGAGAAATCCCACCATTCGCCTACCGATTAACCTTTCCCTATACCAACAACATGGCAGAATATGAAGGTCTTCTTAGAGGCCTTCAAGTAGCATTAACTTTGGGAATCACATGTCTAGTAGTTCGAGGTGATTCACAGCTAGTCATTAATCAAGTCACTGAGGTTTACGCATGTAAGGCTCTCCATTTGCAACTGTATTGTGATTTGACCAAACATCTGCTAAGGCAACTAGTAGAAATGGATATACAACATGTCCCTAGGAGCAAAAACACCATCGTCGATGCACTTGCTACACTAGCTTTAAACATGACACTCGAAATGTTCCATGTGTTTCCTAGCTCTATAACAAGTTGTGCCGAACCTATAATTAACACTATTAATGAAATGCCTATAGCATCCATTAGCATAATACATGCAATAGAATGGTACAATGACATCAAAGAATACCTTCTAAGAGGCGAGCCTCCACAACACTTGACAAATGCTCATAAGGATGCTGTGCAAAAATTCTCTCGGAAATATGCATTAATAGGAGACACCTTATGTCGCAATTCCTACGAAGGCATTCTGCTGATGTGCGTTAGTAGCATCGATGATCAAACGATTGAAGAAAAAGTTCATGAAGGACTTTGTGAAGGGCACATTGCACCCAAAGCAATGGCAACAAAGATTAGGCGCTTAGGCTACTACTGGCTACACATGGAGTATGATTGCATCTCCAAGGTCAAAACATGTGACATTTTCCAAAAGCATGATAACCTAATACATGTGCCACCTAATGAATTGGGCATGATGCAAATCACATGGCCATTCGAAAAATGGAGATGATACTTAATTGGACCGATAACGCCATCATCCACTACGGGACATAGCTTTATTATCACTACAACTGAATACTTCAAAAAATGGGTAGAAGCTATTCCCCTTAGGAAGACCACTTCAAAACATATTTGCACTTTCATAATAGAAAATATCGTGACCCATTTTGGTATTCCGATGACCATCGTTACTGATAATGGGCCACAGTTAAGCAATGTAGATACTAAAAGCTTCTTGAAAGCCTAGGTATTAAACATGCATTTTCATCACCTTACTACCCATAGAGCAATGGTCAAGCGGAAGCTACAAACAAAACTATCATGATGGTGCTCAAAAAGATGCTAAATCAGAACAAAAAATGATGGCATGAATAATTAGTCTACACATTATGGGCATACAGAATGACATATCAAACATCTACAGGTAAAACTCCATATAGTCTTATGTACAGATCTGAAGCTATTTTACCTTTAGAGTTACAAGTTCCCTCATTGTGGATAGCTCTCTCAGGCCTCCTCAATGAAAGTCAAAATAATGAACTGAGCATTGCTAACCTTGACTCAGTGGAAGAAGAACATGTGCAAACACTTGATCAAATAGAGTGGTACCAGAAACAACAGTGGTAATGACACAAACATGATTTGCATAAATGCCCTATTAAGGAAGGAGACCTAGTCCTTAAAGCCATCCGTGAACACCTAGATAAGTTCTCAACTAACTGGGAAGGGCCTTACTTAGTCACCAAGGTGTACAATAATGGAGCATTCAAACTTGTTGACATGGACATGAATGAATTTGCTAATTCTACAAATCACCAGTACCTGAAATGGTACTATGTCTGATGAACTTGAGATACAGAATAGTCCTAGCATCATGACTTAAAATTGATACCACAGAATAGTCCTGGCATCATGACTTAAAACTGGTACCACAGAACAGTCTTGGCATCATGACTTAAAACTGATACCATAGAATAGTCTTGGGGCTATGACTTGAAACTGGCACCACAGAAATGTCTTGGAGTCATGACAATAAAATGACACCATAGAGCTCAATTTGGTATGATGCTAAACTACCATATCTGTTTGCCATGATGTGAAACTAGCATCCAGAGTCCACTAAGACTATAAACTAGGTTGCCTCTTCATAGTCCACTATGACTATAAACTAGCAATGCATCATCTACTACGATGCTAAATTGGTGCCGTCCAAAGGGTTATGATGTGAAACTAACCTGCAACAGTCTGCTAAGACTATAAACTAGCGACATCATTGACGACCAAGAAGAACTTGAAAAGATGTGTTGCTGTGATTGGCTGTACATGGTCCACAAAGACTTGCTACATAATTTGTCTCATGGACCCTAATGAAGTTGATGTTATTCATAACTCTGTCTACTTTTAAATTGCATGCGGTGGCTCCATCTCCTTGTTTAAAGTGCTTTGTTAATCGAATCATTTGTGGTTTTCTTGTCTTCTTGGAGTTGTATTTGCATGATGACATGCCTGAGGCATTCATGCATAGATGCAGTTCATCATGATGTCAAGGTATCATTTTTTTCCTGACACTTGCAACTGGGTTAATCAATTCATTCATAAGTACATTTTTGACTCTTGATACATTCCCCATTCCCCATCAGGTTTCCCTTATCCTATTTAATTACATCCCTTGGATACATTCTACTCATCCCAAAGCTTTTGATACATTTTTTGCACACTGTAACTCTCTAACCAGTTGCAGCACAAAACATAGTATACGATACATGATACAAAATGCAAATGCTCGAACACAAGCATAGCACTAAAAGCAAGCTCTTTCAAAAAGACCAAAGAGAACAACAAAAGAAAACAAAAACAAAATAAAAGAAACAAAGAAAAGAAAAGAAAGAAACAAAAAGAAAAAGAACAAAAAGTTCAAAGAGAAAAATGCATGGAAAAGGTCTTGATGACCCCATCGATGTCATAGACCAAAGACTATTGGCTACTCTCATACAAACCCCAGGTGAGAAGGCAATTATCTTGAAAAATAGTTACATTCATATCCTAAAGAGATCATGTTGCACATCATCACGTGGCTTTGGCTATTTACAATGGGCCTCGTAAACACTTTATAAGAGTCCCGTTTCTCCAAAGAATGCACCTGCTATGTCTTGGCTCCAAGTCTGCTGAACACTGGTTATTGACAAGGACCAAAGATAAAGCTCATTCACATGAGAGCATTCCTCTCCCACAACTCCAGCAGCAATTATAACCCTTGATCAACTCCTGGCTTCCCCTGGTTACAACCAATCCCCCCTTCATCTTGAATTACATTCCCTCAATCCCATGTACTTTTGAAAATGGTGTGATGACATCCAGCCAAGGGCTGATGGATAATTGTTGGTGCTTGGTTGTTCATGGTGTTTTGCACTTCTTTG
The DNA here is from genome assembly GCA_015680685.1 of Gnetum montanum. NCBI lineage: Eukaryota > Viridiplantae > Streptophyta > Gnetopsida > Gnetales > Gnetaceae > Gnetum > Gnetum montanum. The sequence goes on along the minus strand of MNCI01032428.1, from coordinate 107,614 downwards.
TCGACGCCTCTTAGGTAGATTCCTCTAGATGTCAACAAAGAGGGGCCAATGAAACACCACTAATTTCAGCCTAACAATTTGAAATAAGAACAACCTAGAGCCATTTTAGCTTTTGAAAAGAAAAATTTGACTAAGGCATGGAACTCGCGTTGTCATGCTAGCTTGCCCTCAGTGTAAGCAACTCTAACAGCTTCAAGATCAAGTCAAAAATGGTCCAAATCTAAGGGTTTAAGCCATCCTCAAGGGTCATTAATGTCCACTCCAAGTTTCAACATTCGCAAATTCAAATTTCGAGATAGATTTTTTCCATTTTCACACTCATGTTGTCACTCATGCTGAGGTCACGCTGGCAGCATGAGTACAGCGTGAGAAACTTTTAGAGTCCAAAAATGAGTCAAAATGATTTGATTTCCAAGGTGCAAGTCATCCTCAGGGTTCATTGTTGATTACTTTAGATTTCAGCCTCTAGAATTCTAGATTTCAGGTTCAAAAATTACAAGGTTTTGCAGCTCATGCTGTGGTCACACTGCACTCACGTTGGCAGCGTGAGTCACCAAAAGTGGTTTAAAGCAGGGCATATCCAAGCTCAATTTTTGACTTGTAGATCACTTTTAAGGTCAACCACATAGTTAGATAGTAGTTTCACTCAAGAAATAGTCTTCAAAAATCAAAATTTGGTGGAAAATATGTTATTTTGGCTCACTCATGCTGAGGTCACGTTGGCAGTGTGAGTGCAATGTGAATGTAGCGTCAGTGCAGTGTGAGCACACTGAGGACACACCCAAACAAAATCAACTCATGTTGGAAGCCCTGGTCAGGAAAAGATGCCTCAAACAACCACAAAGCCACTCAGATCAACATCCTACAACAGTCAATTCAGAGATTGAGAAGATTCAAGCGAGGCAGAGTCAAATTCTCTTATTATGCATTTTGATTTTCATTGTAAATTTTCATCACTTATGAGCTTGCCAAGCTCTTATGCTCCAAATTGTATCTACTTTCATGGGCGTAAGCTATCTTGAGCAAACCAACACACGCTGTAAGATACAATGCACCTGGTCGAAAACATAGCTTGTCCACACACGTCCAACTCATACATAGTTGTCTATCGGACACGTGTCACTTGATCTATTTTTCTCTCAATTCTCAACCATTGATCCCATCCATGAATTCCACACCCAAGCCTAGCCAAACCCTATAAATACCTTGTCAATTGAAAAAAAGGGGATTGGAAATTTTGAAGGTGGATGACTTAGGAAACGTAGACCAGCAATCCTTGGGCGCTCAGGCACACTTGACTCCTAGCATCCAAGAACTCCTGAAACACATCATCTCGGGCTTGGTGCTTGAATTTCCATCCACATATGCAACTATGCTTTGATCGGTGCACACCTTTTCTAAGCAATACAATATAGTTCATTTTGCCAGCCATTATTTTATTTACTCTATTTTACATTCAGTTTATGTTTTGTCTACAATACTATTCTGTGTATGATCTGTTTGCATTTTTTATGTCACTATTTAAGTTTTAAAACATTAGTTACGATAACCCCAGCATAAGCCATAGTTTACGCTCAGGGAATTTCTTGGTTGATTTGTGTGCAGACCATCCAAGGCACTCTGTGTTCATTTTCTTTTCCAGCTTGCCCTCACATGAAGGTAGGATCAGCTGTGTTTGTCTGACGATATTTTGATGTTTTTTTCCCTTCCAACCTTACATCGATGATTTAGGTCAGTACAGGTATGGTTAAGTGTAACTAAGGCATCCAATTTTTATCATTTTGTGTTTTATAGTTTGGTGCTCAAAATGTGGACAAAAGTGATTTAACTAACTAATATAAGTTAACTAATTATCTAGCATTTAACTCATCCTAACATAAGCATTTGATCCCACTTTCTGTACACGTCTCAAACCCATGTATCCACTGTTGGATGACCAAGCACTATATTATTGGGTGTACCAAGTAATAACACTACTAGGATTACGAAGTGAATATGTGTTACACTCGAAGCATTCGTGCTTATGTGTGTACTCTATTTGGCTTCATTGCTTCATTAACGTAATAACTAGAAAATAATTAATAACTAATTGAAAACATTTAATAAATAACTAAAAACATTAAATGCGTAAATGATAGAGCTAATCTATTCAAAGTGCTACAAGGTTTATTAGAAAGCTCATCTTTATTACTGCACACACTATCATACTCAAGTACAACAATGCTCGAATAAAGATTTGTATACTTAATGACTCTTGCTGTAAGCACTCAGGGAAAAATTCTAACTTTCAAATGGAAAAAATGTAAGAGTTCCATTGCAACTAAAATCTCTACTTTTCATAAATGCAACTGCAAGCACGTATTTATAGCTGACTATAGGCACTATGTTGACGTGGCCACATGAACGCATGATATGATGCATCAACTAAGCCTTGTCAATGAGGTTTCTTCGATGAAATCGATAGAACACAATTTATCATACCCCCACAACTAAATGAAAACTCATCCTTGAGTTCTTTTACAAAATTGGAAAGGTATGGGATTATTGACTGACTTTTCCTCAAATAAAACAAACTAACTAACTTGACAAAAAATGAAGTGCTCGGGTGTACGAATCAACAGATTACAAAAAAAAAAAACTAATGGTATTCAGGACACAAAATTGAACACCATGATTCAATTATTCAAAACTAGAAAACACTTTCCTTGATGTTGTAAAGCTGTTGGAGAAGATCAAATGGTCCTAAGTGGTGGTGGTTCTTTAGGCTTTGAGGAACCTTCATCGACTTCATGCATAGGTAGTAGTTGAGGTGGCTGTGGTTGTCTTACTACTACTGTGACTTTAGGTAGGAGGTGAAAAACATCTAGTAGTGCTTTCATTTTCTCCTCCTTACTCCTGGGATCATGCATCATGCACACAGCTTCCCGAATGTGGGTTGGTATGGGCACATCCCAAGGACATGGGATTGCTAGAAACAACTCCTTCACATTGATAAACTAGACAGTGAACTATTTTCATTCAATGTCAAACAACCTGATTGTGTTCTTTAGCTCTTGGTAGTCATTCATTCATCTAGCTAGGTTCTCAACAATAGATCATTGATCTTTGAATCACTGTATAAGAACTTCAAGTTTAATGTTTGTGGTTTCAAGCTTATATTTGGTGTCTTTGTGGTGCTTGAACTCTACCTTGTATAAGAGATATGAGCTAGCCACTTATTTTTCTAATTCTGACTATAGTTTTCTAGTAGTCAGCATTGCCAGGTTTGCATAAAGGAGATTGGCCAACTCCATGTACTCTATCATCTCCTTGATTTGCAACTCCTTCAAGTGAATCTCTACTTTATTGTAGGCATCAATCCCATCAACGATGGACTGCCATGTTTCACTTCCTTGTTGGAATTATTGAAGGGCTTCATTCATTTTCACCATTTTCATTTGGATTTTTTTTCATTCACGTCCTTCTACAAGCCAACTTGGTCTCTATAGTGATTTTTCACTTTCTCAAATTTGAGAGGTTCATTCTTTCAGGCAATGATCTTGATGGTAGACTTTTGATGCAAGGTGCATGCCTCCTCCATTAAAATATTATGGTTTTCCATAGCCAATTTTATTAATTTAGTGTGTATACTGGCAAGATGCTCCTACTGTTGATGAACGAATTCTTACATTTGATCTTTTTGAGCATCAACATTTCATAGGTGATGATTTTATGCAATCAATGCTTCATTCTCCTTGCACATCTGATTCAAGTCCATTTAGATTAAGGATGTTTGAGATTTTGCTATGGAGTATTTAAAGATGATTATCACTTCCACCTCCTCAACCTTCTAAAATTATTCTTGAAGTTGTTTGATAGCTTCATCCCTTGTCACTGCTAGGCTAAGGATTGCTAAATTTGCAAGTTAGACATGAAATTCGCAACCTTCGTAGTTAAGTGTTAATTTTGCTCTTGTTCCATTTCCAGTTGTCCCTCCAAAATAATACATTTATGCCTTGCATTTAGTAGCTCTTGCTGGGTTGTAGGAATATTCTTCAAAAAATCAAAAATGTCTAGAGTCAGTTGCCTAGTTCCTACCAGTTGTTCCAACAACTTTTCATGCTGGGTTACATTCAATTTTTCACTGGTCATGCCTATGGATGTCTAGACATCTTGAAGTGTAGATATGTCTAGTATAGATGCTATAAGTGCATTCAATGCTTCTACTACATGGTCATCAATTAATTTTTCTATTGTTTCCTACCCTTGGTGTTGCATCACCAAGATAGTTGCCTCTTCACCTTCCTTCAACCGCACTAAGGAAGTGACAACATTGCTAGATATTTCTAGGAATAGATGGTGTGTTGCTTGTAACACTATCACCTCTTTAGCAATAGGATCTAACCTTGAAGGCAGCTACATTCATTGGGTAGAGAAAATTAGACCATCCCGCTCCATCTGGCTAATTGTTTAGGCCACCTCATTAAGGTGACTCATCGCTAGCTGGTACACAAATGGATTTTCCCCACTTGTTCTGACTTGTTACTCTTGTTTACTCAAGAGATGTTATCAAATTTTTTGCAAATGATTAATGGTTGCACTGGCCTTTAGTATTATTTCCTAAGTGGATGGTGGTGGTGGTAGCTCTTCTAATTGAGTCATTGTTGGCATATTCTCTTTCATGATCTCGGACAATGAAGCCAAAGGAGTATGACTGAGTGTATCATTAGAGTAGTGAATGATGCTTTCCCTCTTGCAAATTTTTTGGATGAGGCATGGAAATGGTAGGGTTTTCCTTCCATGTTTATTTTTTTTTGAAATGCTTCTCAATTTCCAAGTATAGTAGTTGTGGAAGGGTAATGGGGAACTTCTTACTTAGAGCAGTGCATGCTCAGGCAGAGAAAGTTGTCACCTTGCTTAGCCTCACCATTGGATTGAAGAGATAGGTCATGATCTTGAAGTAAATTTGCTCCACCAATGTGAGTGCACCATACTTCTTATGGTCCACCCTATAGCAATTTTGGGTCCACTCCTTCTTAGCCTCAGGTTCATCTTGCATGTATAATTCTACTAGTTGTGTTCCAATGTCAGGCAACCCAAGTGCCTGTGCAATAACTTCTATCAAGTAGAACACTTGAATGTCCTTGATCTTGACTATGGATCCTAACTTTTGATTGTTATACAAAAGGCATGTCTCTCCCATGTGCCATTCCCCACTGGACGTGATGATTGGCCACATGAGAGAGGTTCACAGTTGAGTCTTGACATCCTCTAGAGCTTTCTTCAAAAATGGCCTAAAGTTGATCTCTTGAAGAATAGATCATTGAATCTCTTGAGACTTGATGATATTAAGGAAAGCTTGAGCCAAGGTAACCTCAAGCCTTGGTGTGGGACTAGACACTTCTCCTCATTGTGATTGTTTAGTTGACACTTCTTCTTCTAGAATTTGTTCGATAGATTCCACTTCAAGCTTCTCATGAAGAGGTCTTGTTGCATGGGTTGCCTCTAGTAGTTCCTAGCCTTGTTCTTGTTGGTCCCTTTTAGCTTTGGGTCATTTCTCCCATGGTTGCAAGATGTCTCCTTCCTATAGATGTTTTTGTTTTGGTGCCATTTGTAATAACAATAAGACCATGAATTAGCAATCATTGTGTAACCTTAAAACAATTGGGATACCTTATCTCTTAAGGATGTTTATGCTTTGGCTAAGTTGTGATTATGGATAATTTAATTAATTAATTGTCATTTATTTATGTATTTTCATTAATAAATCATCTCAAAGATTGTTGGAAGGGTTAACTATCAAAAAATTTGATGTTTATATGTTGTTAAAGTTATTAACCCTTGTGGGAGTTAGAATAATTACCAAAAAATTTCATCAATTTTTTCATTAGAAACCTTAAGGTTTGTGGCCCTCACAATAAAGATCTAACCTCCGATAAGTGCAAGATCAAAAAATGGAGTGATTTGGATAAACGGTTGGGAAGTTATGAGCTCTAGAAGGTTTTTGGGCTCTAAAAATTTTCAAAAACTCCCGTTGTGTTATGAGGAAATGGCAAAAAATTGCAAAGTGTTTGGCGGTATATATAGGGTTTTTGCATTGCATTGACGAAGCCTAGTTGACTGGGCCTTGTTGACTAGGGGGAATGTGTTGATGGAACCTCAACGATGCAATCATTAACCACCATAGTCAAACTTTCACCTTACTCAAACTTGCAAAATATGAAGAGTTTTCAAGTGAAATTAGTGTCAAGTGAAAGCTTAAAAGACCAAGAGTAGTATGAAAACATGAGAAGAGGATGTTTAAGCTCATACATTTTGGAAAAAAAGAAGAAAAATTGATTTAGTGGATGAATGAAATGAAAGATTAATGAGCACTGAGCGATACACACAATGGAAAATGTGAAAGATAGGATTGTATTGATGTCAAGGGTGAGCAACCTTCACTAACCAAGCCAAGAGCTATGCAAGTGGGTCCTCCCCATAGTAGGCTCATGCCCTTTTTTCCCTTTAATAACCTCAACTAAGGAGTTTGTGGATCCCATAGTTGATTTAATGATCATGACAAGTTAAGGACCAACCCAAAAGAATCTACTCAAGAATCCCAACACATCAAACTAAGACATTGAGCATAACATAGAACATGATAGTGAGGTGAGTTACAATAGCATGGATGGATGATAGAGAAGGTGTAATGGAGTTTTGAATTGAGGTCATAAGAAGCCCCTTGTAGAATTTCTGTTTAAAATGACCCAAGAAGTTCCATCCTAAGTCTAGACCACCACCATTCTAGAAGGAGAAGAAAAGAGAAGTAGGAAGTAAGAGAGAGAGAGGACCTTAGTTAGAGGAAACTATTAGTCATAGGTGCATGCTTTTTGAGTCCCATAATCAATGCTTGTAGCCCACTTATTTGTCCAAGGGGTGTGCTTTGAATTCCCATTGTTTTTTTTATGAAATGGAAACCACACCATGCAAGGACTTATTTGTGTTAAAGGGGTATGCTTTGAATTTCCATCATTCTTTTTCGATAGGAACCACACCATATAATGACGTTATTTGAATTCCTATTAGTGGGTAGTATGGAATGATAAGAAGTGTGTGAAACACACTCAAGCACTCAACCAAGTAGAAGAGTACAAAGATTATTGAGTCCCCTTGAAGTCACAGCCTTTATAAACCTTTGAATCCTTTCTAATTTCGGAACTACCAAGGTTGTCCATTGATTAAAAGTTTCTTTAATGGAAGGAATCTCAAATTCTTAGAATAAGGAAAACCATAGAGTTTATTGTATGGGCAGATGATGTGAAATCACTACCTGTTCCTTGAAAAATAAAACATGTCAAAGTCATCAGACATCAACATTCAAAAATAAAAACCAAACATCAACAATCACAAATTAAGCACAAACCATCATTAGTAAACAACAACAATGGCATTGTGTCCTATGACAATAAAGCACTTTTTATTAGCAAAAATAAGAAAATATCACACTTGGAGAAAACAAAACAAAGTAAAATATATAAGAAAGTGTAAAATAGTCAGGAAGGTTCAAATGTACTAAAGATGGTGTAAAATTAGAAAAATTTGAAAAATTAAGAATTTGTAAAATAAATAATTTGTAAAAATAAAAAATGTGAAAAAAAGTAAAAAAACTGAGGAGCTAATTTGATGGTTAGCATGGATAGCCATCTCCCCCACAACTAAGTTGGAAGGAGGATATTCAAAAAATAGAACATGGTTGTCCATCCATGGAGGTAGCATTTACACTGGCTTGTATTGGTTTGAGGAAAAGCTACACTTATTGGATATTGGCCAACAACTTTTTATTTAGGTTGCTAGGTTTGTAGATCAACATGACCCCAGAGGGAAAGGTTTGATCAATTATCTAAGGTCCCTTCCACAATGTTTGGAATTTTGTCTTATCAATTATCTAAGGTCCCTTCAACATGACCCCAGAGAGGACCTTATCTCTTTGTTGAAGTTTCACTTTCCTGATTCTAAGGTCATGGTGTTGCTTGCTAAATGTCTTGTTTACCTCATTCAAGTATAGGGCCACCAATCGATTTTCATCTAGCACGTTTAGATTGATCAATCTTTCCTTCTGGGCTAAACTTAGGTCAAGGTTTATATCATAGGTTGTAGAGAGTGTACAAATCTTGAATTGGATTGGAAGCATTGGAATCTTTCTATACAGTAACTTGTAGGGAGAATACCCAATAGGAAGTTTCCAAGTTGAATGATAAGCCCAAAGAGCATTGTTAAGTTTTGTACTCCAATCCTTCCTATAGTTGCTAATGGTCTGTGTTAGTATTTTTGTAATCTCCTAGTCAGTTGCCTCTACTTGACCATTGGCTTGGTAATGGTAACGTGTTGTTAATTTATGTTCTACCCCTAAGCGTTGCATTGATGTTCTAATAGTGGCACTTGTGAAGTGAGTCCCCTTATTAGAAATTAGTGAACGTGACACCCCCAAACCTATTCACAATATTTTATTGTATAAATTTGGCAGTAGTGGATGATGTACAATCAATAATGGCCATCACTTCTATCCATTTTCTATAGTAGTTAACTACTACTATAATATACGCCTTTCCATTGGACATGGATGTGATGGGACCCATGAAGTCAGGGCCCCATATGTTGAAAGCTTCCAGTGGTTAAATCCACTATTGAAGACCTTCCATGTGAGTGGTCATCCCCCTGTCTCATTGACAACATTCACAAGACTTGATGAACTAGTGGACATCCCTAAAGATTGTAGGCCAATAGTATCCTATCATTAGGATTTTTATGGCCATGCATCCCCTTACATAGTGGCCTCTACAAGGCCCTTTGTGAGCATCCTAAAGAATGTGTAGTTGATTTTCGTTAGGGACACACTAACGGATTAGACTTCAGCACACACCTTGTAAAGGTATCCATTGGTTTCTATGAAGTGTTTGGCCCAATGAAGCAATTGTTTCTTTTTCCTAAAATCCAAGTCTTGTGGCATCTCCTAAGTGAGAAGATATGTGAGGATGCCATTATACCATATTTCTTTTAAAGGCATTTTTTCACTTATTACTCCTATACAGAGGAGTTCGTCTAGAAATTGATTAGAGAATGGGCTCTCCTCCTCTTTGTTATCCCATCTTAAGTGAGAGAGTTGGTCATTGAACATATTCCTAGTCCATTTTCAATCTACCATAGTGAGATCGAATTCTTGCAAGATCACAAGCCACTGTATGACATGAGGGCTCACCATTGGCTTGTTCATGAGGAAGTAGATTGCACTATGGTTCGTATGCACAAATACTTTGTAACCAAGCACATAGTGCTTGAATGTTTCTAGAGCATACACCACTGCCATTAATTCTTTCTCTATGGTGGTGTAATTTAACTATGGTCCTATAATGCTTCGACTATCATAGTTGATGTAATATGGACATTTCTTATTGTTGATTTACGTGAGCACTATTCCCAAAGTATAGTTAGATGCATCTGTCATAATATGGAAAGGTTTGGACTAGTATGGTGCTCATAGGATTGGTATTTCTATGAGTTTAATTATTGAAATTCATGTTCACATTCCTTGTTCTAGACAAAAGGTGCATATTTCTTTGTAATCTCTACCAACAGCTTTACAATCTTAGAGAAATTCTCAATAAATAGCCGATAGTAGCCAGTGTGTCCAAGGAATGACTAAACATATGTAATGGTCTTTGGTTGGTGGGTCATTCCTTGGATGAACCTTATTTTTTTGAGTCTACCTTAATCCCTTTTTACAAAATTCAATGCCCTAGCATAATTCCTTCTTAGACCATGAGATGGAATTTTTGCTAGTTGAGTCGTAGGCTTATCTCTACATATCTTTTTAGTACTTGCTCAAGTCATTCCAAGGCTTTCTCAAAGGTAGCTCCATAGGTGGAAAATTCATCTATGAAGACTTCAACACCACTACTAATATGCTATTGAAAGACACTAAGGACCAAGCATTGAAATGTTGCAGGGGCATTGCATCGACCAAATGGCATCTTACAATATGCAAAAGTCCCCTAGGGACTCATGAATGTTGTCTTGGCCTAATCTTTTGGTGCAATTTGGATTTGGTTATAGCTACTATAATCATCCAAGAAACTATAATAACAATGCCTCAATATGGTATCTAACACTTGATCAACAAATGACAAAGATAAGTGATCTTTAAATGTTGTCATATCCAATAGCCTAAAGTTGATGCAAACTTGTCATTTGCCTTCCTTCTTTGGGATAATTACGAGTGGGCTAACCAACTCACTATCTATGATTGGATAGATAAACCCCACCTTGAGGAGTTTCTCTATCTCCTTCTTGATGATTTGCTTTAATTTGGGATTTAGTAGCCTCTATGTCTACCTTCTAGGCTTCATAGTCAGGTTGGTGTAGATGCGATGTTGACATATCCTTGGATCGATTCTTGTTAGCTCTGGATATGACCAAGTAAAGGCTATTAACCATTTTTTCATCAATTTCAACAACTTTTTTTTGTTTAGGAGAAATTTTGACATTGATTATGACTGGTTTACCACTCTTTAAGAATGCATACTCCATTTCGACTAGTAAAGTTTTTAGTTCTAAGGGCTCTTGCTTGAAGTGATTAGAGATTTCCAACTCTTCCCAACAGGTATCATCATCTTTATCAGAGAGTTGGGAATAAACTTGTTCAATTTTTTTCATGCCTTTAACATATGCACATGTTAGGCGTTTAGTTGGCTCCATGCATATTGTGCTACTATATGAATTAGCTATCAGCCACTGGGTGCCCTCCTGCTTTGTGGCTATTGTATACAGACACCTTTGAATATTGATCTCTTATGGACATTGATTGCATGCTTGAAGGTATGTACTCTTGATTGACTAAATCTTTTGCAGGAAATTACACCCATTATTGCTATACGTGATGCATGGAATATGTTTCTTCTCAATTTTTCCTAATCCATTTTCCTTGGATATTTCTCAATATAGGTCCCTTATGTCCATTCTTATGTCGACTGTGCTTAACCAAGCTCTTCCCATAATGATGGGGAAGTCATTTTTGTAGTTTTTCACCTTGATTACTAGAAAATTAGTAGGATAGGACCACCCACAAATTGTAATCACAATGTCCTCTACTAAGTCCAAAGGGATAGTAATTAATTAATCTACTAATTCTAGATGAATGTTGCTCTTCTTGAGAGGTGGTAGGTTCTAAGCCTTGTACATGTCATGGGAGATGAGGTTAACACCAGAAACAAAGTCAAGAAGAGCTTTGCATGGCTCTTGTCTAGCAATTTGAAAATAAATGAGTGGACTTCCTAGAATATTGCTAGCCTTGATGCAGTCAAAAACAACATGGGTTAGCATTACAGTTTGGATCCTAGGTAGCACTTGGTTTGAAGGCTACTCGAAGGTGTTTGATGGAGAGGATGAGAGTGCTGGACATGTAGGGTGATCAGCTGGAGTAGGTTGTGAGAGCTGAAGAGGACTACTAGGCTGGAAGAAAATTATTTTCCTTGATCGATTATCTAGACCACTTGGTTGAAAAACTAGTTGTGAGTGTACAATCCTCATAGCGTTTCATTGTTGTAGCTATGGAGGAATCTCACCCTGCATGGATGGAGTAAGAGGTAATTGGGTTAAATGTGGAGGTGTATGTGTAGAGGGATGTGGACGATGATATGGATATGGATATGGGTTTTTCCCTTTAGTAGATGATGAATGTGTTTGGTGATACCTTGGAGGGTAATAGTGATTCTAGAGTGATGTATGACTTGCAAAACTCCTAGGAAAGATGGGCTACTAAAAATAGTACCCGTATGGATTTGGTTGCCTATAAGGGTATTGTTGCCTTGGTGGTGGCATTTCCCATGATTGTGTTTGATGTCACTATTGGTATTTTTTTTATAGTTGTGGAGGAGTTCCACATGGGTGGTAAGCTTGTTTCTATTGATGGAATTATTGTGGATTTCCTTGAGGATAAGGCAATCATCTTGGAGCTTGCCTATCTACTAGGTGAGGATTCAATGTGTACACTTCAAACTCTTGTAAGTGTGACATCATAGGGAAACATCCCTTTGGATGTTTGTATTGATAGATGTCACATTCTATTTCATCATTAGAGTTAGATTCCATGACTTCCTCTACTACAGTAGCTTTGCCCTTACCTCTTTGGTAGGCATGTTCAACTTCTTTTTGCCTTCTATGATTATGATCACTATTTTTCTCTTTGGATTCTTCAGTAATTTTCATAGTTTGAAATTTCTTGTCCAAAGAGTCCCATAATTTATCAACCTTGGCTAAAATATTAGAAATAGATTTTTAGATGGGCAAGGTCTTTCTGTTCACCACTTCATGAAGTGGTGACTCCTCCTTATCACAAAAGCAAACCTCTCATTTTCTAATGAAAGGGTCCCTATTATACTCTTTAGCACTTTTCCTTTTTCATAGCCCATCTTCTTCTTTTGCTTTGTGTTCAATTAGCCTCTAGATCTGATGAGCTCTTAGTTCAAACAATCTTCCTTGGGCATACACCTTAAGGGCTCTTCTTGTTTCTGCTCTAAGCCCATCTATGATGTGACAAAGTTGTTCCCTTTGAGAATAACCATGGCTAGGGCATTAGTGTAAGAGTGAATAGTATCGGCCCATGGTGGCATACAAGGGTTCATGTGCTCCTTGTTTCTAGCTTTGGATTTTCCTTCTTAGATTAGACACTTTGGAGTACATCTAGTATTTATCATTGAATAGCTCTAACATAGTACTCCATCTATAGATAGATTCTGGCTCTAAGGATTGGTACTAACTTTTAGTGTCCTTAAGGAGTGTCCTTGGGAAAAGCTTGAGTTTCTACCACTCATTCTCTATGTTTTTTAAGGCACAAGCATCTTGAAAAGCTTGTAGATGTGTTTGCGAATTAGAGTTGTATCCCCCTTCAAATCTTGGAATATTGTTCATTCTAAGCGCTTGATCTGACTACCTTTCATATGCCTGGTTAGGATTTTAACTACCTTTGCAATATTGAGCATACTTTGAGTCACCAATAGAGGTTCATCATCATTGCTGCATCGATGATGTCAATGATGGTTTCAGCCACCCCTTTGGTTTTGGTGGCCTTCACAATCATTGTTATCTCGCTAGTCACCTTCATCATGGTTGTTTTGATGGTGGCTTTCATGAGAACCATCAGATGAAGAGGAATGTTTACAATTAGATGAAGAGGATGAAGAAGAAGGTGGATTGCCACCGCGATCATAGTATCTACCACCACTCTTACGCTTATTATGATTACCATCTTTAGATCCCTTATTGTTTTGGTTTTTACCCAAGTCCTTACATTGGTTGCCACTTTTTCCTAAACCTATTTTATGGATAGTGGATTTCAAGTTAAAGTTCATGCCCTTGTCATCAATAGAAGGGGGTGGAGAATCTTCATGTTGAAAACATTTAGTAGGAGGATCGTCAATGTCATATTGATTTGGTAGGAACAAGGGATTGGTGTAATGTTTCCACTTTATAGCTTCATGGAGTTTCTCCTAACATTGATCTCATTTGCATTGTGTCTTAGTTGGACAATAGTTTCAAGTGTCATATCCATCCACAATGTATTCTTCATGAAGATCTGCTATGCCCAACTTCTTAAGGGGTTTGAACAACATCCCAAGCACAGATCTATCAAGGGGCAAGACGATGTTGCCCTTCATACCACACCATTGCAACTATTCATCCTAATGTAAGATGAAGGTGAAGTTCGGCACAAACTTATCTAGATGTGTGGATACCACCTTGCATTCTTGTGGGATTGATGGTTTGGTATCTTCGTGCCTGCGAGAAGAAGAAGACATTTTTCAAAACAAATAAAATTGTCAATGTGCTTTTATAAATTTATATATAGTGGAAATGATATTAACCTTGAGGATCATATAATAATATTAATGGTATTCACTTAAACCTAAATAATGCATGGTCCACAAACAAAGTCCCCAACAATGACACCAATGATGAGTGGTAAGGTACCCCTACACCCAACCATACAAATCATAAAGCATTCACGTGTGATTTGGTTGAATTCTATGGACTTTATCATTTTCAATGTACTAGTCCTTTAGGAAGTGAATCTAGCTCTATGGTCAATTATTGTTTTCCCAATTACACTTGTGACATTCATTGGTATGGTTAAGTGTACCTGAGGCATCTAATTTTTATCATTTTATGTTTTATAGTTTGGTGCTCAAAATGTGGATAAAAGGTATTTAATTAACTAATCTAAGTTAACTAATTATCTAGCATTTAACTAATCCTAACATAAGAATCCAATCTCACTTTTTGTACATGTCTTGAACCCATGTATCCACTACTAGGCAACTAAGTGCTATGCTACTGAGATTACTAAGCAAATATGTGTTTTGCTTGAAGTGATCATACTTATGTGTGTACTCTATTTGGCTTAATTTCTTCATTAATGTAATTACTGGAAAATAATTAATAACTAATTGAAAACATTTAATAAATAATAGAAAACATTAAATGCATAAATAAAATAGCTAATCTATCCAAAGCGCTACAAGGTTTATCAAAAATCTCCTCTTTATTGCCACACTCATTGTCATGCTTAGGGATAACAATGCTTGAATAAATATTTATACACTTAATGACTCCTATTGCAAGCACTTGGTCAGAAATTCTAACTTTCAAATGGAAAAAATGCAAGAGCTCTGCTACAACTACAATCTCTACTTTTCATAAATGTAGATGCAAGCACATATCTATAGCCGACTACAGGCACTATGTCGATGGGGCCACATTGACACATGATATGATGCATCAACTAGGCCTCATTGATGAGGCTCAGATGACAAAGCTACATCGACGAGGTTTCATTGACACAACCGATAGAATGTGATTCATTACTTCTCCAGGTTTGGTATCATCTAAAAGAAGAAATAAGAACAAGTTTGATAATCCTATTCAAATTAGAGATACCCTATATTTTTGTTGTAAAGTATCTAGACATGAACAAGATTATTATCAACCATATATAAAGCAAAGTAACGTGACTACTTGGTCTTGTCAAGGAGAGTCTAGTAAGTGTATCTTGTAGGGTACAAAAGCATGGAGAACTAATGAATAAGGGAAGGAATAACCTCTAATGCAATGAAGGGATCAAAACCCAAAACTATAAAAAATTATTAGCCCTTTCATTTTGAAGAACATGAACATGACAAAGAAGGAGCCACACATGAGTTTGAAGATTCAAACAAAAATGTTGATGAATGAAAAGATAAGAGAAAATTACATGATAAGGATCTCATCTCAAACTCCATTAATCATGTTCATGCTAGAAATCAAGTAAGGTAAGTAATGGTAATTCTTTATTCCTTTGCTTCCTAGACTTGGTGTAGATTATTTTTTGTTTATAAATGTCAATAGATAGGAAATTCATTGAATGGATACTATTGAAAATCTTTGGTCATCCAAATAAAATATCACTTGATTATACAAGATGTTGAGCTACAAATTAAAGTGTATGACCATCAAAATTTTAATGAATATTAATGTAAATTGTCTCGAGGATCAAGGTACAATAACTCACAAGGTGGGTTTCAATAAGTTTGCATCATTTCAATAGTACTAGAACATATATATACCTTGTGATTTAGCTCATATGATGAAGATATTATGCATGTATTATTTAAAGCATCAAATTTTTTAAAATATTTTTTATGAATATTGACAAATCAAGTTTTGGGATATTAACTAGTATGTAGTGGTTTCATGTAGTTCAAGAACCTTATTTATTAACAAGAAGCTCTTTGTTGAACATCTAAAGGAAAATTAGTGTCTTGATATCTATGTTGAGAATTTTGAAAAATATATTTTATCATAGATACTACTAATGGAATACTTTGATTTTCAAAAGTCTCCNCAAGAATTCAAACTCTAGCATCTGAAAATGAGCAAGAAAAAGTTTATTCATATTGAAATCTAGTAAAGTTTCTAAGGTAAAAGTGTAAGCTAAGTTTGATAAATTTTTTAATCTTTTATCTAAATTACTATATGAGCATTATATTAAGGCCATGATTGATTATGCCTAATTTCTGGTTTTCTTAGATTTTGACATTTTAACTTTTATATATATATTGGATCTAAGGTCTTTAAAATGTGTTGTTTCTTTCTCTTTGATAATGTAATATACTTGTGGTACCTTTTTAATGATGCCTAAAAAGGGGGAGAATGTATTATTCATGTGATATTATGATGTGCTATTCATGAGAGCATTTATGGTATAGACCACTTGTAAGATGTCATATATATTTTCTTAGTAAATAGTAACTTTGGTACTAATGGCTTATGACTTATTATTTCAAAGATGGGATAACTAATCTTCAATGCTTAGCCTTTGATCCTAAATGATAATATTATAGATTCACATTTGATTATGTCTCTTTGTGTTTAATGGTTATGTGATATGTTGTGCTTTATAGGTATGGACATATTAATTTTTAGCCCTTTGAAACCAATGCTAAAGGATGTATACTTTTTAATAGTTATTCATCTCTATATCATCCTTAGCTAGATATATATGTACAAATATGTGTGCCTTTAATTTCTTAATCATATGATATTATGGATTATGCTAACCCATTTTCTTAAGTTTTTGACATCACCAAAAATGAGAAAATTGTTGACCTTTTGGTATGTCAAAACCTCAGAAAATGAAGAATGTAGAGTTGACAAGATGATCAAAATGACAAAATGAGAGTTGGGATAATGAAATGAGGGCTGAACTAGGATGAAATAAATAAGATCTGGGATGACAAGATTAGAGCTGGGATGAAAATGAAGTCTACAAGCCAAATGAAGGTGTTTAGGATTTGCCCAGGTATTAAAATTTCAAAGGAATTATCTAGAGTTCAAAGTTCACTTATAGGCTAGACATCCCAAATAAACAGTAGATGTCCCAATTATTACTAGGATGTCCTAGATGAGACATTCTAAGGAATATGTCCCAATATTTAAATAGATATCCTATTAGAAGTGAAGCAATTTTTAGATAGATATTTCAACCCTTAATGAGATGTCCCACTTAGCTGTTTCCTAGTTGTTACATGAATTTCAAGGTATTTTTAGAAACTAAAAGATTATAAAACAAAGTGGAATTATTGGAAAATGCATAAGAACTATTCATTGGATATTAATCATTTTCTACATTAAGTGGATTAGCTTTGTTCCTTATTGTTCTTATCTTTTGTAATTTATTGTATGTATTGAGAGCTTCATTGCAAGAAAATTGTAAATTGAGTTACATTCTCTCCTTGATTCTTTTCTTTCATTTGTAGCCCTATGGGGTTGATGTGCTTTTTGTGAGAAGGCATCTTCATTGGGCTTGTTGGGACCTTACGAGGTTGAGTGTGTTTTCAATGACAAAACATTTTGATGTGGAGCTCACATTTTGTAAAGGTTATTGGATCCTTTAAACCACATTTTAAGCTTGTTGGTAACTTGCGGTGTTAAGTGTTTGTCTAGTGAGAAAACACTTCAAGGAGAGCTCAAACTTTATAAAGGTTGTGGTATCCTTGAAACCAAATTTTTCCAAGGAACAAAGTCCAAAGATATGTAAGGATTCTACCCTCTAAGTGTGGAAGTACCCAAGTTAGGGAACTACATAAATAATTGGTCTGTGGTTCTAGTGGTCTTGGTTGTTTAATTGAAAAACTTATTCAACCCCCAATATAAGTTCTCGATCCTTAGTATTAACTCAAAAGGTAGAACTTCCTCCATGGCTTTAACATCATATTCATCATCAAAGTAATCATTCTTCCACATACCTTGGCTAGAAGACTCACCTTTCTTCCATGAGATAGCCTCAGTTTGGCAAAGAATCTTATTTTCATTGCCATAAGGTATAGAAAAATCTCACAAAGAACAAGTATCATACATCCTAGTGATGTTCTTGATCCTTCTTGAATAAGTCCCTTGATTTTTGCCACTCTTTTGGCCTTGATCTTTTACCTTCCATAACTTATGAGGTAGAAACTCTCCTTGATCGACAACATATACCATCTTGAACTATGAAGATCTCTTAGTCCCTTTGATGAATCTTTTAGTTTCTTCTTTTAAATATTTTGAGTATTGAGCACTCCCTTGATCAATAAGATATACTTCAATACTTATTTTCTCATTTATTGCTACTAATAAGCAGTGAGGTACCCCTACGTCCAACCATATGAATATGAGCATTTACACAATCCGGTCGAATTCCAAGGACTAAGTGCTTATGCACCTTCAAAGAACAAGGATGGGTTAGTGATCGTTGTCTTCCCAAGCTTACTTTTATGGCACAATTGTATGGTTAAGTAAACTTGAGGTATGTGATTTTTATGGTTTTTATGTTTTATGTTCCTAGTGCTTAAAATAGAAAAATGAAATAATTAAGTAACTAATTTAATTGAACTAAAAAACTATGCTCTAACTAGTCCTAACACCAGCATCCGTTCCCACTCTCCATACACATCCTGAACTAGTGCAACACTACTGGGATTACCAAACACTAAACGTTACTGGTTTACCAAGTGTTCCATGTATGCTTGAAGTGGTCGTATTGAGTGTGCTTACTTGTGAAAATTAGCAAATCAATAAAAACAACCAATTAACTATGAAAGCATTAAATAACTATAAATAACATTACATGCAACAAATAAGCTATTCTGAATATTGCAAGGTTTATCATGAAGTTTGTCTTTATTTCTAAACACAAGTTGTGCTCAGGTACACAATGCTTGAATAAAGATCCGTTCAGTTTATGAATCCTACTATGGACACTCAAAAATAATTCTAACTATGGAAAGGAAAAATTGCAAGAGTTTAGGTAAGGGAATAAGAAAACTAACGATCTAATCATCAAACCAAGTGCACCTGCCTTTTATTTATAGGTGATGAGACAGGTTCCGGTATCGGGTGTCTGATATCGCTTGGCAAGCTTCGATATTGTAGACCTGATATCACGGATCCGATATCGAAGCTCATCATACCTCCATAACTAAATGAAAAATCATCCTTGAGTTCCTTACAAAATATTGGGAAGGTATGGGATTATTGAGGGAACGACAACTGATGGTGACATGGGATGATAGATTCAAAGTGCCCAGTGAATGGATCGAAAAACATATTACAACATTGGTGTTCACACCCATTGTGGTGAACATTGTACATAGATGACATCCAAACCCTCATTCGACATCTTGAAAAGAGGGAGAAAGGAAAGAAAATGAGGTGCATTGCTACTGATGTTAAAACTGTGCACATCATTTTTCATCCATGGCCATATGATGCATGTTCCTTGCATAATTGCTTCAGATCCTATCCATCTTGAGTGCTCTCTTCTATCCCAGTCCATTGTTCATGTAATCGCCATCTGCACACACAACACAATCATGAATTAGCAAGGATAGATAAGACATAATGCAGTTGATACCTTGCCTCGACATAAAGCTCATTGGCTAGGTTGTGGGTATGGAAAATACTAGGTTAGAGATTTGTAACTGATAACTACCCAAGGTGTAGGGGTGAGATAAGTAATAGAATGGAAAAATTTGTGACAGGGCCCCCATGATGAAGAATGAACCTCCGGTAGCAATAGGGTGAAAACTTTAAAGAACAAGAAATATGAGAGAAATAATAATAGTAAATCCAATCAAAAAAAATATAAACGGATGTTAGTGATGGTTGAAATGAGAAATAGTTGATTGCAGGAAATGTTTAAGGGAAAGAACTTAACAATTGCACCAAAAAGGAATGCCAGTGGATCCTCCCCAAAGTAGGCTCGTGCCCGTTATGCCCTGACAAACCCACAGACCAAAGAGTCCATAGGCTGTAAGAATGACATATGGAAATAATGGTTAAGAAATTACCCACAAGAGTTTACTAAAGAATAACAATGCATTAACCAATATATAGACTAATCATAAAACTAGTAATGAGGTGGAATATGGAAAGAAATATAGAAGGAGAGGAGAGAATGGAATGGAATCCCAAAATTAAGGTTGCGTATAGTCCCTTGTGTAATATGTGGTTAATGTGACTTAATAAAATTATGCCCAAATCTAGATTCAAACTAACCACATCCAGTGACCATGCATCAAGACACTTGACCAACCCAGTCTCCTAAAGTAACAAGAATATGTTTACAGAATCACCACCATTCCAACAAGAGAAAGATAGAGAAGCAGGAAGTGAGAAAGGGCCTTAGTTAAAGGGAACCTTCAAGCATGGATAACTTGTCTTTCTAGTGCCATAACTAGTGCTTGTAGCCCATGTTTCTTTATTATGTCTAAGGGGTATGCTTTGAATTCCCACAAGTTTGTTGTTTTTTTTTTTGCATGAGAACCACACCATGCAAAGACCTATTTGGTTTAGTCAACTTCTTGATATTTGATCAATAGAAAAATGGTGGAGAACCAATGAAAAACATCCAAGTACCCAAGAGATTAGCCAGCACAAATGCATCAAATCTCCTTGAAGTCACACCCTTTTCAATCTTTTTGAATCTTTCCTTGGTTTGAAGAGTACCAAGCCACCAATTCGTTAATAAGATTACTTAGAAAAAGGAATAGTACATTTCCAAAATAAGGGAAACCATAGAGTTGCATGGATAAATGGATGTTGTGGACTCATTACCTATTTTATCGAAAGAAACCATATCTTAGCAACAACATTGAAAGTTAAAGGTAAAAATCAAACATTAGCAATCAACATTATTATAATACAACCCACAATCATGAGCACTTATTAGGTGACAAGTGAGAATAATCAAACAAAGAAATAGTAAAAATGTTAACAATGGTGTAAAACAAAAATAAGTAAATATGAAAAATGTGTTAAAAAAATGTGTAACATAAAAAAAAAAGGAACCGAGTGTTCAGAATGGCTAGCATTGGTGGCCATCTCCCCCATGACTAAGTTGGAAGGAGGAGATCCAAAATAATGAGTAGGGTTATCCATTAATAGAGGTAGTGTTAGTACTAGCTATTTTAGGCTCATGGAAGGGTTTGGTTTGCTAGATGTTGACTAATAATTTTCTACCAAAGCTCTCACGTTTATAGATCATCATGGCCCCTGAAGGAAAAGTTTCATGAACCATATAAGGTCTTTCCCATAGTGTTTGAAATTTAGTTCCTTGCAACACATGTGTGGGATTCCAATATAGAACCTTATCTCCTAGTTGGTATTTGACTTTCCTAATCCTTAGGTCATGACGTTGCTTATTGAAGGCCTTTTGTAGTTCGTTGGATGATAGGGCGGCTAATAGATTTTTTTCTAGCAAGTTAAGGTTCATTAATTGTTCTTTTTGTGCTAGATTGAGGTCAAGGTTAAGGTCACACATTGTAGATAGTGTATGGAGCTCAACTTGGATAGGAAGCATTGGAAGTTTACCATACACTAACTCATAGGGAGAATAGCCTATAGGGAGTTTCCATGTGGAGTGGTATGCCCAAAGAGCATCGTTCAGTTTGGTGCTTCAGTCTCACCTATATTTGTTGATAGTTCATGTTAATATTTTTGTAATCTCCTTATTGGTGACTTTAGCTTGATCATTTGCTTGAGGACGATATGGTGTAGTCAGTTTATGCTCAACTCCTAAGCATTGCATCAATTTTGGAAAAGTTACACCTATAAAATGTGTACCATTATCAGCAATAAGTGCATAAGGCATGCCAAACCTATTTACAATTTGTTGTTGAACAAATCATGCAGCGATAGATGATGTAAAGTCTGTAATAGTAGCTACTTCTACACACTTTGTAAAATAGTCAACAACAACAACAATGTAGGCTTTTCCATTGGACATTGGTGCAATAGGCCCCATAAAATCAATGCCCCATATGTTGAAGGGTTCTAAGGGTTGAATCCATTGTTGTGGACCCTCCATTCTAGTTGTCATTCCCCCATCATGTTGGCAGCGCTCAGAAGATTGGATGAAATGATGAGCATCCCAGAACAATGTAGGCCAATAATATCCTGCAAGCAAGATTTTAATGGTTGTTCGTCTCCTAGCGTAATGACCCCTACAAGGGCCCTCATGAGCATCTTGGAGAACTCACAATTGATCTACATTAGGAACATACCATTGGACCAAGCCGTCAGAACATACCTTATAAAGGTGTTCATTGATTTCCATAAAATATTTGGCTCAGTGAAGAAATTGTTGTTTCTTTTTAACGTCTAGCCCTTGTGGTGTTTCTTGTATAAGCAGATAAGTGAGAATGCTACTATACCAATTTGTATCAGTGGGTAAGTGATTCTTTATCACACCTGCAAAGAGGAATTCATTAGGGAAATGGTTAGAAATTGGACATTTACCCTCTTTGTTATCCCATCGTAACTGAGATAAATGATTAGTGACAACATTCTCAATGCCCTTACGATCGATCATGATAAGATCAAACTCTTCTAAGATCACGAGCCATCATATGATGCGAGGGCTTACCATTGGTTTATTCATTAGGAACCGTATTGAACTATGATTTGTATGTACAAATATCTTATGGCCCAATACATAGTGCCTAAATTTTTCTAGTGTAGACACCATATCCATTAACTCTTTTTCTGTTGTGATGTAGTTGAGCTGTGCACCAGCAATACTTCGACTTGCACAGTGAATGTAATAGGGTTGTTTATGGACATCTAACTATGTAAGTATGGATCCTAAAGCAAAGTTGGATGTCTCAATCATTATGTGGAATGGTCTTGACTAGTTAGGAGCTTGTAGAATAGGTGTTTCTATGAGCTTCTATTTCAAGGTTTGGAAAGCTAGCTTGCATTCCTTGGTCCATTCAAAGGGTATATCCTTTTTCGTTAATTCTACCAATGGTTTTGCAACCTTTGAAAATTTCTCAATGAAGTGTCTATAATAGCCAGTATGTCCAAGGAATGATGGGATATCTTTTACAATTTCAGGTTGATGAGTGATTCCTTGGATGAATTTAATCTTTTTAGGATCTACCTCTATCCCAGTTTGCAAAATCTTATGCCNCGGTCGCGTCCCAAACGGTCGCCAACACTAACACAATGCCTTCTTGGACCATTAAATGGATTTGTTGCCAATTGAGCCTTAAGTTGGTTTCTACACATCATTTCAATACTTGCTGTAACCAGTCTAATGCTTGATCAAAGTCCACTCTATAGGTGGAGAAATCATCCATAAATAACTCCACACCATTTCCTATTTGCTGCTGGAATATACTTCGAACTAGGTGTTGAAATGTTGTTAGGGCATTGTACAAGCCAAACTGCATCTATCTATATGCAAATGTCTCCCAAGGACTTGTGAATGTAGTTTTAGATAGGTCTTTTGGTGCTATTTAAATCTGATTGTATCCATTATAACCATCTAGAAAAATATAGTAGCAATTCCTTGCAATGGTATTTAAGACTTGGTTGATGAATGACAATGGAAAATGGTCTTTAAATGTTGTCATGTTTAGTAGCCTAAAGTCTATACACACCCTCCATTTGCCTCCATTTTTGGGAATAATGACTAAATGACTAACCCATTCATTATCAGCAATGAGGTAGATGAACCCAACTTTTAGAAGTTGTTCAATTTCTTCCTTAACCACTTGCTTAAGCTTTGGGTTTAGTCACCATTGCA
The DNA here is from genome assembly GCA_015680685.1 of Gnetum montanum. NCBI lineage: Eukaryota > Viridiplantae > Streptophyta > Gnetopsida > Gnetales > Gnetaceae > Gnetum > Gnetum montanum. The sequence continues at coordinate 83,997 of MNCI01032428.1, read as the reverse complement.
ATTTTTGTTGAGGCTTCATGGAGGGGTCAGTATAAACTCTATGTTGGCATATCCTAGGATCTATTCTGGTTAATTCGGAATATGACCAAGAAAAGGCTTCTGAACAATTATTTACCATTTTCAGAAATTTTTCTTTTTGTTGAGGAGTGAGCTTAGCATTAATAATTACCAATTTTTCATTCTTGCGAAATGTATACTCCATACCGGTGGGCAACAGTTTTAACTCAAGGGGCTCTTTCGTGAACTTGTTAGGGATTTCTAGCTTCCCCTAGTTGATATTTTTGATGTTAGGACTTGGAAGTTGGCGATGGACTTGCTCTAATGTGTCTATGCTATCAATGTAGGTGCAAGTTAATCTCTCAGTTGGTTCCATGCATATTGTTGAATTTCTCTCTTGGTCAACTATCAGCCACTGGGTGCCTTCCTATCTTGTGGCTACTACATACAAGCATCTTTGTATGTTAGTTACTTGTGCACATTAATTGCATGCAGGAAATGTTAAACGTTGTACAAACTAGGACTTCTACACGCAATTACACCCTGTGTCACTATATGTGATGCATGGAACTTTCTTCTTCTTGATATTTTCAAATATATTTTCTTTTGATATTTCTAGGAAAAGATCATGTATTCCTAGGTACACATCAATTATGCTTAGCCACGCTCTTCCCATAATGATTGGGAAATCCCCCTTATAGTTGTTGACTTGAATCACCAAGAAATCAGTTGGATACGACCATCAATAAATAGTGGTGACAATGTCCTCCACTAGTCCTAATGGGACAATGATGGACTAGTTGGCCAACTCTAAACGAATCTTACCCTTTTTTAGTGGAGGCAGGTTCTAGGCTTTGTACATTTCTTAAGAAATTAAGTTCACACTAGAACCTAAATCCAAAAGAGCTTTGCAAGGTTCATTTCCTGTGATCTGTAAATAAATAAGAGGACTTCTATGATTAGAGAATTTTCAAGAAAGATGGCCAGCTATAATCTAATTGGTAATGGCATGAGTCAACATGACCATGTGCGTTAAGTGTGGTCTTTGGTTTGAAGGAAGCTTCGAAGATTTGAATGATGGTGAGGCCTTGGGAGAATCAGCTAATTATTATTGTAAGGACTTAGTTGGATTTTTGGTTCTAAAGAAAGATCTCTTATTTGTGCAGTTGTCTAAACCAATAGTAGGTTGAGGGTTAATAGCCCTTGTAGCATTACATTGCTACAACTGGGCAGGGAGCTCACCCTGCATAGTTGGAGCAGGTGGTAATGGAGCTAGGGGTGGAAGAGGTGTAGTCAGATGAGAAGCATAGTACATTTGTGGAACATCTCTCATAGGAGAATGAGTTCTATAGTACTCAGGGGTTTGGTACTGAGGCTAAGGAGTGACATGACTAGTGGAGTCACGTGGAGAGATTGGCTGTTGCATGTAGTATCCGTACGGGTAAAGTTGATGGTAAGGGTATTGTTGACGTGGTGGTGGAATTTCCCATGATTGTGGGTGTTGCCACTATTGACACTATCCATTTTGTTATGATGGACTTCCACTTGGATAATACATCAAGGGTTGGTGGAACTGCCTTCAGTTACCTTGAGGATAAGGTAGCCTTCAAGGTGTTTGCCATCTGTTTAATCATGGGTTTAGTGCATACACCCCAGACTCTTGCAGATGTGACACTACTGGGTAACATCCCTTAGGATGGTCATATTGGGATATCTCACATCAGCTATCATTATCTATGTCTAAATCCACAACCTCTTCAATGATGGAAACTTTGCCCTTACCCTTGTTTCATGCATATTTAGCTTTGTTCTTTTTTCTTCTATCCTAGTCACTACTTTGCTCTCTAGACTCCTGTACTATTTTTAGAACAGCTTGAAATTTATCATCTAGGGAGTTCCACATTTGATCTATCTTTGCCGATACTTCCCATGCAAACTTCTGAATGGGCAAAGTTTTCCTATTCACTATCTCTTCAAGTGGTGAATCTTCTTCATCTTTACAAAATCTAACTTCCTTCTTTTAAAGGGAAGGATCTTTGTTGTATTCCTCTACACTTTCTCTTTTCCTTAACTCACCTTATTTTTTGGCAACTTGCTCCAACAATCTTTGTACTTGATGGGCTCTAAGCTTGGATAGTCTTCCTTAGGCATAAGTCCCAAGGGTTCTTTGCATTTCATACTTGATGGTGTAGTTATTCCCTTTGCGAGTAACCATGGCTAGGGAAATGATGTAATAATGCATAATATCAATCCATGGTAGCATCCAAGTGTTCGTGTTCTCCTTGTTTCCATCCTTGGATTTGCTTACGTAGGTTGGAGACTCTGGAGTACGTTTGATACTTATCATTGAATAGCTCTAACATGGTACTCCATTGATGAATGGATTCTAGTTGTAGGAACCAGTACCAACTTTCTACTTCCTTGATCAGTGTTCATAAAAAAAACTTGAGTTTTTGCCACTCATTTTCTATATTTTGCAAGGAACATGCATCATAGAACGCTTGTAGATGATTTTGAGGATCAGCGTTGTATCCCGCTTCAAATCATGGGATATTGTTCATGTCTAATCTTTTGATCCTACTATCTTTTTGGTGCCTTGTTGGGTTCCTAACAACCTTAGTTATATTTAGCATACTTTGGTTAGAAAGTAGGGGTTCATCATGATCGTATTGTCTATGGCATCTATGGTGCTTATGCTATTCCCTCCTCTCCCTCCTCTCATGATGTTTTTCTCTAGAGTTCCCTCATCTTCTTTCTCGACTATTTTGTCTATGATCCCTATTTTTCCTACCATTATCCTCAAGGTCCTTTCCTTTGCGACTATGTCTAGATCTTGAAGGAGAGGGGGAAGGAGATGATGAAGGTGAAGAGGAAGGAGAATTGGCACCATGACAGTGCCTACTACCTTCTCTTCGGTGGTCATGGCCTCGGTCATGGTTACAATCAGAATGTCCATATTTGTCATGAGTTTGTATTCCTTTTTCAGACCCTTTTTATCTGTTGGTACCAGAATATGGGTTATGGATAGTTGAGTGAGGATTCTAATACACAACCCCTTGACTGAAGTTAATGGGAGGAACATCATTTTTTGGAAAACCTCCTGAGGTAGGCTCACCACCCTCATTTTTAGTCAAGACATATGGAATGTCCTGTGACCACTTTCCCTTCATAGATTTATAATGTCTCTCTTGTTGTAGGTCCCTTTGATACTGTGCCTCTATGGGTTGATAATCTTTCAAATCTTGTTCATGCACAACGTACTCTGATTATAAGTGATGCATACCAATTTGTGTGAGACAACGAAGAAGCATGCTTGGGATTGAGCCATCGAGAGGTAATACTATGTTACCTTCTAAATCACACCAACATAGTTGTTCATCCTGGTGAAGGATAAAGGTAAAGTCATGTACATACTCATTAGTATGAATGTATACCAAGCGAAACTATTGGGGTACTAGCAAATTATCTTGTACACTCCATCTCTGATTGTTCATTGTGTCAGACCTATGTGGTGAAGCACTCTCATAAGAATAAGGAGACATGATTAACTATTTAGTGTGCAATACTCTTCTCATTTTAGTGATTTTGGGGTTACTAATCCTAAGGATTCATTCCAACAATGGAAGATTCCTAAGTTCTAATTAGCGCACAAACAAAAAAGTCCCTGACAATGGCACCAATGATGAGTGGCGAGGTACCCCCTATGCCCAACCATACGAATACGAGTGTTCACGCATGATCCAATCGAATTCCAAGGACTAAGTGCTTATGCACCTTCATAGAACAAGGATGGGTTAGTGATCGTTGTCTTCCCAAGCTTACTTGTATGGCATGATTGTATGGTTAAGTAAACTTGAGGTATGTGATTTTTATGGTTTTTATGTTTTATGTTCCTGATGCTTAAAATAGAGAAATGAAATAATTAACTAACTAATTTAATTTAACTAAAAAACTATGCTTTAACTAGTCCTAACACTATCATCCATTCCCACTCTCCGTACACATCCTGAACTACTACAACACTACTGGGATTACCAAACACTAATTGTTACTGGGTTACTAAGTGTTCCACATATGCTCAAAGTGGTCGTACTAAGTGTGCTTACTTGTGAAAATTAAAAAATAAATAAAAATTTTCAATTAACTATGAAAGCATTAAATAACTATAAATAAAATTAAATGTAATAAATAAGCTATTCTAAATGTTGCAAGGTTTATCACAAAGTGCATCTTTATTTCTAGACACAAGGTGTGCTTAGGTACACAATGCTTGAATAAATATCCATTCACTTTATGACTCCTACTATGGACACTCAAGAATAATTCTAACTTTGGAAAGGGAAAACAACAAGAGTTTAGGTAAGGGAATAAGAAAACTAACTATCTAATTGCCAAACCAAGTGCACCCACCTCTTATTTATAGGCGATGAGACAGGTTTCGATATCGGGTGTCTAATATTGCTTTGTAGGCTCTAATATCACAAATCTGATATCATGGATGCGATATCATGGTCTCGATATCGTGGCTCATCAGCTACTTCACTAGACCTTTGATATTTATCCTTAAACATCTTGGGAAATTTCTCCTTCAAGCATAGTACACTTGTATGAAGTTCAACTTGTACATCATCATGGTGAGGAGAAAAAATTGTCATAGTAACATAACTAAAACCTATTTCATCATGTTTCTTAATATTTTCCCTCTCTTCTAGAAGGATTAAAGAAGCATTAAGTGAGCTTTGCTACCTCACTTTTTCAGCTATCATGGAAGAAAACTCATGGATTCCATTAGGTCTAACTACATTCCACATATTTCTTGCTTCATCAAACTAAGCACCATTGTTAAAATTGTAGGGTCTACTAATAATTACATCAACATAATATATTAAAAGCACATCACACTACACAAAATCATGAAAACCTTCAATTTTAAATTTTAAAGTACATTATTCCCTTACTTCATGAGAAAAATATCTAAACAGTTAATGCACTTTATAGGATCTAGGATAAGGATTAGTTATCAACCCTAATTTAGCAAATATCCTGGAAGAAATGATATTTTCTTTAGATTCTCCATTAATCAAACCATGAATCCATTCCCCACTAAGTAAACATCTAGTTCTAATTCGAAGTAACAATTTCCTATTAGATTGATCTCCTCTATTTACTTTTCACATGAATGAATAAGAATTTAACTAAGAAAAATCCTCAATTTTTTGAGCATTGGGATATCCTCTCTAAAGACCTTGTCTTGATGTCTCTTGTACCTCCATGGTTTGAACATCTTTTCCCTTGACTGCCTTATGAAGTAAACATTCTCATTACTTATGTCCTCATTCTCCACACATGAAGCATTGGAATTTTGATGATCTACTATCTTGACCCTTGCCTCTCTTGCCTTGGTCCTTCTTGGCCGTAGCCTTCTCATTGCATCTTTAAGTTTTCTTGTCCTAGATACCATCCTTGTCTTCATATTTGTACTTATATCCCTTTTTGGATATGGATCTCTTCTTCTTTCATTAGTAATTTGGTTTGCATTTGTTTCTCAATCCACTTAATTTCTTCTGAACCTTGAGTGCTAAATCATAAGCCTCATCAAGAGTTTGTGGCTCATAAAAAGAAAAATCCTACTAATATTCCATTTTAATATCTCATAAAAATATTAAAGCCTATTCATACTCCTCTTAGTTTACCTTAGGTTGATGGAATGGATCACAAAATTCAATGTAGAATTCTTTGACATCCTTGTCACCTTGCCTTAGGAATTTTAACTTCATAATAGTCTCTTGTCTCTAATAAGACTAAAATTTTCTTTTCAACCTATATTTCATTAGATTTCAATCTTTGATAGGTTGATTGTTTCATGTTTCATAACCCTAGGACTCCTTTTCCCACTTAGTAGAAGTCATACCTTTTAATATGGATTCAATAAGAAGTACCCTCAAGTTATTTGGTACCTCTTCAAATTGGAAATTATTATCAAGTACCTTAAGCTAACTCACAAAATCATTGGTACCATCTACATCATTAAATGTCTTCAATTCCATGTATGAAAGTCTTGTAGTATTTCTAAATGCTCTAGCAAGCCTTGCCTCATCTTCCTCATCAAGATTTCCTAGAGAAGAAGTATTTACCACCGTTGAACTTCTTGGAATTCTCATTTGAGGAATAGAATTACCTCCCATTGGAATCCTTGATTGATGGGTTCCTACATTTCCATAGTTGGATAGTCCTTCCTCATCATTTGCTCCATCTTCGTATGATTGTGAAACTTCTTCATCTGAACATGCATGCTCATCACCTCCACGTGTTTGGATATGGCTATGACTGACATTCCTTTCTACCTTTACACTAATTTTATCTAATTAAGAAACCATCATTTGGAAGATAGACTTCATGCTTTCGATTTCTCTATTCAGTGCCTACACCTATTTCTTTTTGGATGCCATCTAAACTAGACAAAATCCTCAACTATTTCCAAGCAATAATAAACACAAGTCTCATCAACACAAAACTTAACACAAATATTTGATACTAATAATACTAAAGTACGTTCACTCTACTAATTAATCACCTTAAAATATTAAATTCAAATATAATGAAAAAAAATTAATTTTATAGAAAACAAGGAAAACTAGCTATCTTCAATTAATCAATTAGAAGATTACAATAGGATTTCCAAAATCCAAAACTTCCAAAACATTTTATACTCAAATGATATTGTAGAGCAAGGGGCTTTACAACTATACAATGGCTATTGGTAATGCAAAACACAACCAGTAAAAAGATTCTTCCATAGCCCAAGAATGAAATCTTAACTTACAAGTAAGACTAAAATACATAGGTATGAAAACTAGACCTTGGGGTTGCAACCTCTATGCACTCACTCAATGTGCACTTCCACACCTTACCCAAGCACTCACCAACTCAAGAGCTCTCATTGAGAAAGCTCATCTCATAGTGCACACACACACACACACACACACACACACACACACACTCTCTCTCTCTCTCTCTCTCTCTCTCTCTCTCTCTCTTTCTCTCTCATGGTATCAACAATTATTAATCACATCAATATTTGTGAATAATTGAAAGATAAGAAACCTATAAACCTTTCCTCAACTTAACTTAAGGTTATTCTATTGTTTTAATGATATTCTCACTTTCTCTCTATTGATTTCCATCCTTTTTCAACTTACCTAGGCTATTTCTTGAATTGGGATGGATGATTTTGGAAGTTTTCATAGTCGTACGAGTTCTCTCTAGCCTTGAGAAGATGTCTCATATCAAAACTAGCTTTCATGGAAGATGTCTCTTGTGTAGGCAAGATGTCTCCTTCTAGGAAAAGATTTCTCATCATGTAGATGATGTCTTAGGCAACATGTCTTGTTTGTAGCAAGATGTCTTCCCGAAGAAGACAACACCCTTAATAAGACGTCTTCTGTTATCCCAAGCCTCAGCCAACATGTCTTCTGGCCCTCCAAGATATCTTCAACAAGCCTGAAACCTATAAACACAAATGTATGGAAGGAGAAAAGGGAATTGAAATAGGTGTCTCTATACCAACTTTCAACTATTATCATATTTTTAAAAGTAAAACCACTTAAAGTTTTTTCAAAAGTAAAATTGCTACACCTATCACAACCCTTATCTAAAGGAGGATTGTTAAGGTGTCCTTTTAAATCCTTAAAAACTTAAATTTTAAAAAATAAATATCACAAGGAGTACATACTTACTATTGAAAATATAAAAAAGGATCATTTCATGAAAATATGTAGTGTAATGGTCAAGACACTCCTACTTTCAGGTTTCAGGTTTCATTTCATGAAAATATGAAAATATGTAGGTTTCAGGTTTAAATCCTACTTTCACTCATGGCTGTGGTAATAATAGAGTAGCCTTGTGGTAGGACACTCCTATTTAGTATGTCACATCTACCTTGTTGTGAAAATAAGGTTGTGCTACTAGATTTAATGTTCATTTGAGCTGAAAAAAAAAAAGAAAAAAAAACTAGCTCACATCTATCTTATTTTAAAGATAAGGTTGTGCTACTAGCTTTGATGTCCATTTGCATCCAAGAAGAAAAAAGAAATATCATTAGATGCTTAATGGTTATTCTACCAAGGCATGGTCCTAAGAGGATCAGGTGATGAGTGAAAGCCTAACCTCTTTCAAGTTGATTGCACCTAGGCTTAAACCTAGGTCTTATAAATCAAGAAACAGTTACCTTATCATCACTTCCAAAATACTCCTAGAAAAAGTCAAATATATGAACTAAAGTTACTCAAATAATAATGAATGGAAAAAAGGCCAAATAAGATCTTCCATCTTGGAAATTATAATAAGAACTATAAATAATAAAGGCAAATAACCAAGTTAGCAACATGTAACCATTGCATTAAGTAAGTTTGCATGATTGTTGAGACAATTCTATACCAATAAAGAGAAACTATAATCTACATGTGCTCTAGTGGAGAGATACCTTAACAAATCTGAAATCACCAATTTTGTATCTTTTGTAATAACTCAAGTAGCTTATTTTGAGTTGCATCATTTCTAACCCTCGAATAAATATATAGAATAAGATACTAACATAATTAAGAGAATAATCCATGTAGAAATTGAAATCCACTGACCTTTAAACCAATAGATATTTCCCTACTTTCATATGATAAAAAAATTTTAAATGTTGAAAGTTTCACATAGATTATTAATAGCTATAGAAACATATTTCATAAGGACAATGATACTAGCTTATCCTAATAAGATATTCTAAACAAAAATACTACTATAGGCTTACCTCTATGACAATTCTGAAATAGTTGATGTAGAGCTTCAACTTTAGCATAGAAGAAATAGTTAGGGAGTACAATTCCAAGATGTTGCAATCTTGATCCAATAAGTAGATTATTATTAAAAAGTGATCACGTAAAAATTTTAATTTTAGGCTACATCCAGATTTCCAAAGCTTTTTAAAAACTATACTTCATTTCTCTACACTCCAATTTAGATTCAATTTCTATTTTAAATATTAAAAGCAATATTGTAATGTAAGATTTTATTGAAAAATTTAGAAACTAAGAAATTTCATAAATAAGAACCATTAGCACACAGTCAATTATCCTAAAACTACTAGTAAAAAATGGATGGTTTCTTTACTTGCTTTATGATAAGGAAGAGTATAGTTTGCAACAATGGTTGATACTTTTGAAAAGCATGAAACCTTTTAATTATCTTTTCCACCTACATAATACCATCTTCATTAATGTAGTCTTCCTAGAACTAGAAAGGTATATTCCTCACTTGCTCAATGATATGAAGGATTATTAAAGTATTAAAAGACATAAGATGGAGCAAATAATTAACAAAAAGAATGGAAGAAAATCATTTGTGAGTTCACCCATAAAAGACATTACTTAAGAAAATGGGGTATTAATTTTTATTTTTAACACAAATATTTGACAAATTTGGATTCCTTAGTCTTAAGAGGAACATAAGAAATAACCAAATTAAGTTAAGAGAGATGAGGCTTATGAAGAAAAATTCCAATTTTTTGAAAGTAAAGTCTAATAATTTTGTTCATTCCTTCCTTACCTTTCATAGCACGAAGAATCCATTTAGTAGATAAAGCCAAGACTCCATTATCTTTCAAAACATAATAAAATTTCCATTTAACATGAGAAAAACTAATTTTTTTCAGATGTACTATTTGATGATAATTTCTATCTTTCTGTAACTACTTTTCTTAAGAGGTAGAAAAGATGAGTAATAAGTGTGGGTTGACAAAGAAATATGCTTAGCCACCATGAGCCTTCTTACCAGTAAAAAGTTTCACCAAGACCACATATATAAATTTTATTGAATTTTTTAAATAAGATGATGTTATCCAAGAATCTTGAAGATCAAATGTGATTCAAATCATTTCCAAGGAAAATTTAGACTATTAATTTTAAGTCGCATTTATGATGATTTGATGACTAGAGATTTATCCTAATTGATTTTGCATCATGAGGTATTACAATAAGATTAAATTGGACTACAACACACAATACGAATGTCAAGGAATCCAATCACCAGAAGGGAGGAAGACACAACTGATGAAAAAAGTAATTAATGTTATAGAAAAATGGAAACTCATAATTAAATACTAGATTACAAACTTCAACCAATAGAGCAACAATGATTTTCAATGGGTTATCATCAAAAATCACACATATGACAAAAGAAAAAGTTTAATAAGAGTACGATAAGTAATGGAAAATCCCAAATTCATATAGAAGTAAAGCTTTGTGTAAGATATTTAGAAGTATGATATTTTTTTCACAATTCCATGTTCTAGTTCACAACATGTGCCACCTTCCATCAACATGTTCTTTAACATGAAATACCAAGAAATTAGTAGCATCTAAATCCAAAAGATCAACAAAATGATATTAAAAATTTCTTCCATTAGATATCAAAAAAAAAAAAAATTAAAAGAGGAATATTTCAAAATGAGAACATCATAAAAATATAAGATAGGTTAAATAAAAGATAATTAAAAGATTTCACAATATAATGAAGCACAATCATTAATTCTTTAAAGGTGATGAGATCAAATTTTTTAACCTTTTGATATGTTAAAACCTTAAGGAAAATGGAGAACATAGAATGTTGTGGAATGTGATGTTTTGCAGGGCTTGAATGAGAAATCAAGAAGAGAGATCTACAAAGAGATGTTTAGGACTCAAGGGAGCATGAACAAGCGTGGATAAACATAAAGGTAACTAGTTAGATGAGGATGCTTCAATGATCAAGAGGAGGCTAATTAGTAAGAGGAAGCTTTAAGAAACAAACTTCAAAAGCTAAGAAGACATCTCCTAGAAGTAGAAGACATCTCGGTAGAAATGAAGCACGTGCAGAGAATATGTCTTCCAAAAATAGGGTATGTCTCCTATCAAAAGATGACATCTCCATAGAGATGTTCCCACAGAGACATCCCACTTGCAAAGAGACATCTCCCCAAAATTGAAGTCATTTTTAGTGAGATGTCCCAATCTCAAAGAAGACATCTACACTAGTGGTTAGATAGTCATTACATGAACTTTGAGGTGATTTTTGAAACTTCAAGGCTATAAGAAGAATTCATTCTCTTGGGAAAAAAGCAAGCATTGAACATGTATTATGAAAGAATTATCATGGTCAAAGAAATCATTGTATATTATACTTGTGTACTTCATTTGTCAACTCATTTACATGATTGTTGTATTATGCTTCAAAGTATAAGGATTTGTAAATTTCAGCTACATTCTTTCCTTATGATTTTGTTTCTCTCTTGTTGCCCCACTAAGATTGATATGTTTCTTATGAGAAGGCATCTTGATTAAGCTTGCTAGGATCCTATGGGATTAAGTGTTTGTGCAACATCAAAACACTCTAGAGTGAAGCTAAATTTGTAAAGGTTGTGAAATCCTTGAAATCACATTCTAAGTTTTTTGGTACCTTACAAAGTTAAGTGGTTTTGCAATAATGAAACACTTTAGAGTGAAGCTTAGAGCTTGTATAGGATGTGGTGCCCTTCAAATCACATTTTTGAAAAACAAAATCTAGAGATGTGCAAGGATTCTACCCTCCAAGTGTGGATGTACCTAAGCTAGAAAACCACATAAAAATTGAGTGTGGTTTTTGTGGATGGTTTGTAGAACTTAATCATCACCCCCTTCTAAGTTCTATGATCCTCAAGTGGTATTGAAGCCTAATACTCTTCGTTCATCATTAATCCAAAGAATGAACTATGGAGGGGACATCTTGCACAAAGGCACCAATGTTTGATGGGTTCAACTTTGCCTATTAGAAGGTAAAAATGCAAGGCTTTTTTGAGTCCATGGAGTTTGAAGTATGGGAGTCCATTCTTGAAGGCTACACGCCACCCGTTGATAGTACAACAAAAGCCATCAAGCCCTAGAGAAAATGGATGAAAGAAGAAAAAGATAAGTTCATGTTTGATTAAAAGAAAAAAATTGTTTATATTGTGCTTTGAATAAATATATATTTAATAGAGTAGCTAGATGTAAAATGGCCAAAGAAATTTGGAAAACTTTAGAGGCTACCTATCAAGAAACTTCAATAGTTAAGCAATCTAAACTTTTAGTCTTACAAAGTGAGTATGATAAGCTCAAATTGAGAGAAGGTGAGAAAATAAAATATTATTTCTCTAGAGAAAATGATGTTGTTATGGCTGTTAAAGGTATTGGTAAAAAAGTTCCTAAAAATGATGTCATAATAAAGATGATTAGACCTCTCCAATTGGAGTTTAGATAGAAGGTTATTACCATGAAGAAGATTAGAGATTTCTCAGTTTTTAAATTAGAAGAGCTTCAAAGTGCTCCTATTGCTTAAGAAATAAATGCCATAAGTGAAGTGGCAAGTATAGAAAAACCAATTTCTCTAAAATATACTTCTAAAGAAAAGGAACCTACTGATGAAGATGTGAGTAGCGAAGAAGAAGTAGCTCTTCTTTCAAGAAGAATCCAACAACTACTTGGTAGACAAGGTAAAAGCTTCAATCAATTAGGCACCAATAAATATAACTTTAAAGGTAAGGATAAAGGTAAAAATCTATCAAATTAAAATTTTGATGCATTTTCAATAGAATGTTGGGTATGTAAAGGAAGAGTCCATGTAGCCTCTGAATGTCCTAGCAATGGAAATTTGCAACAAAAAGAGAGGATTGATATGCAGACAAAAAAACCAACTTCTATACTAGTTGGGATGATGGTGAGCAAAGTGAAGAAGAAGTAGATGGCTCTACAAAAAATTCTTAGCTCATATGCATGGCACTTACAAATGAAGATTCACTACAAGGTACTAATCAACTAAGAGGTAAGAATAATAAAAGGTATATTGAATTGCAAGAAGAAATTCTAGTTCTATATTATTTACTTAGGAAGGTAAAGAAGTTTATGAATAGAAAGCTTGATGAAATTCACACTATATTAAAAGGAGAAATATTAGACATAAAGGCTGAGATTCAAAAACTAACCCCTTTAAATAAGAATTGTAGAGGTTTTCAAGGAGGAGAGGCTCATGAAAAACTACCTAGGAATGAAGACTTAGAAAAAGTCTCACTGACAGATACAAGCATAAGCTCAAGCATAATCAAGTTTCATAACCCCATTCTTGAAGAGAACACTTTATTTTTCTATAAAAATTATGGGAGTAAACAAAAATTTGACTATCCTCATGTTGATCAAAATAAGATTGATGCTTGGTCTTTCAAAAAAGTTCCTAGTAAGAAGGTTTTGTAGGAAGCAATAGTTGGAAATAAAGATGAATTGGAAATTGGAAATGTCTTTGAAAAGATGAATTATATAGAAGGGAATCAAATATATTTCCATTATAAGGAACATAAAAAATCTTGGATATCAAAAAAATGGAGAAATAAAAAAGAAGCAAAGGGTAAGGAGGTACTTCCTGATAAAGGACATCTCAAACTTCAGTAGTCTTTTTCCTCTCAATTACAAGTAAGGTAAGTTATGGGGTGAGATTCTACTTCCTTTCTTGCTAGATATTATGTCAATTTTTAATTCTAAATGATCAATGAAGACTAATTTGTTTTGATGAGTACTTACATTTTAAGACTGTGGAATGTTAGCTCATAGTTAAAATATTTGTGAGTATTTGATCTTTTGTGATTTTATGAGCATGATGTGATTAGTTTTATGGTTGAATGGTAGTTTAGGCACTTGTACACTTTTTGAAAAATCACCCTTTGAATTCTTAAATAGAATATATTGATTTCAAGGCTAAAAGGTTTGCATGGACCAATAGCCTTGTGTTGAACATCCATTATATGTTTTTGTGCTCGTTGTGCTTCCCTCTAAAATTACAAAGCTCATCTCTTTTGATTTTTTTTTGTATTGGTGCCTTTGATGAATCTTCTAAGAAAAAGAATCATTTCAAGAGGAATTATCATGAACTACTATTAATACAATATCTTAGTCTCCACACTTGATCCTAATGTTGAATTGCAAAAGTAGTTCTTTGATAATAAAATAAGCATGATGATTATCTTTTTGAAAAGAACAAGCTAATCCAAAAAGACCCAAAGGGAGCTTTGAAATAAAATGGATATCTACTCATATGCAAGGGAAGCTTGTGCTCATCTCTAATTATCATCTTATAGACCACCAATGTAGGAGGAGTCTTTTAAGACTTTTACTCCAACACCCTTAGCTCTTAAACTTTATCAGTTATATAAATTTCTTATGATCTCTATGTTAGGGTTTTAATGGTTCATGGTATCATTTGAAACTATATATTTTTTAAGTACATAAGGCCCTTATTGCTTATATAAATTGAGAAGTACTCCCATTATAAATCTCAGATATTCAATGGTAGACTGGAACTAAAATAGGTGTTCATGATCTCTTTTGGTAAGAAATGGTATATATGTATATATGTGTGTGTGTATGCTATTTTTGTTCTCAACCTAATTTTCATATATTAGTTTATTTTTTTTTAAAAAAGAGATGATTGGCTGAAAGGTTGGATCTTTTGACATATTTAGCTTAATAAGATATATGGGTTTGTCTTATAAGTTGAATATGCATGTTTTATTTGTCATGAAATTGCTATGCCTTATCTTGATTGTTCAAAAGGAGGAAAATATTGGATGATTTATAAAACTATGTAATATTGGATTATTAACTCAAAGATAGGTTACTTGATCTTCAATGCTCAAACTTTAATATCCACTAAAAGGCTTGTACCTCATTATTTCTAATCTTCTATGTGAACAGATAAGGGAGAACACTTAATTGGTTTGTCATCATTAGCCCTATACTTTTTAAATTGCTTGTTCTTCTTTCACAAAATGTTTATATATCTATATCTATATTCTTAGCATTCTTAAGTCCTCATGTGCTCTTTATGACAGTTTGAAAATCAACTCCTTTTTTATGATGTCCAAAAAGGAGGAGCATTTGGTATTATTATTGATGACTATGATGTAATGTGATGATGCAAACATCATTTATGCTTATCAAAATTATTGCTATGGTGATTTTATGAATAAATGATAAGTGTTATAAGCAGTATTGAAAATATATGACTTGGTGAATTCTAGAGACTACTAACCCATTTTCTTAAGTCTTGAACATCACCAAAAAGGGGGAGATTATTGACCTTTTAATATGTCAAAACCTTAAGGAAAATGAAGAACATAAATTGTTGTGGAATGTGATGTTTTGCTAGGCTTAAATGAGAACTCAAGAAGAGAGATCTACAAAGAGATGTCAAGGACTCAAGGGAGCATGAACAAGCAAGGATAAAGATAAAGGTTACCAGTTAGATGAAGATGCTCTAGTGAACAAGAGGAGGCTAATCAGCAAGAGAAAGCTTTAGGAATTATAGGTTCAAAAGTTAATAAGATGTCTTGTAGAAGTAGAAGATGTCTTGGCATAGGTAGAGCACATGTAGAGAAGGTGTCTCTCAAAAATAGTAGACATCTCCTATTAGAAGAACATGTCTCTATAGAGATGTCCCCATAGCAATGTCCTAGTTGTAGAAGAGACATCTCCCCAAAATTGAAGTCATTTTTAGCAACATGTCCAAATCTTGAAGGAGACATCTACACTAGCTGTTAGAAAGTCGTTGCATGAATTTTGAGGTGATTTTGGAAACTCCAAGGCTATAATAAGACTTCATTCTCTTGGAGAAAGGGCAATCATTGGACAAGTATTATGAAAGAATTTTTATTATCAAAGAAATCATTGTATATTGTACTTATGTACTTCATTTGTCAAATCGTTTACTTGATTTTTGTATTATGCTTCAAAGTACAAGGATCCATAAATTTGAGTTACATTATTTCCTAATGATTTTTTTTTCTATGATTTCTCAACTGAGGTTGATGTGCTTCTTGCAAGAAGGCATCCTGATTAAGCTTGTTGAGATCCTATGGAATAGACTATTTGTGTAGCATTAAAACACTTCAGAGCAGAGCTTAATTTGTAAA
This sequence comes from Gnetum montanum, assembly GCA_015680685.1. Classification (NCBI taxonomy): domain Eukaryota; kingdom Viridiplantae; phylum Streptophyta; class Gnetopsida; order Gnetales; family Gnetaceae; genus Gnetum; species Gnetum montanum. The sequence goes on along the minus strand of MNCI01032428.1, from coordinate 68,003 downwards.
GGTTGTGGGATCCTTAAAACCACATTCTAAGCTTTTTGAGACCTTGCAAGGTTGATTGGTATCATAGTGATGAAACACTCTAGAGTGGTGCTTAGAGCTTGTATAGAGTGTGATGCCCTTCAAACCAAATTTTGAAGAACAAAGTCTAGAGGTGTGCAAGNTTTTAGGCTCATAGAATGAAAAATTTTATTGATATGCCATCTTGAGGCCCCCAAGGAAGATTAAAGTCTATTTATATTGCTTCTATTTTACCTTAGCTTTATAGAATAGTTTACAAAATTCAATCTAAAATTCATTGACATTTTTATCTTCCTATCTAAGGAATTTAAACTTCATGATTATCTCTTTTCTCTACTAAGTTTGTTTAAATTTTTGTCTCAACTTATATTTCATTAAATTTCAATCCCTTATGGGTTGATAATTTTTCCTCTCATAAGTTAGGACTCTTTTCGCATGAAGTTGAAGTCATACCTTCAAGTCTAGATTTAGCAATTGGTACCCTCAATTAATTTAGTACATCTTCTAACTCAAAATATTTTTCAAGTACTTTTAGCCAACTTGTAAAAGAATTAGTGTCATCTATATCATTGAAAATTTTTAGCTTCACATACATAAGTCTTGTAGCATTTCTGAATGCTCTAGAAAGTCATGCTTCATTTTCATCATCAATCTTACCATGAGAAAAAGTAGATGTCCATAATGAAGTTCTTATAATTTTGAGTTGGACTCCCTTCCTTTGGAATCCTAGGCTAATGGGTTCTCACACTTCCATAGCTAGAATGTTCTTCCTTCTCATATTTTCCTTCTTTGACTAGATAAGAAACGTTTTCATCACCATTTGAACAAGAATTCTCATCATCATCATGAGTTTGAATATAGTTGGAAATTGCATTCTTATCTACCTAAGTACTAGTCTTATCTAATCATTCAGCCATTAGCTAAAAGGTAAATTTCATGCTTTCAATATTTTTATTTAAGGCTTGAATCTTTTTTGTTCTTGGGAGTCATCTAAAGTAGGGAGAAAAAATCCAATCAAATTTCAAACAATAATAAACCTAATTCTCTGATACTAATTCTTAGAGCAATGTCACTCGAATTTGATTTATCCCTTTAAACACACAAAATATAGAATATATGAAAGATAATTAAATTGCTAGAAAATAAAAAAACTTGTTATCTTTAATTATTTCTAAAAGAAGATTATAATTATAGTGAATCCACCAACCCACAAATAACATTGCTTACACACTCAATGATATTGTAGAGAATGAGCCTTTACAAACATATACACAATAAACCTCAATGCAAGGCCCAATCAATCTAGATCTCTTCCACACATATAGGAATAATATCCAACACACATAAAATTCATAATGACCAATACACATACATAAAATTGATTGTAGAAATGTACACCACCCTCATGCAATCTCTTTATCCAACTCTCATGCACTTTTTTGTCAAACATAAAAATACAAAAATAATATTTATCAATTACAAGACCAAGAACTCTAGGAAAACTTTTCCCATGAGTAACTTGAAGATTTTCAATTATTTTCAACCTTGATCTCATCCTTTTTTAGTTGGTTTCCATATCGAAACTATCATCTCTAAACTTTTCCAAATGAAATGGGATGTCTTCAAGCTTGATAAGATGTCTCTCTATCAAACCTTGAGCTCAAGTAAGATATCTCATGTATTAACAAGATGTCTCTTATTTAGAGATAGATATCTTTCCAAAAAAATCTCTTTCCTAGCCAAGATGTCATTTCTCCTACCAAGACATCTTCCATGCATTTGGACATCTCCTATGACATATAAGCTCTTAGGTAAGATGTCTCTCTAAGAATCAAGATGTGTTCCCAGCTACTTGAAACCTTTGATCTTTCACATGTAGGAATGAAAAAGAATTCAAAAAATGTGTCCCTACACTAGAGATGAGGCTCAAAAGTTAAAAACAAATACTAGCAGCATGTTCTAAAACCTCTAGACATGGTGAGGAAAGCTTGAATTAGAAAATAAACATAAATTAAGCCTTGAATTTAACTTATATGTGAAGAATGTACAAAACCACCATGAACATGCACAACCTCTTAAATACCCATTTAAATAAATTTATGTGCTCTTAGAAATAGAAAATAAACATGAGGAAATACATTCATAAGTTAAAGAAGCTTTAAAATAGCACATATAAAGAGATTTATGTGCTTTTACATCAAACTAATATGAAAGGACTGAATCCCATGAATGTGAAATTAACTTAAATCTAAAAATGGGGAGTGAACCCCTTGAATTAAAGCATAAAAACACTTCTAAATGCTTCAAATTTTTACTAGAAACATAATAAAACATATTTTTTAGCTTTACATAATTAAAGAACTTGAAATTAAAATGTGCATTTAAGAAACATATGAGAATGCATGAAATTGTAAGAAACTATTAAAAAACTTATAAGAAATTAGGAGAAGAAACCATGAGAAGGGATTCACTTAAATTTAGAGGAGCATGTGATGAGATATCAATAAGATAAACTATGTCGATGCATCCCTATCAATGTAGTGCCATCAATGTATCCCCATTGACACATGGTAGGATGCGTTGACGCAAATACATCAATGATGGTGTAGTCACTGCCTATATAAATGTGTGCATGTCTCACATTTATGGTACTTTTTAATCATAGTCGTAGCCAAAATCTTGCAGTTTCTTATTTCTAGAGTTAGAATATTTTCTCTTTGAGTGCTCATGGTCTAGATCTAAGAGATTCTATGAAGTTTTATTTGAACTCCATGTGCCTAAACATATTGGCATTGCGACAATAAAATCGAGATTTCCTATATCCATTGCATCACTTAGACTAGCTTAAATTTACTTTTATGTATTTTACTTTACTTGTATTTTCCATTACTATTTGTATTCAAGTAATTAATGTTATTAATTATAAACACATGAGTACGACCACTTCAACCATAACGTGTTAATGCTTGGTAATCCCAATAGTTGATATTTGCTATGCCTAGTAATAACCACCCAATAGTATTAACACTAGTTTGGGATGTATATGAAAAGTGGAAATGGTTACTCCACATTAGGATAATTAGTTACTAGATTAGCTAATTAGTCAAATAATTAATTGTTAAACCTATACTTAATCATCTAGCTGATAGGATAAAAATATATTACAAATAATTACAAAAATATACATCATATGCATTAACCACACTTAACCATATGTACAAATAAAACACAAGTGTGAGTTAGGAAGAAAATCACCTTACAACTACATGATTCACTATTTAGGAATATCAGCCACTTTGGTAACTAAGTCTAAGAAATTTGACCAGATCACTAGTAAACACTTGTGATTCGTATGATTGGGCGTAGGGGATATCCACCACTCATCATTGGTGTCATTGCCAAGGACTTAGTTTTTCTAAGTTGGTGAAATATTATAAGCCAGTGAATTTATGTACAAGTGTTGTGAGGAGAAAATAACAAAGTATCTCTCATAATAATAATAATAATATTGTAAAGAAAACTTACATCTATTTTTGAAATGTCTTCTACTCATAGGAAAGAATCTCCATTGCATGATTACAAAAATAATAGACAATAGAAAAGGATGCAAAGGACTAGTGAGAAGATGCAACAATTGAAAGTTATTTATGCCCATTCAAATTCCTATTATCTAGATTTTACCTTCATCCTCTATCAGGAAGAGTGGTTGTGATGGATAGATATGGATAGTAACATTGTGTTATCTCCTGATCAATCCATTCCTACTATGCTCATGAACCAAATCATGAGGTTGGATATCAAAACAACTAGATCTAAGTATCAAAGCACGAAGCAAGTCTTTAGGAACTACCAACCTACAAAAGCTTAGCTTCAAAAAGATACACACATAGAGGCCTAATATGAAGCCCAAAAAGGTAAATGTATCCTAACATCATTATTCCTACAAATGCATAAAGAGGGTGAGGATTTCTTTTTTGGCCACTCTCAATACATAGATTATCCTCCTTTCTTTGAGGAGAACACCATTTACCAATGGTTGCAGTCAACCTTAGAAAACCTTGGTGAAGGGAAGATGAGGTTCAAAGAACAAGGAGTCTCAAAAGATAAATCTCATAGTAATTCATCTCAAAATAAGGAGAATGAACAAGAGAAGGAGAAAGATAAAAAGAAGGATCAAAATGACCAAAAAGGAAGGACTAGAAGGCATCATTCTCCTAGTCCTTTGTCTTCATCATCATCCTCATCATCAAACTTTGATAGGATGAGCTATGGTAGAAATAAAGATAGGAGTAGTTAAGATCATGATGGATATGATAGGGGGTCCCATCATGATTATAAGACCTAGGATGTAAGTCAAGAAAGAGAGGAGCAAGAGCATCACTAAGAAAGAATGCATAGTAGAACTTACCATCGAAGGCGTGATNATCACTAAGAAAGAATGCATAGTAGAACTTACCATCGAAGGCATGGTTCTCATAGGGACCACCATGGACATGATAATGATGAGGAATCATTGTTGGCCACTAGGAACATCTTGAATGTTTTAGAAGTAGTTAGAGTTTCTACCAGGCATTAGAAGGATAGTAGGATTAAATAGTTAAATATGAACAATATCCCTAAGTTTGAGGGAGAATATAATGTAGATTCACAGCATCATTTGCAAGCTTTCCATGATTCTTGTAGCTTACAAAACATTGAAAATGATTAGTACAAGTTAAAATTATTTTCAAGGACACTGACACAAGAAGAAAAAATTTGGTACCAATCCTTGAAGTTAGAATTCATTCACCGATGAAGTACAATATTAGAAATTTTTAATGGAAAATACCAAATGTACTCCCAAGTGTTCAATCTAAAGAAGCAGATTCAAGGATGGGCTTTAGAACAAAACAAGAGAAACTCTTGAAATCTATGCCTATAGGAGACTTTTAGAGATGAGATCCCATTAGATCTAAAGGATAATAAAATAGAAGAGTATAGAGGAGTACAACAAAGACCTTTCCATTTTTAAAAGGGAGGTACATTTCTATGATACAGAGGAGGATGCACCACTAGATGAAATGGTGCAAAGAAAGATCTTGCCAATATAAAAAATTATCTTTGAAATATTGACTAAGATAGATAAAATGTGGAACTCCTTAGATGAGAAGTTCCAACGTACTTTGAAAATAGTAGAGGAGAAGGTAGAGTAGAAAAGTAATAAACAAGACAAGAGAAGAATAAGAGATACAAAAAAGGGGTATCAACAGCAAAAAGGTAAGGCTACCATGGTACATAAGGTTGCAAATTCTAAAATTGATAATGATGGATGTGATATCTCCTAGTACAAACATCCCAAGGGATGTTTTCTAATAATGTTGCATTTACAAGAATGTAGGATGTATCCCTTAAATCCAAAATTTGCATAGAGGAAACCACCTAGAAGATTGGCTTATCCTCAAGGTAATCCAAGGTAGTAGTTTCACCAAACACAATACTATCTGAGTGGAGCACCACATCAACCTCATAAGCAATATCAATAATCAAAAAATCCATAATCATGAGGGATTCCACCACCTAGATAACAATACCCTTAGTGATAGCCTAATCCCTATGGGTATTATGTCTAGTAGCTTGTATCTTCTCATGGCTCTGCAATCTACAATCCTTTTAATTACCACTATTACCATCTAGAATATCATTGAATCCATACCTTATGACCCAATTCTCCCTTTACCTATCCTCCTCCATATCCCTCACTAAACTCTACATCATTAAATACCATTCCTCTACCACCTGCTCCACCTATGTAGGGAGAAATTCCATTACAACCATAGTAAAGAAATGTCATGAGGGCTATTAACTTACAACCATATAACCTTCCAAGTTATTCTAAACCTAAACCTTGAAAGAGGACTTTGTTTTGGACCAATAGTCCACCAAAACCCTCATAGATGCCTATGACTACAAATCTTGCAACCATCACTTTTGAAATAATTATTGAGTCTTCAACTATCCTCCAATGTGCATACCTTCATGTTGACCCATGTGATTACTGATTGAGTTAAGACTAGTTACCTTCCTAAGAAATGATTTGATCTTGGGAGTCCCCTTATCAACTTGTAGATCACCGAGGATGATCTGTGCAAGTATCTACTAGATTCAGGTTCTACAGTAAATTTAATCTCATAGAAAATGTACAAGACCTAGAACCAACCTCCATTGAAGAAATGCAACATCATACTAGAGCTTTGTGATTAGTCCATCACTAGAACCAACCTCCATTCAAGAAATGCAACATCATACTAGAGCTTCTTGATTAGTCCATCACTAGACCCAACCTCCATTGAAGAAATGCAACATCATACTAAAGCTTCTTGATTAGTCCATCACTATTCTGTTGGGATTATTGGAGGACATCATGACCACTATGTGCTTCCTAGTGATCCATGTGGAAAACTGTAAGGGGAACTTCTTTATTATCATGGAAAGGGCTTCACTCAGTACAATTGATGCCAAGATGGGGATTTAAGACCTTTCCTTGGAAATCTTCAAGGAAAATAAATTTTTCAAAGTAAAGAATTATCAAGTCTCATGCATCAAATACAATGATACAAGGTGCCATTACATGCAAAAAATAGGGGCCATACAAGGTACATCCATCAAAGTATGCAATAAGTGTGTTGAGGCATCTACCATTCAAAAGTACCTTTATGTAGTTGCTACAAAATAGGAAGGTACCCAGTGGCCAACAATAAATAGTGGGGTAGATTCAAAAATATGCATGGAACCAACAAAAGGCCTCACAAGTGTCTACATTAAATACATGTATAAAATAGAGAAAATCAATAGCTAACTCTTCCATGCATAGACTGATAAGAATTAGGGAGTGTTGAAGATCCTAGAATAGTTCAAATAGGAACTCCTTAAACTAAGGGCCTTACCAGCTAATCTAGAATATGCTTATCGCAATAATAGTAAGCTAGTAATCATCAATGTTCATCTTGCTCAAGCAAAAGAAAAGAAGATACTGGAAATGGTTAACAAATGGTTAATAGCCTTTGCTTGATCATATCATGAACTCACAAGAATAGATCCAAGGATATGCTAGCATAAGATCTACACAGATCCATTCATCAAACCCAAATGATAGCCATAGAAAATGTTGAATCCTAAGCTAAAGCAAGTTGTGAAAGAAGAAACTGAATAGCTTCTCAAGGCAACTTGATTTATCCCATTGCAAATAGTGAGTGGGTTAGCCCACTCATCATTATATAACAGAAAGGTAGTAAATTAAGGATCTACATAGACTACATACTATTAAATATGGAAAATTTTAAGGATCATTTTCCATTACCATTTTTCGACTAGTGCTAGATACTATCACAAGGAATGGATACTACAGTTTTCTAGATTGTTATAATGGTTATAACCAAATCCAAATTGCACTACATGACGAAGCCAAAAACTACTTCACAAGTCCCTGGGGAACTTTTATATACAAAAGGATGCCCTTTGGCCTATGCAATGCCCCTGCTGCTTACCAACGCCTAGTGCTTAGCATTTTCCAATAGTAAAATGGTAGTGGTGTAGAAGTTTTCATGGATGAATTCTCCACTTATGGTACCACTTTTGAGCAAGCCTTGGACCATCTTTAGTAAGTTCTAAAATGTTGTATGGAGATTAACTTAAGATTCAATTGGTAGAAAATCCATTTGATGGTCCAAGAAGGCATAGTCTTGGGGCATAAAATTTTAGAGAAAGGGATCGAGATGAACCATGAAAAAGTATGGGTCATCCAAGGAATCACCAAACAACCTGAAATAGTCAAAGACATGAGGTCATTCCTTGGACACACTTATTACTATTGGTAATTCATTGAAAATTTCTCCAAAATCACCAAGCCACTAGTGGAATTGACCAAGAAGGATGCATCCTTTGAATGGACTAAGGAATGCAAGCATGTAATCCAATAATTAAAGCAAAATCTCATAGAAACTCATATTCTACATGCTTTTTATTTGTCCAGGCCTTTTCACATCATGATAAATGCACCTAAGTATGCATTGGCAATGGTGCACACATAATTAGATGATTAAAACTATCCATACAATATCAAATATGTAAGCAAAAGAATTATTGGTGCACAGCCAAACTAAGAAGAAGCTCATGGAAATGGTATACTCCTTGGAAAAATTCAGGCATTATGTTTTGCATACAAAATCTTTGCTCACATAGGTCACAGTGATATCTATTTCTTGATGAACAAGTCAACAATGGGTTATTGTGCCATATAGTGGCTAGTGATTTTACAAGAGTTCAATCTTGCAATGGTGGACAAGAAGGAAACTAAGAATATAATCATCGATCACTTGTCTCGGTTGTGATGGGATGGCAAAGAGGATGAGGAGCCTTTATCTAATTAATTTCCAAATGAACTTCTCTTTGCTAAATCTCTTAATGTATAGACTTCTAAGGATATCAACTAGTATGATGATTTCCTCTCCTATCTTCTCACTCAAGAGACTCTGTAGAGATAGGGTAATAAGAAGAAATAATAGTTTCTTTACCAAGCCAAATACTACATGGAAATCCAAGGTAACCTTTACAAGGTTTGTGCCAATGACTTAGTGTAATGATGTGTACCTGATGTTGATCAATTGTGAATCCTCCAGGATGCTCATGAAGGTTCTTATAGGGGCATTATGCAAGTAGGAGGATGACCATAAAGATCCTCATTAAAGGCTAATTTTGGCCTATCATTTTTAGGAATTCCTGTCATTTTTTTCATTCAAGTGAATGCTACCAATGAAACAAAGGAATAACAACTTGAATGGAAGGGCCTCAATAGTGGATCTAACTACCAAAACCCTTTGACCTTTGGGGCATTAACTTCATGAAACCCATCATACTCATGTCCAATGGGAAGATGTACATCATTGTAGCTATTGAATACTATATCAAGTAGGCTAAAGTTGCAACCATCACTAATTATTCATCTTCCATTGTAACATGATTTTCCAACAAAATATGGTAAACAAGTTTGATATCTTGAGAGCACTTATTTCCAATAATGGGATTCATTTTATAAGGGATACTTTTTGAAATTTGATGCAAAAATTTGAGGTGAAACATAAACTAACAACCCTTTATCATTTCTAAGCCAACAATCAAGGAGAAGTTCCTAATAGGGAGATGACCCAAATACTAACATGTACAATCCGTAAGTATAGGAAGGACTAGAACATGAAACTCAACAATGCTCTATGGGCTTATCAATCCTCATGGAAACTTCCTATAGGGTTCTCCTTATGAGTTGGTGTATGGGAAGTTACCTTAACTTTAACTCCAAGCTTAGCTTTGTACACTTTCAACTGCTTCTAAGCTTGAGCTCGACCTTGATCTAGCATAATGAAAATGTCTCATGACACTGAATGTGCTAGAGGAAAACTGACATGTAGCCTTAACCATGAATGAAATGCATAAGGAACATGCCAAACAACATCATGATGCATGAATAAGAAGAGTTCATTTCAACCTAATGATAAGGTCTTCTATCAAAATCCCATGCATGCACCTTAATGTACTAAATTCCAAACATTGTGGGAAGGACCTTACATAATTCATGCAACTTTTCCTTCGAGTATCATGACCATCTACCATCCTTTAAGCCCAAAGAAAAGACTAGTAGTCAACATCCAACAATTGAAAGCTTTCCTTGAACCAAGATTAATTAGTAATACTAACACCTCAACATGTACACGGCCATGCTCTATTTTTCAAATCTTCCCCTCTCAATTTAATTGTGGGGGAGATGGCCATCCATGCTAATACCTTGTGAGGACTAACCTATTTTTCACCTTTTTTTTACACCATTTTTTATATGTTTTTCATTTTCTTGACTATTTTATCAACTATTTTATATATTTTTCCTTTTCTTTCATCTTCCTTTTCAGTATTTTTATCTTATTTTATAGGGAATCTTACTATTATATTGGATGATAAAGAATATAAAAATTAATGTAATGATTGATTTCCTAAATGACCAAATTATTTTTTATCTTCAAATTATGACTACTATTAACAAGTTGTTAATTTTCTCATGGTAGTAGGTAGTGGGACCATGACATTAATCCATTCCATCCATTCTACAAAGGCTTTGCATCTTGGAAGCTTGAGGTCCTTCCAATTGAAACTAAACATAACCAATAATCTGTCTACTTAACAAAATTGGAATGGAACAAGAAGGGATGAAAAAGGGTGTGACTTTAAGGAGACTTAATGTATTCATTTTACAACCTCTTTCACAAGTTCTATTATTCTTTTTCGTTGATATATTACCACTCCTGTTGTAGACCATTAAAGGAAGCACATCTTTGCATGGTGTGGTTCCTGTGAAATTAAAAAAAAATAAAAAAAAATAAAGGAAAACAAAGCACATCCCTTAGATGCAATAATGATCCACAAGCACAAGTTATGAGGCTGGAAAGATATGTTACCTATGCCTAAAGGCACCCCTCTAACTAAGGTCCTTTCTACCTTCCTTCTTCTCTTTTCTTCTTCTCTTAGTGTGGTGGTTGTCTTTGGGAATTGTCATGAACTCTTGATAGTTAAATAATTGGGATATGACAATGTAAAGTCACTAAAAGTGGATGGACTTGGTCTTGATTGAGGATGGGATGATATCAGATCATATTAATCACACACTTCATAAGGACTTTATCATGTCTTTAGCTATCCTATAGGCACTTGTTGAATTTTTGTAAAGTGTCAAATTTTTTATAATAAACACTCATTTTTGTAAAAATGTACAATATAACACTCTAAGTTAATTAAGAGTATGTCTATTTTTCTTTCAGTTAATAAATTCCATACCTCCTAATTTTGTAAGAAATTCAATCCTTATTCTATTCACTCAAGGACGAGTTTTTAGTTAGTCATCTGGGTATGATGAGACATCAATAAAACAAGCCACATTGATGCATCCCCATTAATGTATCCTCATTGGTGCATGGTAGGATGCATTGATGTAGATACATAGACACTGATGTAGTCATTGCCTATATAAATGCATGCATCCCTCACATTTATGACATCAAAGTATATAGGCATATCAAGTATTCTAACTATATAAATGCTTGATATGCCTATATAAACTATTCACATCAAAGTATTCAAGTACATGATGCTTGAATAAAGATCCATATAATCTCTTTAATTCACACTGCATGCACTTAGAGGAAAAATATTCTAACTCTAGAAGAGCTTCACTACATTATGGACTTAATGTGCCATAAATGTGGTTGGTGTGTTCATTTATATAGGCTTGACTACATTAGTGTTAATGCATTTGCGTCAACACATGTGACCATGTATCAATGAGGATACATCAACAAGGCTACATCAATGCATGCTCGTCAATGTAACCAGTCGAACTATGCTTCATCATACCTCCACTACTAATAGAAAACTCATTCTCAAGTGAACAAAAGTAGGATCAGGATTTTTACAAAATTTAGGAAAGTATAGAATTTATTAATTGAAAATAATAGAAATATTGATAAATCCAAAAAATTCAAGTCAAAAATATTGTATCTACGATATCATAGATACGTTATCATATCTCAGCATACATTATCATATAAATAATATTACGAGGTGCATGCCAGCCTATATAAGCAACACTTGGGCACATGAATCCATAGTAGATTTAATAGCCTAGTAATAGAACTCTTTTAGTTTGTTTTCTTCAATTTAGTACTTAGGAGTGTGTGCCCATAGTGTGATGTTTTGTAATTGAACAAAATGTTTATTCGAGTATGATGTACTTGGACACATTGCATGATTAGCAATAAAGATCAAGATTACTCTACATCATTGTAGGAACACTTAGTTTTATTTCTAGTCTTAATTAGTTTATTGTTTATTGATTTCATAGTTAATGTTTACGATTACTTACAATTTATTTTTAATTTCATTAAGAGGAATGAGTATGATTGATCTCAAGCACATAAGTGTAACTACTTGGTAACCCAGTAGTACTATCACTTGGTATGCCTAGTAGTGTAGTACTTGGTAATCCTAGTAGTAATTGCACAAAGTCCAAGGTATAATCAAAGATTAAGACTAGCTACTCATTTCATAGGCTAGTTTAGATTTTTTTTACTATCACTTAGACTTAGAAACCCTTACTTTCACTTCATGCTTACTAGGAGCTTAATGGCCAATACAACATTAATATCATATACCTCACTGTGAGTTAAACCATACACATTGATTTTACTAGCTCATGTGGGAAGATAAAGATTGCAAAAACTAACTAAGTAGTAGTATAATCACATTTTCTTATCTGTGGATCCAACCAAGATTGCATGTGAACACTCGTCTCTCATATGGTTGGGTGTTGGATATTCAATTGCTCATCATTGGTGCTATTGCCAAGGATAAGTCAATGTTATACTAAGTAATTAATTTCCAAAGTTCATTGTGTTAGAACCTAATTCTAATCTTCACAACCTTAATATAAAGCATACTTAACATAAATTATTAGAAAACAATAACATGGCTTCACATAATGATCAATTATCACATGCCAAAGAAACAAGGAGTAGTGATAGAATTGCTAATGAAGAAGATTGGGGAATGCTAATGCAAACATGTATTATTTATTCTCACACTAATCCATAGCATCCATACTTCACCTTCATATTCCATCAAGATAGACAAATGAGGCGAAGAGATATGTAAGGAAACATAGTCCTACCTCCTAAACATGTAGCACTGAACATGCTACAAGCTGCTCTAAGAGGAATGCACTTGGACTAGAGTCAAGAAGGATATCATGTAACTAAACACATGACCAAACCCTATGAACCTACAGGGAAGTAGATAAAGAGGGATGTTTCTATGGAAATTAAACATGCTCATACCAAAGGGAAGCAAGGCAACACATCTATTATTATAGAAGAGCTTGATGCTCATCAATTCATTTTAGAACAACTCCATCAGAACCATGAGAAGTCATCAAAGACACTTATCATTAGACTAGAAGAACCTATCAAAGCCCAACTTCACTCTACTTTGATAGAGACACACAAGGGGGAGGCTACTAACTCAAGATACAAGTAGGACTCTAGGCTAAGGGATCCTGCTAAGCCCTATAAGAAAACTCACAAGAGTCATGAAAGGAGAACCAACTAGCACTGTTCTCTTACTACCTCATTTGCTTCATCATGATCATTAGAGCACTATGAAAGCAGATAACACAAGTACCAAGATTTTGGTAGGGAAAAGAGAAGAGCTCATGGTCATCATGATTGATACTCAAGGTATTCTAATTCAAAAGATGAGGAGTATGAAAGAAGGAGACACATAAAGAGAAGAGGGGATCAAGAGAGGCATGAGCATAGAAGGAGTCACCACTACCATAGAGCCCATGAACATGATTGTGATATTGAACCCCTTATGGAAACTTAGAACATGATCAACATTTAGGAAGTAGCTACATACCAACCAAGCACATGAGAGATAGCCAAATTAAATGGCTAGATATGAATAACATGCCCAAATTTAAAAAAGGTTATAACATTGATTCTTAGCATCACCTTCAAGCATTTCACAATGCTTGTTCCCTTCAAAACATAGAAAGTGATTGGCAAAAATTAAAGCTATTTCCTATGACACTTGTGAAGGAAGTAGAAAGCTAGTAGCTAGTATGTGTCACTGGAACCTGAATCCATCATATAACAGAGTACCATGCTTGAGATTTTTAATGATAAATATTAGACATATTCATGAGTGCTGAACCTAAGGAAGCAAATCCAAAACTAAAAATAAGGGACTCACTAGATTCTTGATGTAGCAATGGACAGATATTATTCACTATTACACAATTGCCTAGGCCATGGATTTTCATCAATGAAATAGCTAAGACACATCATAGATGGACTGAGAAGAAAAAAAAGAGAGACACTTAGGGTTTATGCCCAAGGAAGACTATCAGAGTTAACTATGCATTGGCTCCAAAGACTCATTAATAAAGTGGCAAAAGAAGAAGGAGAACTCAAAAAAAGAGAATTAGCTGAAGAATATAATAGGGATCCATCAATCTAAAAATGAGATGCATAGGTATGTGATACCCAAGAGGAAGAAACCTTGGACTAGGTAATCAAGAAAGAGATGCTATCGATTTAGAAATATATTTCCAATGTAGTAGCATAAGTAGCAAAAATGTGGAATTTAGTATATGAACAATGTACAAAAACACTAAAGATTATGGAGGATAAAGTAGAATAACCACTCAACAGAGGCAGAGATAAAAAGAAGAAGAAGGAACTTGGACAAAAGGCCAAAGTTGCTTTAGTAGTTGGGTACGTAGATGCTAGTTCCACAAATGATGAAGGTTACACTATGTGCCAGTATGAACATCCTAAGGGATGTTCTCTAGTCATGGTACATCTGTAAGAAACTTGAGCATATGCACTTAATTCACGATTTGTTCAAAAGCAAATCCCCAAATGGTTACCTTATCCTCAAGGTAATTACAAGTGAGAACCTCAACCAATGTATTATCCTAGTGGAGCCTTGCCACAACCATAGGAGAACTACCATCAGCAATGGTAGTAATTGCAATCATGGGCCATGCCACCACTATGCCAATAGTATCCATATCGACAATTGGATCCTTATGGATACTATTTCTAGCACCTAGCCTTACTTGATCATGCAAATGTTCACATCCCACAATACTATTTAGCATAATATCACAAATCAACACTACCTAGGATTGATTCTAACTTATATGTGCACCCACCAATAGCTGGAGTTGCTACTCAAAACTTTAGTCCTATGCCACTAGTAGCACCTATTGTTATGTAGGGGAACTTGCCATCACAAGCTTAGCCAAAAAGCATTACAAGGATAGTTAATACATATGAGAGGAATGTTACTTATGAGTCTCAACCTAAGAAATGATTGTTCTTCAAAACAAGCCTAGAGAAGACTCAACAAATGGGGAATACACCCAACTTCATTCCATCCACATCAAATCCTTGCCAATGCAATAAGCTTCCAACTTCATTAGGTCCAAGCATCACAACTACCATGCTCACATAAACAGTAACCCATTGGATCAAGGTAAGGGTTCTTTCATAGAAAAGAACTAATCTAGGAAGCCCCCTGATTTGTCTCCAAATAGCAAGATAAAGACCATGCAAAGCTTTATTAGATTCTAGTTCTAGAGTAAATATGATATCTCAAGACATGTACTAGGCCTAGAACCTCCCACCATTAAAGAAAAGTAACATTTGTTTAGAGCTCACAAACCAGTCAATCACAATTCCACTTGGATAGGTGGATGATGTGATTACCACCATTAGTGGCTGGTCTTATCCTACTAATTTTCTAGTAGTTCATGTAGAGAAAAACAAGGGAGACTTCCCAATTATCATGGGAAGAGCTTAGCTTAGCATCATGGATGCTAAGCTTGGAATTTGTGATCTATCCTTGGAAATTTCCAAGGAAGATAAAGTTGGAATCATACATAGACGAGGGGTTCCATGCATCACATACAACGATCACAGGTGCAATTGCATGCGAAGAATTTGGACCATTAGCTGAAAAGAGACTAAGGCATGCAATTAATGCATATAAACAAGTTGTATGCAAAATTGCTTGTATGCAGTAGCCACCCAAAAAGAGGGCACCTAGTGGCTCATTACCAGTGAAAAAACCCAATCTGATAAGTACATGGAACTAGAAGAATTAATTATCAATACCTATGTAGCAGAAATAGATAAGCTAGAACTGTTAAGGAAAAGACACTATTACCCTTAGAATAATCAAGAGGAAGAAATAGATTTGGGATACTTGGAAATCCTAGACACAATGGAACCAAAACCACTGGAATTGAATGCCTTATCAACAACATTAGAATATGTATTTCTAAGCAACAAGAAGTCACTAATTATCAATGCCATCCTAGACAAGGAATAAAAAATGAAACTACTAGAAGTGCTCAATAGATGGGCCACAACATTCGCGTGGTCTTATGATGAGATCACAAGAACTGATAGATGAATCTACCAACACTAGATCTACACTGATTCTACAATCAAACCAAAATTCCAACCTCAACAAAGACTTAATCCTAAACTTAAGGAGGTAGTTAAGCAAAAATTGAAAAATTTGGTAAAGGTAGAATTCATTTATCCAATTGTGGATAATGAATGGGCAAGTCCTTTGATGATAGTTCCAAAGAAGGGAGGCAAATGGAACACCTGCATAGAATTCCAATTGTTAAACTTAGCCACATTTAAGGATCATTTCCCAGTACCCTTTGTTGATCAAGTCCTAGATGTAATTTTAGGACATGAGTACTATAGTTTGCTGGATGGGTATAGTGGATACAATCAAATCCACATTGCACTATAGGACTAAGAAAAAGCCACGTTCACAAGCCCAAGGGGAACATTTTCTTACAGAAAAATGCCTTTCGGCCTATGCAATGCTCTAGCAACCTTCTAGAGACTAGTTTTAAGCATCTTCCAAAAGCAAATAGGCAATGGTATTGAAGTTGTCAGGGATGATTTCTCCCCATATGGTTTGGATTTCCAACAAGCCTTGGATTGGTTAGAACAAGTACTTAAAAGATTTGTTGAAACTAATCTAAATCTCAATTGGTAGAAGAGCCATCTTATGGTCCAAGAAGGCATAGTACTTGGACACAAAATCTCCCAAAAGGATATAGAGGTAGATCTTAAAAAAATTAGAGTCATCCAAAATATCTCTTAAAGACCACAGATAGTAAAAGATGTAAGATCCTTTTTAGGCCATATATGATACTATAGAAGATTTATCAAAAACTTCTTGAAAATAGCCAAACCGCTAGTATAACTCACAAAGAAGGATGTATCTTTTTAGTGGATTGAGTCATGTGAAAAGACATTTAAAACTTTGAAAAATAAGTTAGTTGATAAACCAATCCTTCAAGACCCAAATTGATCAAGTCCTTTTCATATCATAACTGATGCCTCCAATTATGCACTTGGCGTAGTACTAACATAACTTTATGATCAAACAAGACCATAGTACATATACTATGCCAACAAGAGCATCATTGAAGCATAATTAAACTACATCACAATTGAAAATGAGTTGATGGTCATGGTTTACACGCTTGAAGAATTCAGACATTATGAGTTACTATATCTATGTCTACACTAACCATAGTACCATCCAATTTTTAATGAACAAGCCAACAGTCAACCCTAGAGTGATAAGATGACTTATGATTTTTCAAGATTTTTGACATCACAATGATTAATTAAAAAGGGACAAAATATGTTGTAGCTAATCATTTATCAATTTTGAAATGAGACATAGACAACCAAGTAGAACCATTATCAGACTAATTTCCTTATGAGGATCTCTTCACTAGAATAGCAAAGGCTGGAAATTCAATAGAACAACCATGGACTATAGAGTACCTAATGTATCTCACCATACAAAAGCTTCTTGTTGAATGGAATAGGAAACAACATGAATATTTTCTTCACAAAGCTAAACAATACATGGAAATAAATGACAATTTGTATAAAATTTGTGCAAACGAGCTTGGTAGATGATGTGTACCTTATTGTGACCAACAAAGAGTGTTACAAGATGTCCATGAAGGTTTATGTGGTGGTCACTATGCAAGGCGTAGAAAAAAATTTAAATTATTGATGGTAGGCTACTTTTGGCCTACTCTGTTCAAAGATGTGCACACCTTTATCCAATCATGTAAATGTTGCCAAAGAGATAGAGGAATTATGACTAGACATGAAGGGCCACAACACTGGATACAACCATTGGAACTTTTTGACATTTGGGGAATTGATTTCATGGGACACATTCAACCAATGTCAAATGAAAAAGCATACATTATTGTGACTATGGTTTATTGCACAAAGTGGGCAGAGGTAGCAGCAGTAAAAGATTGTACAACAAGAACGACTACTAAGTTTTTCCAAAAATATGTTGTGAATCGATTTGGAGTACCTAGAATGCTAATATCAAAAAATGGGACCCAATTCATTAGTGCTACCTTTAAGAAACTCATGTAACAACTTTGGGTCAACCATAAATTAACAATACCATACCATCCCCAAGCAAATGGTCAGGCTACAATTACTAACCATGAAATTACTAGAATACTTACTAGGACTATTAGTAGATTTAGATGTGATTGGAGTACAAAATTAAATGATGCTCTATGAGCCTATAGAACATCTTGGAAATTACCTATAGGGTACACTCCATATGATTTAGTCTATGGAAATTTAAGAACACTTCCAATCTAGGCAGAGCTTCACACTTTAGCTACTGCTAGTGAACTTGACCTTGATTTGAGTTTAGTACAAAAGGAACATCTAACGAATCTGAATCCTATAGATGAAAATAGATAAGTATCACTTATGGGTAGTGAAGTCCACAAGAATTGTTCCAAACTTAGCCACAATTCATGGATAAGAAATGTAACCATACAATCCNCCAAACTTAGCCACAATTCATGGATAAGAAATGTAACCATACAATCGGGCAACAAGGTCCTCTATTACAATCCTAGTCATTTACCCCAAAAGGCTAAATTTTAGCCACTTTGGGGAAGACCATACATAGTACATGCCACTTATCCATCTGGTGCCTTACATATTCATCATCCATCTAGCCCACATAAGCTTATCCTTATCAACATCCAACAAGTCAAACCATACTATGAGTACTCAAAGAGATCTACCCAACCTACCTAGTCTTCCACTTGTTCTATCTTCCATTTCCCTGATCTTCATAATAGTCATGGGGATGTCCATTTACAACTGTAGGTACCTTGCTAATTTTTCTATTTTCTTTGTTTTACAATTCCTTTTATTTTTCATTTTCTTTTGCATGTTTTCTCTTTTCTTCAATTTTCCACATTTTTAATATTTTTCAATTCTTTTAACATTTTTCATTCTTTATACTTTTTCATAATTTTTACCATATTTTCCATTTCTTTTATATTTCATTTTTAAACCCTTTGTAAATATTTTTTGATCCTTAATAAAACACAATCAAATAAAAGCAAGATTAGCCCAATAAGGTGAAGATTTTTCTATGATATCAAGTCATAAGAGATTGATTATTCACACAGTGAGCCCACAACATCCATCCATCCATTCCATTAATAAGAGGTTCTTACCATGGCCATAATGATATTCTTTTCATCATCAAACTAAGAATAAACTTACGATCATTATGCCTTGAAAAAAAATTGAAGAACCAAGTGGAATGAAAAGGGTGTGACATTAATAGGACTTGTGGATTATTTTTGGATTATTATTGTAAAGTTCTATCATGCTATTAAGGTTGTATTATATCCTTGTAGATCTAACAAAAAATGGAGGTAAGAGTAAAATAAGTGCTACTTTAAAAAGGTTGACATAGTTAACAAATAAAAGAGTAGAGAAGACATTTCTAAGGTTTCCACTAGAAAGACATGTTATCCATGCCTGAAAATGTAAAAATAAAAATAAAGTGCCATGAATAAACTCCTCCCTTGGACAATACGGCAAGTGAAAGTACTCTTTGTAACATTGATAGTCTTACAATTGTAATTCCAAGAGATGAAATGAAGCGATGTCACTAGAATGTGGTATGGACTTGGTTTGAATCTTGGATAGAAAGGCTAATGATTAACTTAACCACTAATAAAACACAAGAATTTATTATGCCTATGGTAAGACACCTCACTTCCTGATTTCTACAATCCCTTCTAAAACGATTTAATCTCACTATTTGAATAATCATAACTTATGATTTTGAGTAACATGTGTGCACTTAAGAAGTTATTTTTCAAGTTTGGTGGTACTAATATGTATGTTTTGCTAAATAAGTATGTGTTACATTAAACTTCTTAAGTGCCTAAGAACACTTTTAGGTGTGGTTATACAAGGGCATTAAGGGCTAGAGCCTACTTTGGGGAGGATCCACTTGTATAATTGTTGTATCTTATACCTGCCAAGCGATTTCACATCATCTTGAGCCTTCTGATTCTAATAAATAATAATAAATACTTTTCATATCACTCACACTATCCATTCTAATAGCACAACAATGTTGTCTTTCTCATCCATTCCATCAATAGCTCATATAATTTCATAACCCATGATTTCTTAATCATAGACTTTTAATGCTTATTCTTCACAACTGAAGCATCATCTCCATGTCAAGACCCTTTTAACATGATGCATATTTTCCAACTATTCTCTAGGACTAAATTTTTCCAAGAAAAACATTCAGAAATTTTGATTTTTCTATGGTGACATCGCATCTACAATATCACAGGCACCTATGATATCTCATCTATGATGTCACATTTACTATATTGCATGCATAAAATCTATATATATTGTGAGGGAGTTAGAAAAATTTTTCATTTCTGAATTTCATAAGAAGGGAGTTGTTGCCAACTTTTATTTGAAGCCCATACTAACACTTCAACTTCCAACACCCTAACTTGGTCAATATTGCCTTAATTTACATAAATTTTGAATCTACGTGATCTTGGAGTGATCACCTTAGTCATGGGGGGGCACAGTGTGGGGTTGGATGATGGGGGATGTTGTGCACTAGTGAGCTAGAGTCAATTTTTCATTTGAAATTGCTAATGCATGCATAAAATCTATATATATTGTGAGGGAGTTAGAAAAATTTTTCATTTCTGAATTTCATAAGAAGGGAGTTGTTGCCAACTTTTATTTGAAGCCCATACTAACACTTCAACTTCCAACACCCTAACTTGGTCAATATTGCCTTAATTTACATAAATTTTGAATCTACGTGATCTTGGAGTGATCACCTTAGTCATGGGGGGGCACGGTGTGGGGTTGGATGATGGGGGATGTTGTGCACTAGTGAGCTAGAGTCAATTTTTCATTTGAAATTGCTAACAACTGGAAGGTATTATAGGGGTAAGTCTAAGAAAACATATTATGAATTTTTAAAGTAAATCACTCATGTCAAGGCCAAAAATACTTTAAGAATACTTCTAATTAATCATACCAATCAGTTAAAGTACTAATGGGGTTGTTATTGTAGATTTTTTGATTCTACAATCATAATAAAGTAAGAACTTGATATAACTAAGAGTATGAGTAGGGTATCAAATTGTTGCCCATTTATGAGAATATTCTAGTAATTCCAAACCCTTGATTGATTATAGATGGTCCCAAAAAGAGAAGCACAAGGAGAACTCCCATGACCTGTAAGCAAAAGACCATGATGCCATGGAATAGGACAAGCAAGTGAGCAAAATCCACAAGTAGAAAAAGGAGAGTAAGAAGCATAATCCTTCAAAATTCATCAACAAACTCCTACCATAGAGCAATCTACTCAAGCAAAAGCCGATGTTCCACCAGTGCCTATCTAAGGACAACAACTTACATTGTCACTTGTATGCCTTCAAGCTATTCAAGAAAAATCCATCATGTTGATAGTATTTATGGAACTTAAATTTGGTCCATTCTTGGAATTTTCTCCAAAAGCTATTAAGTCCCAACTTTAGTCATCTTCTACTTGGCCTACTCTTATAAACAATGGAGAATGGTATCTAGGAGAAATGCTCTAGTTTTGGATAATGCTATAGTTAAAATTGAAGGAATGTCATATCTTACTTAGTTAAGACAATTGCAGAGGTATTGAATGTGCCTAATTAAGGAGCAAACATGGCATATATATCAACCAGATCTAACAAAGATGCCAAGAAGCTATGGTTACAATGAGCATATGGTAAGGAAGATAAAGAATACAACCAATTGATTGCAAAAGAAAATATGTATTTCAAAAGTGACACTTATGACTTGTTCCCTACCAAAATAGAATCTCTACATATGCAACTAGAGGAAGTGCAATATTAATGGGAAAATTCAATGAAAATATTTCTCATCTCTACTTCATAGAAATCCAAAGGCAGCTCAAAGAAAAGAAGGCAGGGAAGTTAACATTTCCATTCCCTTGCCTTATCTATAAGTTATGTAAATGGGCTAGTATCCAAGGGTATACAAATGATGCATTGAGGAAGGTAAAAAATGCTTCATATGCTAAAATTCTCAAGTTAGTGCCTCCCAAAAAGAACCAATTAGAAGAACAACTAGGCACTGAGGAGACTACCCAACACATAAGACAACAATAGTAGCAACCACAAGTTTCACCATCGCTGTCGCAAGATTATAGACCTTCAATGAGTCATATATAGCAAATTATTGAAATTATTAGTTGGGGAAGTAGAGAAGAGGCTAATTTATTAAAAGTAATTGATAATGCAATTAGGCCAACCATTTCAACCAATCCTACTAGTGGAAAGATATTTTTGCAATTAGAAGGAGAGGCCCAATGGTTACAACAGATTTCTAGGAACATTGCATCATTCAAAGTGGTGCTTGCATTCGGAGAAGAAGCCACAATTGTGGTCATGTTGCACCATGATGTAGTAGGAGCTATAGAGGTGATCACAAATCACATTACAAAATATTTTAATGTACCTATTTTACCACCAGCTAATATTTTTAGAGCCAAAGATGCTCAAATGATAGCTAGTACCTCTATGACTCCTGCAGAACATGAAGATATGTTGGATAGACTATTGCAAATGAGACAAGTTATGAAAAATCTATTTGATATTCCTAGTGATATGACTACAATAGAGTCTGAATTGATTGCCATCTAAGTAAACTTAATCATGGCCAAAACTAGGGCAAAACATGCTAAGAATGACCTTCATAGAGTACAAGAAGAGCTTGTAGCCCTGATAGCAGAAAAGAGAGATCCAACTTAGTTCATAGCACCAAATTAGATAGCATAATTTAGAACTAAGAAAATCAATTTCCTTCTTAAGAGAAACAAAGATATAGAAGATGAGAGAGAAAAGGTAGTATGAAATGCTTTAGTAGCTGAAGCCCAATCATATGCCCATGCTAAAGCACTTGGTACCTTATAGAAAGAAAATAAACAACTCTCTGTAGATAAGATGAAGTTGACCATACTAGAAAAGTAGAAAATCACTCTAGAAGAAAGTATTCATAGGTTGAGAGAGCAAGTGATGAAGGTCAACTAAGATATGAACTACCTTGCAAGAGAAAATAAAATCGTCTCTATGGAGGACGTACATGCCATTAGACATAAATCAACTATCGAAATTAGCACGCAGTAAAAACAGGCCAAGAAACATGAAATGCTCAAAGAACATTTCTAAGACCAAGTGGGTATGTATAAATAGATAAATGAGAAAGAGGTCTAGATGGAAAAGGCCAAAATTAGTTTGATTGCAGCAGAAGATCCTAATTGGCAATCCATCTTGGACAACATGGCTTAGACCTATCAAGCGGAAGTAAAAAATAAAAACCTATAGATAGAAGACTTAAAAAAATACATGACATTAGCAAACCTTTGATATGCTAATTTTTCCATGGTAATAGTAGGTAGGCCTAGAAATAAACTAGAATAGCAAGTAGTAGCCACTTATGCTCTATATGAGAAGGAGTTTGTAGGTAGAAAAGATTATCTATAAAAAATTTAAGTAGTAAACTTAGAACTAGAAGTAGTCAAGGCTAGCTATCAAGGACAAAAGGATGTTGCAAAAAATCAAGCCAAAAGGTTAATGGACTATCATAAACTTAGAAAAAAAGCTAGAGCTTTTGAAGAAGAGCAACGACAATGTGTGATGTGGTACGTTAAAGCTAATAACATGTTTCTGCAACTACCATATCCTTGGAACATGCTAAATCCATCAAACATTAGTTCATTAGCATGAATGGTCCATGATCCAATAATGAAAGAAGAGAAGTTGTAGGTGCTTTTGAATAAATACCAATTTAAAAAGCTTGATGACAAGGGAAAGAAACCTATGGAAGAGCCACCTCCACCTGGAATAACATCAGGCTACATTCAACTTTGCCAAATTTTGTTTTTCATTTTTTTGGTTAAAATTTTCATGTCATGTATTCATTTTTGTAAAATCTACTACAACACTAGAGAGTCATATATATAGAAGTTAGTGTCATGTAGATCTACCTCCTAATTTTGTAAGGAGCTCCATCCTTATGTTGTTTTAACTTAAGGACAAATTTTGAGTCACTTGTGGGGGTATGATAAATCCAAAAATTTCAAGTCAATGATATCATAGTTATGATATTGTAGACACGTTATTGTATCTTAGCATACGTTATTGTATAAATGATATCACGAGGTGCAAGGTAGCCTATATAAGCAACACTTGGATTCATAGATCTATAGCAGATTTGATAGTCTAGTAATAGAACTCTTTTAGTTTATTTTCTTGAATTTAATACTTAATAGTTTATGCCCATAGTATGATGTTTTGTAATTAAATGGAATGTTTATTTGAGTGTGATGTACTTGGACACATTGCATGATCAGCAATAAAGATCGAGATTACTCTACATCATTGTAGCAACACTTAGTTTTATTTATATTTGTAATTAGTTTACTATTTACTATTTTCATAGTTAATGTTTACTATTAGTTGTAATTTACTTTTAATGTCATTAAGCAGAATGAGTATGATTGATCTCGAGCACATAAGTGTAACTACTTGGTTACCCAATAGTACTATCACTTGGTACACCCAATAGTGTAGTACTTGCTAATCCTAGTAGTAGCTACATGAAGTCTAAGGTATAATTTATAAGGGGCCATTAAATATCACAACCTCCTTTGCATTCTGAGACGCTCTAATTCTATATTGAAGTTTTTGGAAAGCTTCATGTCATGTGAGGTCTAGGTTGAGAATGGTAGGGTTGGAGAGACGGGCTCGCAACTCCACAACTTCGGTAGCTAACCATTTGATTTTTAATGGTGGCTACTTGTACTTGGGTGTTGGTAATGATGATTTTTCCCTTTATCTTTAGCAAATATGACTCACTTACTATGATTTCATTTGGGAGATCAAAGATCTCTAGAAGTATTTTCTTGGTTCTCACCAATCTTTCCAACACTGCTTTGTGTTGGGTTGCACTCAACCAACCACTTCTTGCTCCTATAGACATTTGAACATCCACCATTACAACAATATCTATAATAGATGTCATAGGATCATTAAGGGCTTCTACCACCCTATCGATCATCACTTTTGCCACTATCTCTTATCCTTGGTGTTGCATCACTAGGATAGTTGTCCCCTTGCCTTCCTCCAAGTGCACTAAGAAAGTTGTAGTAGTTCCAAAAATTTTAGGGAACTCTTATCTAGGGATGGACACTATAACTTCCCAGGCACTAGGATTCATTCTTGTCAAAGTCAATGTTCTCTATGTTGAGAATTGCAGGGTGGTTTCCTCCAGTAAACTAATGGTCTTGGTGGCCTCATTAAGATGGCTTAATGTTGGATGGTAAACTAATGACTTCCCACCACCTACTGAACCTTGTTGTTATTGCAACTACTACTCATAGAGTTTTTTAAGCCTTTTTGTAGTTTCATACACTTTTGATGTGGTCTCTTTCATAGGTGTTGGTGATGGCTGCTCCTCTTTTTATAGCTTCATAGCTACCTTATCCTTCATCATTTCCTGCCAAGATGTGGTAGGAGCATGGTAGAGTATGTCATTGGCATAGCTCACTATGCATTCCCTCTTGCATATTTTTTTGTTAATACATAGAAAAAGGAGTATCTTCCTTCCTTTTCCATTCTTCTTAAATCACTTCTCTATCTCTATATAGATAAGTAGAGGAAGGTTGACTAGGAATGTTTCACTTAGAGCACCACATGCATGGGTGGAGAAGGCTATGACCTTGCTTGGCCTCATCATGGAATTCAAGTGATAGGCTGTGATCTTGAAGTAGATGTGAATGAATCATACTCCTTATGGTCCATCCCATAGCAACACTATACCCATTCTTTCTTGACTTCCAAGTCCTCCTAAGTTGATATTTTGCCAACGTTGCCTCAATATTAGGCAAACTAAGGGCCTTTTCTATGGCCTCAATATGGTAGGTGATGATGATGTATTTAATTTTAATGAATGCATCTTCCTGCCAATTGTTCTAGAATAGATAAGTCTCTCCCATGCACCGTTCTTCACTGGAGGTGTGAATGGGCCACATGGGAGACACTTATAGTTGTATGTGGACTTCTTTGGATGCTAACTCCAAGAAGGATCCAAAGTTTAGTTCTTGGAGAATTGAATTTTGAACCTCCTTGGTTAATATCTTTTCTAGGAAATATTTGATTAATGTAACCTCTAGGTTAGGTCTTGGTCTTGATGCCTCATCTTGTCTAGATTGGTTAGTTTTAGTAGTTGGGATCCATTGAATAGAGTCTTGTTCAAGATCCTCCCAAAGAGGACTTGTCACATGAGTTTCTTTGACCTCTTTTTCTTGGGGATGTTGTTGCTATTTTTGGCCTCTTCCTCCTTATGGCTACTTCTCCCTTGATTGGAAAAGTTCTTCCATTAGTGCTTCCCTCTTTGGTACCATCTACGATCACAAACATAACCATGGATTAGTGTCTTTATGTATAACCCTTAGTTCCTTTTTGATACCTTTCTTATTAGATTAGGTTACAATTAGGTTCATTTGTGATCTTGGTAGGTTCATTAATTTATTCATTAGCTACCATAGTTTTTTTCTGAGGTTTAACTTTGTTTGAACTAGTATTTTAATATTATTTTAATAGTTAAACCTTAGGAAGCTAGAAAAATTTCAAAAAATATTCTATCATAAACCAAAGGTTTGTGGTCCCATGATGTAAAACTTACCTTTAGTAGCTAGGAAATTGAAGAACAAGGTAACAAGCAAACAATTTGGAAGTTATGATGCTTGGAAGGTATTTTGGACTTAGAAAATGGGAAAAAATCCTCCTATGTTTGATTGAAAATGTGAAAAACTAGCTAAGTATTTTATGCATATTTATAGTATTTTTTTCATGCATTGATGAGGATGTGTTGATGCATCTACCTACATCAACAAGGATGCATTGATGTAGTTATTTGTAGTAATTTTTCAATTAAAAAACTAAGTATTTTGGAATAATTTTTGGATGAAATGAGAGTGTAAAGGAAGCTAGAAAAGCCTAGAAGGATGTAAAAACATGGATGAGGGCATGAGATTGCTTGGAAAGCAGAGAGTTGGAAAGAAATAATTAATATGCCAAGGTGTTGCAAAACCAAATGTATATGTGATTTTATGATAGGATTTATTGCAAAATGATCAAGGGTAAGGGGTTTAACTAAACATGACTAAGAAATATACAAGTGGATCCTCCCTAGAGTAGGCTCATGCCATTAATACCCTTGCATGCCCTCATACAAAGGAGTTCATAGGCCCCAAGGATGATGAAGGATCATTAGTCATTATAGATCAAATTCATGGGAGAAATTGTTAAAGGATTATGACATACCAAAATAGACATAATAATTGGTCATGATAGGAGCAGTAAGGCGGTTGATGACAAGAGTAGAGGGATGGGAGAGAGAAAAAGAAATGTAGTCTCACATCCTGATCACATGAAGTCCATGTGGTAGGTATAATTAAGATGACTGAATACTATTTCATCCTTAGTCAGAACCAAGTCCATCTACTTGTAATGACTTTTTATTGTCATATTCAAACTATCCAACCCATAATAGTTGATGACCATGATCAAAGGTTAGCCACCACTCCAAAAAAAGAAGAAAATAGAAGTAGGTAGATAGGAAGGACCTTAGTTAGCTGGGTTCTAATAAAGAACCTTAGTTAGAAGTAGGTATGTGCATGGGATTCTAATAAAGAACCTTATCTCCTAGTTGGAATTTAACTTCCCATGTTCTTAAGTCATGATGTTGTTTGGTATGTGCCTTGTGTACTTTGTTCATAGATAGGGCTATTAATTAGTTCTTGTCTAGTACATTTAGTGTCATTAATCAGTCTCTTTGTGCTAGACTCAAATTAAGGTCAAGTTCATAAGTTGTTCAAACTGTACAAAGCTCTAATTGGATTAGAAGCATTGGAATTTTCTTGTATACTAACTCATAAGGGGAATAACTGATAGAAAGTCTCCAGGTTGACCAATAAGCCCATAGAGCATCATTGTGTTTTGTGCTCTATTCTTTCCTATATTTGTTAACTACATAGGTTAGTATTCTAGTTATTTCCCTATTTGTGACTTCTACTTGACTATTAGCTTGGGGGTGGTATGAAATTGTAAGTTTATGTTTTATCTGCAAGTGTTGCATTAGTTTCCAAAAAGTTACACTTGTAAAATGTGTTTCATTATCAGAAATTAGTGCCTTTGGCATACCAAACCTATTTATCACATTTTGTTATACAAACCATGCTATGGTAGAAGATGAACAGTTGGTAATAGTAGTAGCTTCAGCTCATTTTGTACTATAGTCAACTGCTACAATGATGTACACCTTTTCATTGGACATGGATTTGATGGACCCCATGAAATCAATGCACCAAAGATCGAAAGGCTCCAATGGTTGAATCCATTATTATGGTCCTTCCATCCATACAGTCATCCCTCCATCTCATTGGTAATCCTCATATGAATGAAAGAACTAATGAGTATCCCTAAAGATGGTTGGCCAGTAATATCCTTCCATGAGGAGTTTAATGACCATCCTCATCTCAACATAATGGCCTCCATAATGATCCTTGTGAGCATTTTGGAGGATTCAAAGTTCATTATTGTTGGGCACGTATCAAGCCATTTATGTAAACCTTATAAAGCTTGCACTAGATCTCCATATAGTGTTTGGTTTGGTGAAGAAATTATTATTTCTTCCTAGTATCCCATTCCTATGGCATCTCTTGGGTTAGTAGATAGGAGCAGAAGTTTTTGTACTAATTAGTACCTTCGAAACTTTGCATTTTAATAGTTTTCGCAAAGAGGAGTTCATATGAAAATTGATCAAATAAAGGTCCTTAATCCTCTTTATTTTCCCATCATGAATGAGACAAGTGGTTAGCAATCACATTTTTGGTTCTCTTTCTATCCACTATGGTGATATTGCACTCCTATAGAATCACTAGCCATTATATGATACAGGGGCTCATTGTTGGTTTGTTCATGAGGAACTAGATAGCACTATCATCTGTGTGCATAAAAAATTGATATCTAACCACATAGTACCTAAATTTCTCTAAGGCCTACACCACCAATAGAAGCTCTTTTTTTGTAGTTATGTAGTTTAATTGTTCTTCCACAAAGCTTCAACTTGCACAATGAATGTAGTAAGGACATTTTTTATCATCCAATTATGTAAGCACATCTTCTAGGACATAATTAGATGCATTATTCATAATGTAAAATAGCCTAGACTAGTTGGGCACATGTAGAATTGAAGTTTTTATGAGCTTTTATTTTAACTCTTAAAATGCATTCTTGCATTTTTTTGGTCCAACTGAAAGATGCATCCTTCTTTATTAACTTCACCAATGCTTTAGTGATTTTTAAAATTTTCTCAATGAAGCACCTATAATAACCAGTGTGGCTAAGGAATGACCTAGCATATTTTACCATTTTTGGTTGCTTCGTAATTCCTTGGATGACCTATACATTATCCAAGTCCACCTCTATCACTTTGCTTGAAATTATATGCCCTAGTAGAATGCCATCTTGGATCATCAGATGGCTCTTTTGCTAGTTAGTCTCCATGTAGTGTTGATGCACTTACTCAAGATGGTCAAAATCTTGCTTGTATGTGGCACCATAGGTAGAGAATTCATCCATAAAGACTTCTATCCTACTACCAATTTACTATTGAAATATGTTGAGGACTAATTATTGGAATGTAGTGGGTGCATGACATAGGCCAAATAGCATCTTTCTGTATGCAAAAGTTCTCCAAGAACTTATAAATCTAGTTTTGGCTTGGTCTTCTAGTAAAATCTATATTTGGTTATAGCCACTATAACCATCCAAAAAATTGTAATAGCAATGCCTTACTATGGTATCCAACACTTGGGCAACAAATGGCAATGGAAAGTGATCTTTGTAAGTCGCCATGTTTAGTAGTTGAAAGTCTATATAGATTCCCCATTTTCCTCCTTTCTTTGGAAAAATTATGAATGGAATAATCCTTTCACTATCTACAATTTGGTAAATGAACCTAGCCTTGAGGAGTTGTTCAATCTTCTCTTTGATAACCTACTTCAATTTGGGGTTCAACTAGCGATGCGGTTGCTTCTCTGGCTTGATGGAGGAATTTGTATAGATACGATATTGGCATATTCATGGATTGATTCTTGTAAGCTCATGATATAACCAAGAAAAGGTTGTTGGACATTTTTTCATCACATTTAATAGCTTGTATTTTGATTTTAGAGCAAGTGTGGCATAGATAATTACTAACTTACCATTGTTTAGAAAGACATATTCCATCATTGTCAGTAAAGCTTTTAATTCAAGGGGCTCTTATTTGAATTGCTCAAGGATCTCTAACTCTCCCCAATTCATGTCACTTTATGTGTGGGAGAGTTGGTGATGGAGTTGCTCCATTTTATCCATGTTCTCAACATAAGTACTTGTGAGGCTCTCGGATGGTTTCATGCACATAGTGGGTTCAGCTTGGTCATCTGTTATCTATCATTGGATACTTTCTTGTTTTGCTGCTACTACATATAGGTCCTTTCCAACTACTACTACTTCGAAAAATTGAATACATGCATAAAGTAATGTATCCTTAATTATGCATAGTTTCTACATGCAATGACATCCTATGTCACTATATGTAATGCATGGAACCCTCTTCTTCTTGACTTTGCAAAATTCATTCTCCTTGGAAATTTCTAAGGAAAGGTCTTGGATCCCCATCTTGGCATCGATCGTACTTAGTCATGCTCTTTCGATAATGATAGGGAAGCTTCGCTCACAATTTTTCACATGGATCATAAGGAAATTAGCAAGATAGAACCACCCATAGATGGTGGTCACAATGCCCTTCACTAGCCCAAGAGGGATAGTCTTTATTCAATCTATGATTGCATGGGTTAGCATGATAGTGAGAATCTAGGAAGATGTTTAGCTTAAATATGGTTTGGTAGTATTTTTAGAGGTAGAGACAGTAGGGTTAGTAGCCATGGAAATTTGCAAGGGCTTTGGGGGGCTATTGGTTCTAAATAACGATCTCTTATAAGGATTTGGTTTAGGACCATTCATATGGATATTAAATTATAGATTTACAATTCTTACATCATTTTGTTGTTATGGCTATGTGGGGATTTCACCTTGTATAGATGGAGTAGGTAGCAATAGAGTGATTGGTTATAGTGCAGGAGTTGACAAGTGCTAAGGAGGATGAAAGGAAAAAGGGGTGTCCCTCTTGGAGAATGTGCTATGTAGTATTCCCAAGGTTAGTAGTGGTCAGGGAAGGAGGCATGGCTAGAGGAGTCACACCAAGATGCAAGCTTTTGGACATAATATCCATATGGATCAAGTTTCCTATAGGGATACTGCTATCATAGAGGTGGTATCTCCCATGACTGTGGGTGTTTCCATTGCTGATATTGCTTCTACAATTAAGGTGGTGCTCTACTTGGGTAACACATTTGTTGGTAGAACTATTGCCTATAGTTACCTTGTAGATGAGGCAACTACTTGGGTTCTTGCTGCTTTGCCAATCTAGGATTTAAAGCGTACATTCTAGAATTTGCAACCTCTTCTATTGTTGTAACTTTACCCTTGTTTTTGTAATAACCTTGCTCTACATCCTTTTTCATCTTTTTTGTTCTCTATTCCCTTGGTCTCTTCTTTGCTCTACAATATTTAGAGTTTTTTGAAGCTTCTCATCCAAGAAGTCTCACATCTTATCCACCTTGGTTAGTATTTTAGTAACAAATTTTTGTATTAGAAGGTTTTATTTGCATCACTTTATCAAGGGATGCTTCCTTCTTAGGGTCACATAAACACACATCCTTTTTTAAATGAAGGGGCTCCTGTTGTACTCTTCTGTACTTTCACATTTTTTGAGCTCTTCTTTTTCTTTAGCCACTTGATCTATTAACCTTTGAATTTGATGGACCCATAAATCAAAAATTCTTCCTTAGGCATAGATCCCAAGTATTTTCCTTATTTCATTTTTGAGCCCATCTATGATATGACAAAGTTGATTCCTAGGAGTATCCATGGCTTGGGCATTAATGTAGAAGAGAATAGTACCTACCCAGGGCTACATCTAAAGACTCATAATTACCTTGTTTCCATCCTTGGATATGTCTCCACAAGGTAGACACTCTAGAGTACATTTGGTATTTGTCATTAAAAAGTTCTAACATAGTACTCCATCGGCGAATAGATTCTAGTTCTAAGGACCAATACCATCTTTCAACTTCCTTGACAAGTGTCTTTGGGAATAGCTTCAGCTTTTACCATTTTTTCTCTATGTTTTGTAAGGCACAGGCATCATGAAAGGCTTGAAGATGATTTTTTGGATTTGAGTTGTATTCCCCTTCAAACCTAGAGATATTTTTCATATTCAACCTCTTAATTCAAGTATCTTTCAAGTATCTTGTAGGTATTTTCACTACCTTTGAGATGTTAAAGATGTTTTAGGTAGCCAGCAGAGGCTCAACATAATCATGATAATCATAGTGATCCTTGTCATGGCCATGATGTTTGTGATGAGTCCGACTATGCCTTCTTTTGTAATGATGCTCCTCCTCTTGTGTTTGTCCTTGCTTCTATTCTCAATCATCCCATCAAGACCTATGTTCATTTCTATCCCACCGATCATCTCTATCCTAATCTTGACTACTTCTCCTTTTGTCTTAGCTTCTCTTCCCCTTGTAGGAGTTTGAGAAAGAATATGAAGAGGATGATGAGGGTAAAGAACAAGGGAAACCAAGAGAATGATGCCTGCTAGTTCCTCTCCTTTGGTTGCTACCTTGATTAGCTTGTTTTTATTTCTCATCTTCTTTGTACTTGTCATTATCCTTTTTCTTTAATGTTTAGCTTAGATTCCTATCCCTTAAGGCCCCCTGGTCTTGAGAACTAGTCTTACCCTAAGGGTCATGTGATCATTTTCTTCCTAACTCTCACTTGTGTATGTTCTTATGTATGGTTAAGTGTGAGTTAAGACATATGACATTTGTTTTTATTTGTATTTTTATATTTTTATCTTAATTTCTAGGTAGAAAGATGAATAATTTTTAAACTATTTTAACTACCTAATTTTTCTAAAGGCTAACTATCATAATGTAAGTAGTTATTCCCACTTTTTGTACACACCCTGAACTAGTACTAACACCTTTGGGTTACCAAGTAATGATTACTAGGTGTGCCAAATGATCACTACTAGGATTACCAAGCATTGTACATTATTCTTGGATTAGTCATACTCATGTTTTCATGATTAATTACTTTAATTATTATAACATGAAATTTGAAATGCATTTAAAGTAAAATGTTGGTAAGAAAGATTTAAGCTAATCTGAGTGCTACAATGATTGTCAGAGATGTTGTCTTTATTATCACTCACATCAAGGTGTTCAAGTACATGATGCTCAAATAAAGATCTGTACAATTTCTTTGATTCACACTGTAGGCACTCAGAGTGAAAATATTCTAACTCTAGAAATAAAAATCTATAAAATCTTTGCTACACTGTGGACATAACTTGCTATAAATGTTGTTGGTTCATGCATTTATATAGGCTTTACTTCATCAACATCAATGCATCTGCAAGGATGCATGTGATCATGCATCGACAGGGATATGTCAAAAAGGCTACATCAATGAGGCTACATCAACACATGTCCATCAATGCAACTAATCAAACTATGCTTCATTAGTTACTATCTAGCTGGTTGCCTCAAGAATTAGCTTTAAATTGAATGTCCAAGGTGTAGCAAAAACCCTTTACAAAACCAAGGAAAATGAATTTTAAAAATCAATCCCAAAAGCCTCCAACAACAAAAACAAAGTTAGCCTCTTGTGCCTTCATAAAAGCTTTCAAAAATCACTAAAAAAACTATCATGTTTAGTCCAAATGATAAGGTAGAAGTAGCCCAACATAATATCTTCTCTCATCCTTTCCTCTACTCCTCACATCTCAAACTAACATAGTCTTTTCTCTCTTAGAAAAAGGTAAAAATGAGAGAAAGCCATTCTCTATTTATAGAATGAAGGCGACCACAAGACTTGGACATAGACTTGTGTATAAAAGATTACACAATGGGAGAAGACTAGATAATCCATTCCCAAAAATTCCTTTTTTTATTAGTGTCATCATTACTAAACTTGTACAAGTAAGCTCTTTTGAGGAGGCGGACATTTAGAGTGATACTACTCAAGAAAGCCACATGCCCCCATTAAATGACTCCTTTAACCTTTTTCAAGANAAAGCCACATGCCCCCATTAAATGACTCCTTTAACCTTTTTCAAGCAATTATTATGAAGTTGAAAACTAGCATATTAAAAAACAGTTATCACTATAAGCATGTTATAAAGTATAGATCATCATCCTGCATTGATCTTTTTTGTGGATCCATCTTTTCAAAATTTTTAGTCACATTTAATTTATAAGCTATGAAAGGTTCTAGTTCATTTTTGAGTCTTTTAACCATTTTCCACATTTCCTATAATTTCTCTTATAGAAAAATGGATTACAAAGTGCATTAATGGAGAATGATATTTGGATGTTCCTTTTAAGAAATAAACTTATGTAAGGAAAACCTAAGAATGATAATCGTTGGTCTTCCAATAATTTTTTTCACTACTTTTGCATAAGGCCATATTTATTCATTGTTCTTAAATTCTTAAACAAATTTGAAAGACAATGCAAGCTTAGTAAATATTAAAATTACACTCATATCACAATTTCAAAAGATATGTTGTAGAAAATTATCTTATGGTGGTTTCCTTTAATGAAGGAGCTTGATCTACTAATGCATCTACATTATGTATCACTTGAAGCAAATTTGGTATCACTATAGTTTCTTATCTTCATATGCATGATAGATGGATTACTTAAAAAATTTTGAAAAATTAATTTTTAATCTTGAAAATTTATATAAAGTTGACAATAGTTTGTGTTAGCCTTTTCCAAATATTTTTTAGAAGGATGGTAGATATGTTTTTCCTTTTAATTCAAAATTTACTTATGAGATTATTACAAAAAATAATTTTATTCATAAAAAATTCAATAAGGCATAGAAAATGAAATTATAATTGCACTTTTGAATGAGGAAAATGAAAGATATTTGGATAGCTCCTACATTTCCTAAAATTTGTATTTTTTATAGTGCCTTATTCATCAAGGTTTTCTTATTGACACTCATCTTAAAAATATGATAAATGTTTCTCATTAATGTTCTATTTGTAAAAGTGAATATTTGTGTGTTTTTTTGAGTGTTCTATTGCTCAACATGCTTGGAAATGGACACCCAAAATTTATAACAACTTAAAAAAAACATTAATGAAGTCTTTCTTGGTGAGCCTACTTTGTCAACTTCTCCTTTTTTCCTTTGGACATGTCTTTAACTACTTCTTCTCTACTCTATTTTGATGTTTCTTTGTTTAGTTATTTTCTAGAAAGAAGGGCATAACTATGATCTCTCTTTAGGAGTCAAATACCAGATTCTCAAAGATATTTCTTTTCAACTACAACTTTAAGAAAAAATGTTCCCAGTAAAAGCTGAATGATTAATTTGTTTTCTATAATACTAATTTATTTTTGTTTTGGAGGTTCAAGGATGAAAATCTTTTATCTTTTGTTATTATTTACTCTTTATTTTTTATTGATATATTCTTTTATCTCTAGAAAGAGTTTTTCCCCGTAAGTACTGTGGTTACCGGTGGACCTGCCGGGAGGGGTGAGGGCTTCCTTCAGCTGTTCCCATGATGGAATCCTTTGATCATTTATGAAGGGCCACATCACATCAATATGGATCAAATAATCCATTGGGTTTACATTTAAATATTCTCTTTATAAGAAATCCTTTAGTAAGAAGTGAAAACCCATGAGGGTGCTTCTAAATAAGGATAATACTTTATTCTTTCCTACCTTAGAGAAGAGGATTTTTAGTATTAGTTGTAAGAATAAAAACTTGAAAAGAGATCCTCAAACTATTTGGTTTTCTCTTTGTAATTTTTGTTTAATGTTCTCATGTCCTCTTAATTTTTTAAATATTATTATTCATTTTTTGGGGATCCAACACCCCCTATAATTTATCTAGTAAAAATCATTAATACTAAATTATTTCCACATCCAAGAATTCACACATGTTGAGCTAGTTGTAACAAGCAAAAACATGCCATAACTACCATGTTAAAATTTATTATTTTAATTGACTTAAAAAAATGTAGTTTTGCAAGCTACTTTTTAAATCATTTAACATTAAAATCTCAAAATCTATTACTCAAATTGAGAAACTAATTATAGATCTATTCTTTAGATATAAAACTAAATTAGACAACCAAATTTGAGTGTGATAACACAACTTTAATTTTTAAAAATATTTTAATTAGTTATACATTCAATAAATTAATATTTTGAATTAAATGCCAAAATAAGCCATGGACTCACATTACATTAATTTCATAGTAGTGTTCTAAAATAATATTAGATGCTA
Source organism: Gnetum montanum (assembly GCA_015680685.1). Classification (NCBI taxonomy): domain Eukaryota; kingdom Viridiplantae; phylum Streptophyta; class Gnetopsida; order Gnetales; family Gnetaceae; genus Gnetum; species Gnetum montanum. Next base: position 31,420 of record MNCI01032428.1, on the reverse strand, counting down.
CCATTTTCACTCATTAATAAAAAATTTATTATGAAGCAAAGAAAAAATAAGGTAAAACCTTTATTTGCTTTATGGATTTTACTAAAGCTCTTGACTTTGTAGTCAGAGAACAATTATCAAGTAGACTTATCAAACTTAAAGTTGATTCTAATTTATTGAATGTCATCTAAAATTTATATAGAAAAATAATTTTTGAATTAAAAGATAAAAAAAACTACAATAATATAGGAGTAAAGGAAGGTTGTCTTCTTTTACTAACTTTAGTTGGCATTTTTATTGATGAACTAAAAGAGTTGACTAAAGAGCTACCTACAAATCATGTTATTAAATTGGAGCAATCTTGGATATGACTTTTAATCTCTCTAGACGATGTAGCACTAATAGAAAATTCAAAAATAGGGTTAAAATAAATGTTGCATCAACTACAAAAATTTTGTAAATGTACAAAAATGAAAGTAAATGTTGAAAAAACAAAAGAGTTAATTTGTGAAACTAATAATAGAGATTACACTTTCTAGCTAAATAATAAAAAATTTGAGATTATGGATAATTATAGATATTTGGGAGTAGAATGCTCTTAAAATTATAAGCGAAAACATTTTATATTATAGCAAGTTGTAAAACTATGAATGGTTTGCTATACAATGAAAAAAAAATATAGCAATCACAATATTTAGAGTTGGACAATTTAAAAATATATTTTTTCAAATAATTATCTAAACTATAATGCTTTAAGGATGTGTAGTATGAGAACTAATTCTTGATCAAGAATTATGAAAAAAATTGAAAAAGAGCAAAAATAGTTCTTGTTGGATGAGTTCAAGGTGAAAACTTAAGTTCCGTATACAATACTTTTATTATGACAATGTATCCTTTCTTAACATTCTACTTATGAAATAACAATAGCACTAAGATATGAAGAGAGATCATTCAAAAATCTCAACAATAGGGATGGTTCCATGAAGGACGAATATGGCTACAAAAATGAGGTATTGATAATGTTGAAGGAATAATAAATTCAAAATAAGTTTTGAAACTTATAATAAATAAAGTTTTAAAAATATGAAAAAATGATGTAAAAACACAAAAAAGTTACAATTTTACTTGTAAAATATTAGAGGTATCATACATGATGAAATAAAATATCTACATGTAATAATTCCAATACCCATGAGAGCACTAATTAGTAAAGTAAGAATGAAATTGCACCTTCTTTGAGTTGAAACAGGAAGATAGAATAATAAGCAACATGAAGATAGAATATGTTGCCTAAGTTTACTATAATTAGTAGAATATGACAACATGTATTTTTTTCATGAAAAATTCCAGTCATTATATTAAGTTGGGTTGGAAAATGCTTATCAAGCTATTAAAAAAATTGGAGGGGATAGCTCCTTCCTTGATCTTTCATCTATTTAAAGCATGATGATGCTACTACTTCTACCTCTCTTGATACTGTTCGATGTGAGCAAGTGTTTGTATTCACTATACTTCTAGTGAATCAAGATCGATGGTACACAGCTCCTTGTTCTTCTCATCATTGATGAAGTCAAATAAAGCTACTCTTACCAATGGAACCTTTAATTCAATAGGAAAAATAGCTTTAGATCTGTAAACAACGATATATGGGATGACACCAGTTGCAGTTTGAAAGGTAGTCCTATAGGCTTAAAGTACATGCCACTTGCATTTGCTATTGTTTAGCATATTTTTAAGCAAGCTTATAATGACCTTATTGCTAACTTTAGCTTGTCCATTGGCTTTAGGATAGTATGGTGATGAAAAGAAATAGTTAATGCTTAGTTGTTGACAAAAGGCTTACGTTTCTTAGCTATTCAACTATGCTCCATTGTGTGTGACTATAGTTAGAGATATGCCAAAATGGACCACTATGTTATCTAGTATGAATTTACAAACTTGTTGAGATGTTCTTTTCCTTAGAGGAATATCTTCAACCACTTTGTAAAATATTTGGTTGTAGTGATGATGAAGCTATGCCTTATGGAAGACTTAGGTGTTATGGATCTAATAATGTCAATTCCCCATCTTTGGAACAACCATGTGATTTGAGTAGTGTGTAACTTAGTTGGTGGCACATGTATTATGTTTTTGTGCTTTTAATAGGCATCATAACTTTTAACCTTCTATAGGTAATGACTTTCCATATAGGGCCAATAAAATCCTAACCATCTAAATTTTTCTTTCATGGCTCTAGGTCCTATATGTCATCCACATACACCTTTGTGAACTTATTGAAGGACTATAAGAGCATTAGTTTTACCCAAGCACACTAATACTTAAGGACTATAATAGCTTCAGTTTTATCCAAGCACACTAATAATATGTCATCATAAGACCTTAGACATTGTGTGTTATTAGCTAGAATGGCATATTAATTAGATCTTTTACATATAGTGTCCTTTTGAGAAGCACCCAAGTTCTATGAAGATTCACCATGCATTAGGTAAAACTTGATATCTTCATACCATTCTTTTTGAGAAACATCTTCAATAGTGGCTATAGAGAGGCCTTCAATGTTTTGCGTGATGGGAAGAGCACAATTCTTTGTTAAAGAAGGTAACTTGCTAAACACATTTGACATCACATTTAGGGCTAAGGTTGCAATGGCATCAGCTAAGATATTTTTGATTTAGGGTATATGTTGAATGCCAAAATTTGTAAATTGTTGCATTGGTTTCTTAGATAAGTCACAGTAGGATGGCAAATGTTTGGCTTTGCATGTGTAGACCTTAGTTACTTGGTTTACTAAAATTTGTAAATCGCCCACCTAGGGTTTAGCTTGGCTTTGCATGTATATCTCTTGGCATTAGTTGGCTTTGCATGTATATCTCTTGGCATCTAGAAGCTTTGCATGTATATCTTGGCTTTGCATGTAATTTGTAAAATTTGTAATTAGTTACTTGGCTTTGCATGTATATCTCTTGGCATCTAGAAGCTTTTTTGTAGCTACACCTAGGGTTTTAGGGTGGTATGAAGCTCTATCGACCATCTTGAGCCAAAGATAAACTATCAAAGTTATGTTGTGCAATGGTTGAAGACCTGTATTTTGGTTTACTAATTGTACACTTGGTTGGGCATGAGTTTCTAGCACATAGATATAATGTAGTTTTAAGCCCTAATGTATGGGATTTTTCTATATTTTATTTTGGTAGCTACTTGTCAGGTCCACCCAAGATCAAGAGGCTTCCTAAGTAAAACTCTCAAGAAAACCCAGCTTATTAGGTCTTTCCTTTTGTGAATACTAAGTTCACCATGGGTGGATTGGGTGTTCAAGTGCACAAGATTCTAGTTTTGGCATATATGTATAAGGGATATTTGGGCATTAACAATTTGCACATGTAATTTTTCCAAGCTTGGTTTTCATAGAGATAGTGCTTGGTAGCAAGGCTTGGATGATCTTGTCTCTAATACCCAACATTTGAGAGTGTATTTTACATATCATCCACCCCATAGGTAGTGTAGTTGTAGAAGAAGTAAGGATTTTTTGCTCTTGTTTTACAAGATTTTGAAGAAAAAGGGATCATCTAGTAAAAACCCCACATTGGACGATGTAGAAGAGGTTATGAAGATCATCTCCTAGCTTTCCAATCATTCCATAGGTGACATATCTTTAGCCAAGATGGTAAGGTATTCATATTTTGCCCTATTTTTATGAATTTTCTTTGAATTGTGAGGGCAATTTTCATAACCTAGGCTTACTCTAGTGGATATTTTTTATTTTTTTTTTGTTGAATGTTGGATTTTGGTTGTACAATTGTATTTAGATCAAAATCTTTGCTTTAGGACTTTTGTATATGAAAATTTGATTTTTCTCATGAATTTTCCTAGCCATGGGAATTGGCTTGTTTAGTTGTAGTTTAGGTTCTTGGGGGTACAAGCTTCCTAGATTGATAGTGTTGATCAGTTTTTGATGTTCTTGGGCTATGTCCAAGGTTCCTAGAGGTCATTGACATAGGAATTTTGAATTTTTTTGAAAATTTTTCCTAGTTTTTCCAGAGGTTTTACTGNATTTTGAATTTTTTTGAAAATTTTTCCTAGTTTTTCCAGAGGTTTTCTAGCAAAAATTTCAATAAATTTGGGCTACAATTTTGTTTTCTTATAGTTGTTAGAGTAGTGTTAGAGCAAGTTTTCATTTTTTCTAGGGTTGTTCCCATTGTTTAAAGATAGAATTTTTTTTTGGATTTTTTATGCATTTTCCTAGGTATGGGACTACCTTCACCAATTATAGTTTTTAGGCCCTTAGTTTTGTCTTTTTCTGCTGTGTTGATAGTGTTGGGAACTGAAACTTATTTCTAGAAGAGTGTAAACATTTTTATAACTACCTTGGCTTGTTTGTCACACTGTTTAAGGTTGCAGTGAAACTTATGGGATGTTTTGGGATGTAGATTTTTATTTTAAATGGTAGTGTATAGGCTTGAAAAATTGTTCTTTCTGCCACCACTTTCCCTATATCCCCCATAAGCCCTAGCATACAAGCTAAGAGTAGTTTTGTTGTTATATATTTTGTCATTTACAAAATTTTCAGTTTTAAGCAATTTGGCTTGCTAACTTGGTTAATACTTAGTTTTATGTTAATTGTTTACTTGAGGTTTTTTACTAGTTTGAATATATGTTAAGCATTTATGAAAATGTTAATAGGATTAATTCTGATTTCTTATATCATGATTAAACTTAATGAGTTTGGCTGTTTTGTGCATATTCATGTAATTATTGTTTAGCAACATTGGCATTAAACTTGTTATTTTAGCTGTAGTGTTGTAAAATTTTGTTTATTGTTATCATGTTTCTTTTAACAATTGTATTTGTGATTATGCAATGCATTTTTTTAAAGCCTATCTTGATATTCATAGAACTAGTTGGGATGCTATGTTGCATGGGTGTGTCCACACAAAACAGCTTGACTTCCAACATGGTTCTTGGTTGTGGCTTCTTATGATTTAGGCCTACCAGAAAAGAGTTCTTAGCATACTTTCTTAGAAAATTTAGTGTGATCATGTGGTCACAATTGACTATTGACACTGCAATCGTTATAGTGGAGACACTTCTACCAAGATCTGTTAGACGTATTACCAACTTCATGATAGATGATCCCAACACTTGGGTAGAAGGTGAATGGTATGGCAATTTGTATACACCAAGGGTGCATAAGTTATCCTATATTTGGGACATGCTTGAATTCATTTATTATAATGCCAACAACACCTGAATGATAGGCCATTGGATCAATAATTTGTTTTAGAATCCTCTTGGAACCTTCTACCTTTTGCAAGCATAAGTTTCATCCTAAGTTTTCATTTTGTTCTTATTTTTGTTAGGCTATTGGAACCAATCAATTTTATTTTTCTCATGTTGTTGGTATAGGGTACATGATGGAGGATTGATTCAAAGTTACTAGGTTTTATCCATGGCACATACAACGTTGGAAATTTTTGCACAAGGTCCAATTGTAAAATTTGTAGTGTTGCAATAACTAAAGAATGACTTTAGCAAGTATACCTTATAGTTTTCTCAATTCTATCACAAGTGTTTGGCCACTAGAACTACTCATACTTGGTGGAATATTCCAAAGCTAGGTATACATGCATTTGTGATCTCTAAGGCTCATGTGTTGCCTAAGCCAAATAAGTAATATTTCTTTAATTTTTGTTTATGTAAGACCAATGTTTTCTAGTTATTTTGCCTTTTGGCCAATTTTGCTATAATTAGTTAGTTGGTTTTAACTATGTGGTTATAAATTTAATTTTAATTTATGATTTATTATTTATTATCTTCATCTAGTCTAACTATGTCAAAGGCTAATGGGCTACTTGCATTCGCTTGTAGGTCCTACGACTAAGTCTACCATTGTGTTGATCACCTTAGGGCATGTGGAGAAGAAGATTATTCTCAAGTATGATGAATTAGACTCAATGCAAGAGTGGCTAGCAAGAAAATTACCTAGGAATATCTAGCAAAGGATCATGGATGTAGGTTTGTTTAATTTATTCATGCTTCCTAGCCCACCAATGCCTACTACAGAGATGGTAAATATAATTGATTCCTTTGACAAAGGAGTCAAGAATTTCATCTCTCATGTTCACGGTGTGCTTGTTGTTCTGAGCATCAATGAATCTACTTTCAGTGACCTCTTTGATGTACCTTCTAATGGTGTTAAGGTTTCCACAAGAGTAGGAAAAGAGGTGAGTCATAGAGAGGAGATAGAGAAATGTCTTAACTCTCATGGTATCATAGGATTGACCTTTGATTAGTGCAAGGTCAAAGAGGTCAATGAGATGTATCCTCTATTTTGTTCTAGGTCATTTCCCTTGTTTCTATCACATACAAAGATCATAGACATTTTGCAAGCTTGAATCATGAAAAATATTCTCATCGATGACATTAGGTTTAACTAGGTTGCATTCTTAGTCTCAAGGCTATGTAATGGAATTTGAAAATTCCACAATAACCTTAATATCATATGTCATATGCACGTTGCATTCTTTGATGTGTATCTAAGAAGGTTTGTGGAATTCTTGGTTGTTAAGAAGGATCAAAAGTAGATGAGTTATAATCCCTTCTAATTTTCCAAGCCTTGGGCCAAACACATTATTTCGATGATGCAAGTCTAAGATCCACCAATTGAAGATGTTGGAGAATTACTATTAGTTACCACTAAAAAATTTAGTAACGCATGATATTCTTCCCCTAACAACATGAGAAATGACCCCATATTACCCATTAGAATGCCAAGAGATTTAAAGAGGTACATGCAAAAGTAGATGGTGCAGCTAAGGCAAAGTTAAAAAGGGCATGAGTTGAGGAAACAACTCTTATTGTTGAGTAGGCAACAAGTAAGAAGATATCCCTTAGGTTTGGCAAGGCATATCATACTATTTCAAGTATGTTTATATGCATTTTTTTATTGCTCATGTCATTTTGTATATTTTTTTAATGTTCTTAATGTTGTTATATGTTCATGTTATTATTCATACAAAATTTGCTAACTTGTCTTACATTTTGTCTTTGCAATTCTTGTAGGAATTGGTAGCCCTAGCTATTACAGAGGAAGAGCAAAGATGCCAAGAAGAGGAAGCATGAAGATAGTAGGAGGAAGATGAGAGGGTATCTAATGAATCATTGGATTCCTAGATGCTGTGTTTGAAGATTTTCCATTTAATGAAAAGCCTCCCATTGACATCCCACATGACCTTCCAAGTACTTATCCATTTAAGTTTATACATTTTATTTTAAATTTTATGTCAAATTTTTGCTA
>MNCI01032428.1:3398-21887 GCA_015680685.1 Gnetum montanum | reverse complement strand
AACTTGAGGGTAAAAGTGAAAGTGCTTTTCATATGTTCTACCAATTCTAGATGCTCCACAATGATAAAAGGTATAACATTGATTTTCACTCCATCATCAACATGTACCCTATGTATTTTATATTGTCTAACTTTTATGGTTATAAAGAGAGGGACCTTAGTTATCTCACCATCCTGTGGGTTGGTCTTTACCTCACTATTACGAAATACTAGGATGGTTAACTTCATTTCTTCCCTAGGTGAAGGTAGTACCATTATTGTGTGAATGGATTCTTCATTAGTAGGAATGTTCTCATTAAGAGGGATTGAAGTCAACATCCTTACTAAGGTTTCATGGTGAGTAGAGGAGGTCATTACCTGGTCATACAAGCTTAAGGAAGTATTTTTCTATTTTAATAAGAGTTTCACCTGCTCCATGGTGTTGAGGAAGTCCTTGTCATTGTTCATTGTCTTCTCATTTTTATTATCCTTGACCTCCTCCATTTTACTTAGGATTCAAACCTTGTGTTTTAGTATTTGTGGTTTCGCTCCCTTTCCTTTCTATTGTTGTTTATAGTCCTTCCTAGGTTGACTCATTAAAGCAGTTTGAATGTTGGAGCTCATGGGGATGGTTGAAATAGGTGTAGGCTTTAGTGGATCCACTTCTTTCCATGTCTTCATTTTCTTATTATCTTTGGCCTTAGGCTTGGGGGTAGACTTCTTGTGTTGGTTGGTTGGTGACTTCTTGTTATCAGACTATGAAGAGGTTGTTGCATTGGCTAGCATGGGAGGACATTAGTCAATATGTGTTGTAGGCTTAGTGGCAGTGAGAGGGGGTACTCTAATGATGAATGTTTCTTTGGAAGTTTTTGGTGATGGTATCCTTATGAGAAAAGAAGTCCTTAAACTTGATGTAGTTGAAGGACCTTTTTAATCTTGAGGAGGTACCCAAATCACAAATGAATCCATTGCAAGTTGAGAGTTATTGCTAACATCGGTTGTTGCTATTGTATAAGGACTATTATTCGCATTCAACAGATCCTTGTATACTTGCATGTGTTGGTTTTGAGGCCTAATTAGATTTGATGAATCTAGTACTAATTCATCATTTTTGATCAATTTTTGTAATTCATCCTTTAATGCTAAGCAAAAATCTTTGTCATGGCCAAAAAGTTGGTGGTAATGGCAAAATCAGTACAATTTAAATTATTTGGGTATGAGTGGATTATCCTTTTATGTGACAGTGTGATCCTTAGCAATCTCACATAATTGATCATGTCTCTTATGGGTTTCTTTAGTAATTTTTTTGTACTAATTATGTCCACTTTTAAGCAACTGATCAAGAAGCTCAGAAATTTTCAAGGGTAACTTTATGTATTTAGACCAATCCTTTTTCTCAAAGTTAAGCCTAGATGGATTAGAGGTAGAGGCCCATGATGTTAAAGGTTGGGAAGTTGATGTAGGGGCCTTCGGTTGATTTTCATTTGATCCCTATGTAGTTTTTTCTTCTTTGGCCATAGTGTCCATAACTATGTGGTTTCGCCTTCCCCTATCCCTATAATTTCTCTTATGTTGGTTTTTGTACATTATGTAGGCTAAGAGACCACTAGCTTCAGTGGTGATGGGACACGATATCGCGTACGATATTGCATCCCTCGTGATATCGCATACACGATATCGCGGTGTGCCACCAAGTCTATAAATAAGAGGCGGCTCTCCCTTGTTTCTCATCTAGGCGTAGACTATAGTGAAACTCTAGCAATTTGACATCTCCAGAGATAGATTAATTTCCATGTGCCCGTAGTAGGAACTCCAAAGTGAACGAATCTTTATTCGAGCAGACATTGTACCTAAACACAAGTTTGTGTACGGCAATAAAGACAAACTTCTTGGATAAACCTTGCAATGCATGGAATAGGCTAATTAGGAATTTATTTACTATTATTTTTTATTTGTCATTTAAATGCTTTCCTAGTTATTAAATCTCTCTCAACCCTTCTCTTCTAGTTAAGTGCCTTAGTACGACCACTTCGAGCATGTGCGTTACGCTTGGTGATCCCAGCAACGAGTAGCGTTTGGTAACCAAGGTTGCATCGGTTCAATGTGTGAACGGTAAGTGGGAACAGATGCTGATGCTAGGTTAATTAAGGCTTAGTTAGTTAGTTAGAGTTAGTTAATTAGTCTCTTCACCCTTCACCTCAATAGCATAGGAGATAAAACATAAAAGATATAAAAATCATATACCTTAGACTTACTTAACCATACAACCGTGACAACTACAAGTAAGTATGGGAAGACAATGAATGATTAACCTTAAGTGTTCCATAAGGTGTGTAGGCACTTAGTCTGTGGAGTTTGACCAGATCATGTGTCCTATGCTTGTATTTATATGGTTGAGTGAAGGGGTATCTTGCCACTCATCAAGTGGCATCCTCTATGTTCTTTGTTTCGCAAAAAGCTTGGCTAAGTTATCGTAGGTCTAAATAATAGGTTTTGGATTTGATAAATTTGTTGACTACGCCCTTGAAAATGGCTAGAAGGTGAGTATTAGCTATATGCTTAGAAATCTCATTGAGGATAGAATTCCATCATTGAATAAACTTCTAGATAGGCTCAAGAGGTTCTTGTTTGATCTTCATTAGTTGGTCAAGGGTTGTGCCAAGTTTTAAGTTATATTAAATGATTAATGAATTACAAGATCAAATTCTCTAATATGGTAATGGACCATCTAGGTAATGCATGGTACCAATCCAAGGCTTTTCTAGTGAGGAACATAGGAAAGATTTGCATGATAGTGTGAGGGAAAGCTTGTAATAACAAGCACTCCAAATGGAAAGTAATGAGGTGTGCATTGGGACCACCTTCATCATTGTACTTGGTAAATTAGGGAATGGGAATGCTCACAGGAAGAGTGATTTGGGGATGGTAGGACTAATGAAATCATCTTGGTAGAAGTACATTATTTTAACCATATAAGTAGTAGAGGCTTTGAGCTTGCATATCCCTTCGACAAGGTCTTAGATCATTTTGAAGGATTGATCCAAGCTTTGGGATATTCTAGTGGGTTGAGGAGTTTGCACAGATGGTTGTGGGGGATTTTGCAGGTGTGATACCATGCACTAGGTAATGGTAATGATGGAAGAGGATGGGTGATCATGATGGTAGGAAGGTTGAACAAGAAAAGGATGTTTGTGCTGGGACTTGAGGGATAACGAGGATGAAAGGGGTATGACAAGCTTGCATATCCTAGGGTCCCATAGAGGGGTTTACTAGGATGGAGAAGGGTTGTGATATGATAGACACCATGGATGATGGTTATGCTAAGTGAGGTTGTGTAGTAAAGAGCATTGATGACAATAGGAAGTTAGATTGGGATACAAGTTGAGTTTGGTGGGCTGTAATGATAGGTGTTAGCCCAAACATGGTGGGATAAACAAGAGAAGCAGAAGACTGAAGAACCTATTCTATAGATTACATAGGGGATGAAAAACTAGAAATAGTTGTGTAGGGAGATGATTGTTGAAAGAGGATTTCAATAAAGTTTTCTAGCTCTTGTTCTACCTCAAACTCATCTTATTCCTCTTGATTCTTGTCTGAGCTAATCTTCTCACTTCACTCATATATGTCTACTAGCTATGTTAGCATGTATGCATAGAAGTTAGTCAGAGGGATTTTATAATAAGGTGATGACATGTATTGTTTTCCATCTTGATGTATGATTTCAAACTTAAGCTTAGTGTCGAACTCAAAGCATGGTATAAAAAGGCTAGCTTGTATTTTTGTATAGAGGAAATTATAGAATTTATCACTTATGACTAAAAAATATAGGTTTCTACTCCTTTGCCTAAGTGATTACCTACACTCTATGACCATTGGATATTTTAGGTCATAGATACAAACTCCATCTTGGTTAGGGGCCATGTATGTAAGATTAAGGGGCAACATGGTGGACCTATGAAAAGGCATTAACATAGTATTTAACTTGGTTGTAAGTTAAAAGGCTTAGTGTATGAGACTTCTAAACGTATGAGAGTCTCAGCCTATGGAATACAACAAAAAACTACAATTACAAGAGCAATGCAGGTGGTTGTTATAGCATTGTACATTACACTAGAAAAAAGTAATTAATATTTTATACTTAACAACGCAAGCAATAGTGACAATGTTGTAGATTATTATTAAGAAATTTGATGTAAAAAATTTCTTGATAGGTTGTTAATCATATGTTGGGTTTGGGTGACCATCCAACCATAGCTTACAGTGTGGGAAATAAACAAGCCTCTAAAAGAAGCCCAAAATAAAATTTTTGAGAAATTAAAAGCCAAAAAGGATAATAGGTCATACACAAACCTCTAGTAAGATGAAAAGTCAAATTTTAAAAAATTAATAGTGCAAATATCTACAAGCTATATGCTGGGCTTTGAAAAGTCTAGCACTTAATGTAAAAATGACAATTGGCCAAACCTGTTATAGCCTGTATGTTGAACTTTGAGGAGTCCAACACTTAATGGAAAAATAATAGATTATCCAAACTTGTTGCAGCATATACAATGGATTTTAGGAAAGCCTAGCAACAACTTAGAAAATTAAAATTTTTGAAACTATCTATAGCCTATATGTTGGGTTTCAAGGAAAATCAAAAATAAATTTTTAATATTAAATGGGGGCCAAAGCAAGTTTTAGAGTAGCATTGATTTTGGAAAAAACCAACATGAAGTTGTAGGGAAAAAATGCTATGTTGGTTTTAGAAAAAACAAAAAACCTAAAATAAAATTTTAAGGCTTCCAAACACCAGTAGGAAATGGCAAACACAATTTTAGGGAAAATGTAGAATAGGTTTGGGTGAAGAATTTGGGTAAAGATCCTTCTTCTAGTGCCAGAAAACTATAGTGCCTAAAACATTTGGTGCTACAAACTTGAAAACTTTAGGATGGAACAACTTTATGCTTAGATCCAAAGGCCTCGAGAAAAGGATTCAAAGTGCCCTAGATAGTTATTTCAATCACCTAGAAACTAACAATCTATTATTGATGTAAATATAATAAAATTGCAAGTGTATGATCTAGGAGTAGAGAACAGTAGAATAAACTGTAGAAAACAAATGAAAGTGCAAAATTTTATTAAAATAATAAGGTTTACAAAAACAAAGATTAGAGAATACAAAGTGCTCAAGGAAGAATGCTTGGAACCTAATACAACTAGCAAGGTGTGTTATACAATTAGATCTATCTTTGAGAATTCTCCACAGTCTACCCCTTGAACTTGTAATTGGTTTCTTTGCAGCTATGATCTACACTAGGTGGGTGAGAAAATAACTATAGACTCTTGGTAAATCTACACTACTCTACAATTCTTAATGTTTAGCCTAAATGCAAATTGCCAAAAAGTCATTACAATGAGATCAAATCTGGCTTAAATAGGCCATCAAGTCCCTAATCTGTTGTTGCTAATTTCTGCCATGATTTTTGATAGATTGCTAAAATTTTCTAGCATGTATAGGGCATCCCTTAGCAAGGTATGAGAAAATTTAGATAGTTTTTTTGCTTTTCTACACTACCTAGTGTATGGGTTAGGGATTCGTAGCATATAGGCTTAAAACTCAAATTCTATATGCTATCCTTGTAGGTTTCCTAGTGTATGGCACTACAATGACAAGTGTATAGGTTGAAAAATGCCCAATTTTGTGGCATGTAGAGCATTTTTAACCCTTCCAAGCCTGGGTACATGAAACTTGCAACTTCACCCACCTAGAAGATAAGGCATTCATAGCTTATGAAGCATTTTTTACCCTTCATAAGTTGGGATGGATGAGATCTACAATGTATGAGCTGAAAATCTCATACTTTACATTAAAAATAGTCTTAAATCTTAGGGATACAAGGTTACAATGTTGGATTTTGGGGAAAATAATGCAATTGTGTCTACCATTATTTTCCACAAAATTAAAAAGAAATTTTGACCATAGGCTACAACATGAATTTTCTTTGGGGTGTTTTACTAGCCTAAGATAGAATGATGGGAAGCATTTTTTTTAATAAAAAATGATCATCAAAACATGAAATATGAAGTGCACATGATACAAAGAAAATACTAACTCATAAACTCAAAACATGCATCTCAAAAATCAAATCCAAAACACATAAGAGACTCCATGCATGATTCACAATTCATAAGAAATCCCACATGTCCTCATAAAATAATGCTTACTTTTCCAAGCCAATACAACATTAAACACTAACTAAATATTTTTGTACAACAAAGGTTTGGAATACACATATCTAAAGTTGAACTTAAACAATTTGATTAGGGAGAAGACATTTTAGGGTTGGATTGTTTTCTAGCCAATATCCTCAAGAAATTAGTATCAAACTATAAGTCCAAGGTGCCACTAAAATTGTCTCACAAAAATAAGAGAAAATAGTTCTTTATATTAGCCAAACAACACCTAAAAATCAGTTACAAAAGCATCCAACAATAAGTATCAACAATCAACCTCCCAATTGCGCACAATACCACTAAAGACATTCAAAGAGATGGCTAAGACAAGTAAGAAATAGTCACACACACTCTCCTCTCTTCAACTTCTCACAACTTCAATTAGCATAGTCTTCCCTTTCTTGACCAATGTGAAAATGATAGCAAAACTCCCTCTATTTATATAATGGAGAAGATCCTAAATCTTGTTCAAATACTTGTGCACCAAAGTTTACATAATAAGCAAACACTAGATAACCCATTCCCTAAACAACCTTTTTTATTCATGACATCATTGCAACTTGACTTGGACAAGTAAGCTCTCATGAGAGAGTGGATATTGAAGAGTGATAATACTCAAGAGAGTCATATGGTCTGTATTAAATGAGTTTTTTTCTTTTCTAACCATTAATATGAAGAGGAAAATTAGCATATTAAAAAAATAGAAGTCATGATAAGCATGTCATAGAGCATACATTACCGTTACACATTGACTTTTCTTATGGCCTCACTTTTTTATCTTGTTTTAAGTTTTTCCTTTGTATGCTATGAGGGTTTCTAATTTAATTTTGATCTTTTATTTATTTTTCATATTTTCTATAATTTATCTAGTAAAAATCATTGATACTAAATTTTTTGTTTATCCAATATTTTACACACATTGATTTGGTCGCAACAAGCACAAACATGCCATACCTACTATGCTAGAAATTAATATTATAATTGAATCATGGGAAATATGATGCCATCAAGTGATTTTTTATTTATTTAACATTAAAATATAAAAACCTACAGCTCATATTAAAAAACTAATTATAGATCTATACTTTAGATGTAAAACTAAGTTAGTCAACCAAATTTGAGTACAATATGATAACTTTAAATTTTGACATATTTTAATTAATTAAATATTCAATAATTCAAAAAGTATAAGTAAAATTTAGGAGGTGTTTAAATGCAAAATAAGTAAAACATAGGTATACCCCAAGATTTATAAAACTTTATAACTCAGTATTACCTAGTAGAATGGGACCTATGACCTAGGGTTACCAAGCCAAGACCCATACCACTAGGCCAACAACTCATTTTTAAGTCTAGCTAAATGTCAAAATAAACCATAGATTCACATCATATTAATTTCATAGTATTATTTTAAAACAATGCTATAGTTTTCCATGCTCGTTCATTAATAAAAAATATATTGTTTTAACTTAAAATGATAAAAAAAATTAGATAGAAATTAGAAATAAATAGTAATCTTACTTATGCCATCCAAACAAAGGTCTTCATATTACTACAAAGGATTAGACACATTGATAAAAATATATAAGCTCTAAAACAAATTAAAACTTAAGTATGTAATAGAGTACTAAGGTGAGGAGTCGCCATTTTAGTTAACCGCGATATCGTAGCCTGTCTCCTCATCTATAAATAAGAGGTAGATAGATCTTATAAGTATTTTTTCAATTCTTAGTTTAAGTGTTAAGTTTTATGTAGTTCTTCTCTTAACCCTTCTCTCCCATTGTATGCCCGTAGTGTGGTGATTGTAATTGTACAACATCCTTATTCAAGTGTAATGTACTTGGACATGCACATGACCGGAAATAAAGATTGAGATAACTTCATCATTGCAGCATTCACTTAGCTTAATTATTTATTTAATTGTTATTTACTACTTTCTTAGTTAATATCTCTTCACCCTAAACTCTTGTTAAACATGGAATGAGTACGACTTGAATACGAGTATTTAAGTGTGACTACTTGGTAACCCAGTAGCGTACCTAGGATCTGCACTTGGTAATCCAAGTGGTAGTCATGCACGAGGTCCAGGATGTGTATAGATGATTAAGGAATGGATGCTCATTGCACTTAGGCTAGCTTAGATTCTCTCTCACACTCTCTTAGCCTAGCTAATATTATTTTCCATTATACCCAGGAGTAGCATTAGCATAGGAACATATCATACACCTCATTCTAGACTACACCATATGTGACAAAGTTAACACTAGTCCAGATGGGAAGACAGTGAACTGTGACCTAAGGATAACTATCTAAATACCACAACTAGTTCATCTACAGAGTTCAACTAGATCACGTATGAAATGCTCATATTTTTATGGTTGAGTGTAGGGGTACCTCGCCACTCATCATTAGCGTCGTTGCCAGGGACAGTGCTAGTTATCTAGATTAGTTATATCATACAAGGTTGTTGTACAAGAATTAATGATATACCTTTCAGGAAGAAATAATTATACAAATTCACATATAAATTCACACACAATTTCACAACCATGCCTCTCCTACAAGACTATAATAATGCCACATCTAGTGATGCAATTCATTGGAGAACCAATGAACTATATGACAATGAAGGCAACATCGTCCCAACGCATGAAAGCTTAACTTACCCAATGATGATGGATCCCTACTGGCCACTACAAGCCTAATGCAAATACAAGAGGCTGTTCAAATCTCCCGTAGGGATCGTAAAGAGAGTCATCTACCTAGGCTCGATTTAAACAACTTTCCTAATTTCTCAGGAGGCTATGACTTAGATCTGCATCAACATTTATAAGCCTTCTATGATGCCTATGCATGGAACAACATTGATAATGGTTGGCAAAAAATCAAGCTCTTCCCTATGACACTTGTTGGCCAAGTAAAAGTATGGTATAGATCGTTAAAACCAAATTCAATACGACGTTGGCCAACAATGGTAGAACTCTTTAGCGAAAGATATCAAACCTACACAAGAGTGTCAACCTTGAGGAAACAAATCCAAGAGTGGAAACAAGCATAACATGAACCCTTGGACATGGACTTAGAAAGATATTATGCACTATTAAACAACTGTCCAAGCCATGAGTTCTCCAAAGAAAGGCTAATGTACCATATCATTGATGGGCTTCGTGATGCAACAAGAGAAACCCTAGGGATGTATGCCCAAGGTCAACTATATGAACTAGGAACCCATCAAGTCCAACATCTTATTAAGCGGGTAGCAAAAGAGGAAGGAGAAATGGCTAGATGGGAGAGTGTTGAAAAACATTAACAAGATCAAAATCTCAACTTAACAAAGGTCCATAATCACAAAAAGGAGAAATCAACCAATCTCAAGGAGGAAAAACCATCTTTGACAAAACCATAGTCGTTAGAGGAAGTTGAGGCAAAGATTAATAAGATGTTGGAATGAACGCATAAAAAGTGTGGAGAATATATCAATATTATTGGAGTTAGATTTTAACAACCCAAGAAGTAGGATAAAATATCATTAGACATTCAAAAAGAAGGAATGAAGAAGATAATAGCTCAACTACCGATCATACATATGAATGCAACATTTTCCTGTATGATCACCCCAATGGTTAATGCCCAATCTTGTTACATTTATATGAGCATTAGGGAAACATGTTACACCTAGAGTTCGTACAGAGATACTGTGTTCAATCACAATGGCAACAATCCCAGTCATGGGGGAAGCCAACCCTAAACTGGAGACATCCTTCATACCATCCAAATCTAAATGCTTATCTAGTTCAACATCCTATTTCCCCAACTGGGCCAACATACTCTATCTCACCACATTATCATTCTCCTCAATACTATCAACCCATGTCCTCAACACAACCACCACCTTTTCAACCTTACACTTCTCCTAAATTTCAACATTCTCATACTTTCCCTCCTTCTACATTGCCACCAACTATTCCTGAAGTGTCTACACCATAGCAACAACCCACGAACGTTACTTGTGCTACTATTGCCAACAACAATGAGAGGCCTCCTCAACATCAAAAGCATCCCTTCTTTAAACATGACCGTAGGAAGGGACAACACAATTCCAAGGCCACTACATTCTCCAACTCAGCACAAGCCCAACACTGTGGTGCACCCTTCTCTTCGAACCCAATGCCTCGTGTTACCTCATCAGGGCCACCAATTAACACTCCAGCAACCATACGGCCCAATGAATACAACCATGGAGAGCGACACCCCGATCCTTTCATACCATCTTATGGTCACAAATATCATAGTGGGTTAACTCTTTATCCGGGAACCACATCTCATAAATTGCCCCACTATGCTTACTATAATCAAGTATGTGAACCCCAATGGGGTAGGTATGACCAAGTTTGAATGTTTCCAACATGCAAGGATCCTCATCTTTCATTTATTAATCCTCTTCATGCTCAAACATTTAGTTACAGGGGACATCCCCCATTTTAATAACAAGAAGGATTAATAAATATTTTTCATTTATTTTCCAATTTTTGTTTTCCAATTTTTCATCTTTTAAATTCTTGTTTTATATTTTTTGACTTTTTGTCTTTTTATCTTTCTACCTTTTTACAAGTAATCTCATCTATGAATAAAACACTCATGTGGCTCATTGGTTGAGGTGTGTTCTATGTTATCGAGCTTCAAGTGATCAATTATTTGGATAGTGAGCCCATTACACCCACTCATCCACTCTACAAATAAGAGGTTCTATTTGAGGGTGTAGTGATATTCTTGACATTCTTAAAACTTAAAATTAATGTTGTGTTCATTATACCTGGAATGAAGAAGGATGGATGAAGAGGGAATGATTAGGGTGTGACATCAAGGGGACTTGTGGATTCTCTTTGGTGACATATGTGGGAGTTATCATAAAACATGGTTGTACTAAGATCCTTGTAGATCTAATGAAAAATGGGAGTACGAGTAATCAAAAGGGCACTGAAAAATCCAATGTGGTTCTAGGGGGTCCCACTAGAAAGACATGCATTCATGCCTGAAGGTTGGCAGCTTCTTGGATTAAGCAATCAAAAAAGAAAAAAAACAAACAAACAAAAAAGAGAGAAAGTGCCACAAAACAAAAAATCACTCCTCCCTCGAACAAAATGCCAAGTGATCGTACGCCTTGTTGTTATGGTACTCTCATAGTTGCTCATCATGGGATGAAACAATGTGGTGTCACTAATCAAAGGAATGGACTTGATCCTGATCTTGGAATGATGGGTTAATAACACATTAATCATTCTTTACATGTAGGATTCACTGTGCCCTAAATCAGTTACCTCATGTCCCAATCTCTCCAATCCCTTCTATAGTTCATCTCATCTCATTGTTCGTGTAATTGTAGCTTGTGTCATGTGTAACGTAGAATTCTTACCTCATCCCGATGATATTTACATGTGTGTGTTGTGTGGAATCAGTGTGGATTACATTTAACCCTTCGAGTGCCCATGGACACTTTTAACTGTGGTTACGCAAGAGCATTAAAGGTTGGAACCTGCTTTGGGGAGGACCCATTTGCATAATTTTTGTAATTTACACTCATAACACATCTTCCACACACCATCTATTACCCTTAGCATATTGCCAACAATTTTATTTCCCTTATTACTATCCCTCTGATTCAACATTCCTATGAACCATCACATAGCCTTTTTCTCCCATCTGAGGTTCTTATTGATAAATTCCACATCATCATAATTATTTGTGCCTTTCAAACTAATTGAATTACCCTATAACCCCTTAACAATATCCCAATGTCCTAAGTTTACAATATCAATTTAAAAAATATCTTAAAAAATTCGGTATCTTTCATTGTGCCCAATATCACTAAAGCCGAGATATCGCGTATGCGATGTATTGTACGCGATATTGTGTCCCATAAAACTATTTATACATAACCCCCTGCAACCCTAACCATTATTTTCCACTATTCACGTGGGGGAGTTTTTCTAATTTTTCTCTAAGACTTGCGATTGTGAGACCCTTGCTTTTATACCTTATCTCGCTTGCTGGTACTCCAATTTTCATTCTGTCTGAACCTGCTTGAACTCGGAGTGTTTAGTCATGGGGGAGGGAAACACGCCGAATAGTGCATAAATTTTTTGAAATTTTTCATTGCCCAAAGGACATTATCAAGGGTAATTAGTTATAATATTAAGGGTAATTGTGCTGAAAATAATTTCATCCCTTTAGGTACATCGGGAAAACTAAAGTTGGAGACCACCTAAGTAAAAAGGACTTACTATTATAATCTTTTGGGAAACATCACACTGAGATAAAAAAAATTAATTAAGGTAAGTAGTAAGATATAACTTAACTTCAAAACAACCTTACTAACGCTTGGCCCCGTGTGATTGCAGATGGATCCAAAACGTGGACAATAGGAAGGTCCTGCTCAAGGTGGAAGCAAACAACCTAGGAGAGGAGGTAGACAAGATCCTTCTAGAAAACATGAAGAGCAGGAGGAACAATCATTTAGCATCCACCAAGAGGACCCTGCTACTATACAATCAAGGCATGTAGAAGGAGGAGCGGATGTAGCGATTAAACAGGGAAAACATCTTACATTGCCCCAGGATTGTGTTCAGGCCATTCATGAGAAGTCCACATTCACTGCAGTGATTATGTAGTTAAACTTATCATTTGTAGAGTTTGCTTCAGAGGCCATTAGGGATCACCTCATAGGGTCCTCATTATTACCTATCCTCTCTGAATGCGGTGCCTGGTACTTAGGGGAAATGTACCAATTTTGGCACAATAAAGAACAAGGCACCACAATTAACATTTGTGGTGTGATTGTTGACTTTCCTATTCAAGCCATTTCAAAAGTATTAAACCTTTTGAATACAAGGCCCAAGTTTGCTCAGTTGTCTACCCATTCAGACCCCAATGTGCGATGAGTTTGGTTGGAAAGGGCATATGGCAAGGAAGATAAGACATTTGGGGAATTGACGATAGAAGAAAGGATTTATTTTAAAATAGGAACTTATCACCTCTTCCCCACAAAGGGCTTAAAAATAATTTTAACATATGTGGCAAGAGGATGTGCAGTGCTGATGGGAAAGCTTAATGCTAACCTGCCTCATCTATACTTTATGGAGATCCTGAGGTGTTTCAAGGAATGAAAGACAGGAAAGATGGAATTGCCCTTTCCTTGCCTTATTAGGAAGTTGTGTTAATATGCTGGTATCAGGGGATACAATAATGATGCCCTTCAAAAAGCCCAAAATTCTTCATATGCTGAATTGTTAAAGCCACTAGTTGCAAGGAAAATCACTGGTGAGACGTTGGGATCGGAACAAGAAAAAGAATAGACGGAAATACCAACTGCAACTCAACTTGTAGGACCCAGCCAACTTCCAAGTATGGGACCCAGCCAACAATAAGAAGTAAGGCCTAGCACATGCCAAGATCAACCACATCGTCATAAGATTGCAAAACATTGATGAGGCATCTCAGGGCCATTGCTGAGATGGTCAGTTGGGGGAGTCATGATGACACAAACCTCTTCTACATCATTGATGATGTCATACAGCCCATGGTTTCATTAGGTCATGCAAGGGGAGAAGTATCAATTTAGACAGGAGGAGGGGAAAGCACTTGGTCACAATAGATCTTAGAAAATGCTACATATTTTCAAGTGCAATTATAAACTGGTGAAGGGGCCACGGTGGTGATCATGCAGCACCAGGATGCAGTAGGTGCTACAGAAGTGGTCACAAACTACATCAAAGAGTTGTTCAATATACCTGTTTTGCCACCAGTAGATCTCATAGGAGCATGGGATGCTCAAACTTTAGCTAAAACCTCAATGACTCCTGTGGAACATGAAGATGTACTTGATCGATTGCTACAACCAGGACAAGTAATGATGTCCCTATTTGACATCCCTCAGGATGTTATGGCAATTCAATCAGACCTCATTTCCACCAAAGAAAAGTTGGTCTTGAAAGAGGTGAGGGCCGAGCATGCTGAAGCAAAGGTGCAAAAATTGCAATAAAAGCTCATGGCCCTATAAGTAGCATAGCGAGACCCTTTGCAATTTGTTCCCGCAGACTAGCTAGACATTTTCAAAACTGAGCAACTAACCAAACTACTAATAGAGAATAAGAAGGTGGAAAAAGAAAAAGAGAAGGCTATTTGGGATGCCTATAGCACAAGTGCAAACTCTTGCACATACCAAGCACTCAAGGCCTTACAAGAGGAAAACAAGCAGCTTGTTGCCGACAACCTTTGGTTGATCACCGTGGAAAAGCAAAAGAATGTTCTCAAAGAACATTTCCATCAGTTATGAGAATAATTCATCCAGGTCAACCAAGACATGAACCGTTTAGCAAAGGAGACCTGAACCCTCTCAATGAAGGAGGTATGTGCCATCCACCAAAAGATAGCTATCAAAATCAATGCATGGAAAAATGAGGCTAAAAAGCATGAAAAGCGAAAGGATCACTTCCAGGACCAAGTGGGGATGTACAAACAGATCATTGAAAAGGAGATCCATATGGCCAAGGCCGACATCAACTCTATCAGTGCTCAACACACTAACTGGCGGGCCATATTAGACACATATGCATTTGCCCACCAAGCAGAAGTTAAGAACCGGGATCTGCAGATCCAAGACCTTATAGAATACATGGAGTTGGCAAACCTATGGTATAACAACCTTGCCATGTTAACAGTAGGGTGCCCAAGAACAAAGCTCGTGCAATAGGTAGCCACCACCTACAAAAAATATGAAACAGAATTTGCAGAACACAAGAAGATATTGTAAAAACTAGAGATTACAAATTCTAAACTTGAGGTGGTTAAAGCAAGTTACCAGGGATAAAAAGGTGTTGCAATAGATTTGGCTCGATGATTTGTAGATTTCCAAGAATACAAAGACAAAGCTAGAGCCTACGAGGAGGAAGTACGGGTGTTTGCATCTTGGTATGTCAAGGCAAATCAAATGTTTCCGCAACTACCCTACCCATGGAAAGTGCCGACTCCATCAAACATTGGAACATTAGCATGGATGGTGCAAGACCCCTAAACCGAAGAGGAGAAACTCTAGGCCATACTTCAACATGATCAAGTCCCAAGACCTAGAGCACAAGA
Organism: Gnetum montanum; assembly: GCA_015680685.1. Lineage (NCBI taxonomy): Eukaryota > Viridiplantae > Streptophyta > Gnetopsida > Gnetales > Gnetaceae > Gnetum > Gnetum montanum. The sequence goes on along the minus strand of MNCI01032428.1, from coordinate 6,558 downwards.
CAAGGGAAAAGCACCCATGGAGGAGCCATCGCCACTAAGAACTACATGAGTTCCATCAATTTTGTAGCAATAGGATTTCCTTTCGCATTCTTTGTGTTGTGTATCAAGTTTTTTTTGATTCCATACTATGGCATGAACCCATTCTCACCATTCAATAATCCCATACCTATCCACTATGTAATCAATGGAGCTTGTTCTCACTATAACTCGAGGACAAGTTTTCACTCAGTTGTGGGGGTATGATGAGTGGCCATTTTAGTTAACTGCGATATCACGTACGTGATATCACATCTTGTCTCCTCATCTATAAATAAGAGGTAGATATATTTGACAAGTAGTTTTTTAATTCTTAATTTAAGTGTTAAGTTTTATGTAGTTCTTCTCTTAACCCTTCTCTCCCAGTGTATGCCCATAGTGTGGTGATTGTAATTATATGGCATCCTTATTCTAGTGTGATGTACTTGGACACACACATTACCAGAAATAAAGATCAAGATTACTTCATCATTGCAGCATTCACTTAGCTTATTTATTTATTTATTTATTATTTACTGCTTTCTTAGTTAATATCTCTTCATCCTAAACTCCTGTTAAACAAGGAATGAGTACGACTTGATTACGAGCATTTAAGTGTGACTACTTGGTAACCTAGTTGTGTACCTAGGATCTATGCTTGGTAATCCTAGTGGTAGTCATGCACGAGGTCCAAGATGTGTATGGATGATTAAGGAATAGATGCTCATCACACTTAGGCTATCTTAGATTCTCTCTCACCCTCTCTCTCTTAGCTTAGCTAAGATTATTTTCCATTATACCCAGGAGTAGCATTAACATAGGAACACATCATACACCTCATTCTAGACTAAACCATACGTGACAAAGTTAACACTAATCCAAATGGGAAGACAGCAAACTACAACCTAAGGATAACTGTCTAGATACCACAACTAGTCCATCTGTGGAGTTCGACCAGATCGCCCGTGAAATGCTCGTATTCATATTGTTGAGTGTAAGGGTACCTCACCACTCATCATAAGGTTAGATGTATAAATGTGATGTACTATACATCCATCACTTCTCTTTGAGTTGCCTTGTGGCTGAGACAAAAAGGTCACCATTTTCTAGATTTCCTCCTTGATGACCTTAACTATCTTATATATGTTCTCCTCCTTTGCCATTCTTGCTCTTTCTAGGGGTACTTGCAAGACTTCTTATGTGAGTCCTACCAATGTAGAGCTATTGGTGGCCTCCTTGGTTGCCATGTATACCTAGGGGATCATAGTATGATTGTCTTTTCTTTTCGGTTATGCTACCCTAGCTATGTTAGTTGTGGCCTCGTAGAGTAGTTGGTGGAGATATGTCTTCTTTTTTCAGAAGATCTATCACACATTTAGGTAGTTGTCACAAAACACTAGTTGTTAAAAGTGGTGATTTAGTCCTACAATAACAATGGATTAGAAGGCCTTAATTCCTTTCACCATGTGGACTTAAATACATATTACCATACCTAACAATCATTTCATAGTTTGTGGGTTGATCATTAGCAGCTATCCTAAAATCCCCGCTATTTCTTTCAATGCCCTTTCTAATGAGAACTTGATTAGGAGACTTGACAATCATATTTAGATTACTATCTAAAACTTGTAGCTAATGTATCCTTCCATTTCCTATTGTTTGGGATGGTGTCCTAACATCCATTTCTTCACTTGCATGATGAGCCCTCCCACACATAAAGACATGACTACCTCTATCTTCATCATGTCATTCTTTAATTTAAACACAAATAACATAGCATTCCACAAGAGTGCACTAACTTATATAACTATCTCATGATTGCAAATAGGGATGTCTATCTCCTGATGTATGGAAGAAGACATAGCTCGATGTTGAGCTAGCCAATGTTGTCCTAGTATATTGTTGATACTAGGACACTTGGGTATCATCATGAAAATGGTCCCAAATGCATGGCCACTAAAATTCTTGATTATGATCCACTAAAAACTCCTCTCCTATGCTTGCAATGTCTTGGCTAATATGTAGATTCTTGATGAGCTAGTAAAAATTCTGGGGCTAGATTACTTTCAATGTAGGAATGTCACCTTATCTGTGACTAACCCATGAGTTGTAGCGATGGAGGAATGGTTGAAAGTGAAAAAAATCATTATGATAGCAAATAATTAATTCATTTTCAATAAAATACCACACTTATGACTATCACTAATAAGCTAAATCATAAAATTTCACCTTAACTTCTAGCTCAAGTTCAAGAATGAAATTTAATGTAAATTAACTTTGAATCCATTAAGTATAAAACATTATTTTTGAGAAGGACAAGGGAGATATCACCTAATCTATGATTTTTCGTTACTAGCTTCATAGTGCAAGAACCTCAATAGCCTGCTAATGACCTCCAATGACTTGTAGTTATCACAAGGTTCAACTAGCCCCCTTGATAATTCTTTGGGCAATTTGGAATTCCTTCAACTTGATGTGGGTTTTCTTTAGTAGGAATTCTTTCCCTTTCTTTGACTAAGAAGGTTAATTTTATACTTGAAGTGCTCACAACTTAATTTGGGAGAAATGATTATGTGTACATATTGATTGACATTGTAGGGGTCAATGTGGATTGATACTATTGTAGGAGCATTCTTTGCTTATTGATGTGCATAGTGGCTATGATGCCTTTGCAATTCTTAACTTATTGATTCATATCACAATAATAGTTTAGATCAATATCTCCATTCTATTGAGAATTCTGGATCACCCTGGCTTTGATGATATCAATTCTTATCACAATCACTGTAGATATTAATAAGATTTAGGTCAATGTGACTCAATTCTTGCAAGGAAAATAGATACCTCCACCATCAAAGTCTATCAAAATTTTCTCTGTAAATCAATATCTTATCAAACCTAATCATCATTGTTCTATCTTGCAAAACATAACTTTTGAAAGATCATTGGTACATATTGCATATTGTCGTAAGAATTAATGTACTTTGATATGGTCATATAATAAAAAAATAAAAATTTTAATAAATTTTCATCAAAACAAAAGGCCAATTGAGGGTTCATCATAGTCCCTTGCTAGCCTTTCACAAGTGCCTAGCCAAAAAAGGCAGAAAAATACATCTAATGCTTAAAACATATAAAGAACCAT
>MNCI01032425.1:0-11998 GCA_015680685.1 Gnetum montanum | reverse complement strand
GCCTTTGACACAGAAATATATGAGAGTATATTGCCCTTCCACGTTTGATTTTTAATAAGGGTCATAAAATCAAATACCGTGTTAGTCAATATCAAGAACAACATGGGAATAGTCTTGGAAGAAGAGTTGCATTAAGAAAAATTTGCATAGTTGGCTCATCTTGGCAGCCAAAGCAGACTAGATGTTCAGAGGATATCTTTAAGAAACTAACTATGAAACAGCCACAGTAGCCATGGATGGATCCCACAAAAAGGGGTTATAAGAGTGGGGAGCTATAGATGAAGTTTCTTTTTTCTTCAATTCTTCTAATAATAGATGAACATCATCACAAAATGATGGAGAATTGCAACATTGCATGAGACAGTGGATATGTTTGAGAGGGCTTTTATCAAAAATTCTGATATGAAGATTATCTATCTTTTAAATATGATGATCAAATGTTTTATGGAAATGGAAGTCTTTGGAAGTCAATGAGCTTTGAGGAATCAAAAAGATTCTTGACAAAGGTTACAAGTTGCAGTGCATTGCTTGGGCTTTTCTCATCAGAATTTCTCCAATAGTTCCTACTTGTGATTAGATCATCACCACATTGTTAAAAAGTATGAATTTTAAAACCCTCATAGGTATTTTAATGGATTTCAACTAGTATAATATCTACATTAGTAGTGGTAAGCACAAAAATAGCTCTTTTATATGACGAGGCAAACATTAGTATTGGTATCGAGTTTCAAAGGGCAAGGATAAGTAAAATAAAAGCTAGATTAGCTAGAAGAGTGAGAGTCAATAAGAAATGTGGAGCTTTATAGGAAGAAGAAAAACAATATAAATTACCCAGGATGTAGCAAAAGGGGTACTATGTAGTAGGGCGTAGAACTCCATATGATTAGATTTAGAAGAAAGATTAAGCATATTAGGTGGAGCAAGTTAGGTGGAAATCGAACTCTAGTAATAATAATGATAACTTTGTAGCACTTGTGCAAGTTGTTTTGGTTGAGAACCCAACTACCAATCATAAATTGATAATGCTAAATATTATTCTATCTATAATGCTTCAGGGAGAGCCTATACGTAAGGCTAAATAATATTCCATCCATGATGCTAACATATTCACTGTAACATATTTGTAATGCACAAGGAAAAAAATTTGGAAGGGCAAGGGAAGCATGCATGGAAAGCAACAATCCATGAGAATTTAGAAAGATTTTACAACACAAGACTTATTACCAAACTTGGAATTAGTTATCCTACTATCATGCAGTCACAATGATCTAACCAAGATTGTTATAAAATACATCAAATATGGTAAAATGGTGACTTAGATAATTCTCATATAGTAGATGAATTAAAATTCAACTTAGTTTTGATCATACAAATAGATTTTGAAATGAGCGGGGGAGTAGGAATGGAGGCTACTGGGCAGGTGCAAGCGGGAGATGGGGGACGCAGTGAGTAGGCGGCCAGAGAGACGGTAGTGGGCAGTGGATCAACAAGATCAGCGGCGGGCTTGCTGGCCAATGGAGGGTAGTAGGTGAAGGGGGGTGGGATGGAGGTGTGGGATGTCGACCCTCCAAGTTTGAGCATTAAGGCCGTTTCTAGGGTAGGGCTCTAGACATTGGAACATAGCTTGATTGGGCGTTTCGTGTCCACGGGCACACTGTGAAAAATTGGAGGCAATGATGAGGTGGGCAGTAGCCCAGTGGAACTTTTGTTTGGTGGGCGTGAGGAGCCTACTAGGGGAACTATTGTTGTTCATTTTCCCCCTGGTTAGGGACAGGGATCATGTGCTAGTCAGCGGGCCTTGGTTTTTCGGAGCCAGGGGTTTGGCGTTAACAAAATGGAGGCTAGGGATGCATTGGGACTCGGCGTTGTTTCCCATGCATTGCTTTCGAGTTTATGAGATTCTATGGGAACTGTGGACTCTTGATTTCCTATGGATGTTGGTGGAGAGTTTTGGGGAGTTTATCTTTTTTGATAGGGCCATAACGTCGATGGACCGTATGGGCTATGCACGGTTTTGTGTGTGGTGGTCTTTGGCACTAAATTGACACAACATGATATTGACTTGGGGGTCCAAAGGACCATCTAGGATTTCTACAAATGTAGACAGTTGAGTAAGCCATGAGGATCCTTTGATGGAACTATAGGGGATAGGGTACCCCTTTGAAACGTCATACCCTTAAGGAAATAGTGGCTAGAGAGCACTATGATGTTGTTTGTCTGCAGGAGACGAAGGTTCAACAACAGGAGTTTCATTGGTTAAGATGGGCCAGATGGTTTTTGCATGCTGTGCCCTGTAGGGGGAGGGCGAGAGGCTTGGCCATCATGTCCAAGGGGTCTTTTATGATGGTGGATGAGTCCTATTGGAGCATAAGTGTACGATTGCAACAACAAGGTTTGTGGATCACAAACTTCTATGGGGCTCAGTAATGGGAGGAATGCCTTCAGGAGCTACAGTGAATTGTGCCCAGGATTGCTGATTGGAAACAATGGATTTTACTGGGGGATTTTAACTAGCATCTTATCCATGGGGAAAATCTAACAAGGTATTTCAGACTTCCTAGGGGCTTAGGAGTTCAAGGAATTTTTGATGGCCCACGAGTTGGTCAATATGGAAATTAGAGGGTGTCAGTTGACATGGTGTAATCAAAGAAAGGGGTAGGATAGGCTCATGACCAAAATTGATTGGGTGTGGGCGAGCCTGTATGTCTTGATGGAAAAAGAGGTGAATGTTGTTGGTAAGGAATGCATGGCTTCAGATCATAGACCTTTGGTCTGTACGATAGGGCCTCCCGAGGAGCGAGAGCCACACCTTTTCAGATTTGAGCTATCCTAGCTGATGAAGCCATGGTTGTGTGATTGTTAGTGGAGGACATTTGGGGCACCTATAAGCAGGGTGCTGATCCTAGAGAGTTTCTGAAGTAAGTGCTGACTTCACTCAAGCAGCATATTTGGGGGATTTGGTCGGAGGACAAATTCTCCTTCAGAGATGGTCAGAGAGAGCTTATGCCTTTTTTGGGATTCTATCTCGACTGCTTGCCAGGTTTGTGGGTAAAAATCCCAAGTCAACATTGAAATCAAGATAGTGAACTAAAAATTTTGTAGCAGTGGCTTCTGCAAATTCTGTATCCTCTGCATCTGCTGAGGGAGCTACAACTCTGAATAAGGAGAAGCTCCACATACCTGAAAAAGCTCCGGTTCTGCAAAAATTAAGGCAGCAGCATCAAGGAAAATGGAAAAATGGATGGAGTAAATGGTGAGATTTTCAAGACAATGAGCTAGACGAAGCATATGGTCTTCAACAGCCAGTCACATATGCTGAGGAGTTTAGTTCATCTGGAAACAAACATGAGAAATTATCAGACCAAAGAATGGAATATGAGAAAGCATCAGGGGCCACCAAGTATGAAAATTTTCAACAATATTTGGACAAAGGATTGGCACTCTTAACATCAGCTAAAAAGGGTCTTAATGAAAAAACTGAAATTAGGATCATGGAAGACATGCTACATGAAGCAGCAGATCTGTTTTCCAAAGCTGCTGCGATTAAACCCTCAAGCTTGACAGTTATGGGACAGTGTGGTAACACTTTGCTGGTTCATGGACAACTGAAGCTCAAAATGAGCCAACGCTTAACAAGTTTGCTGTTTTCTGGGAAGGTGTCTGAGTTTAAGTATGAATATGCTAAAGCCACGTTACATGACTTGTGTGAGGAATGCCAGAGCCTACTGGCTGGAGCAGGAAGCAAGTATAAGGCGGCATTATCCTCAGATAACCAGGATGTTAGGTCTCCGGATTACTGGGGGCTGGCTCTTTATCTGCAGGCTCAGTTGGTTGCAGCTGAAGGAGTAAGAGCTATTACCCCTTTTCTAACTATGTTTTATTCATTGTTTTTCTTTTTCTTTTGTTTTTTTAAAGAATATCAGTATAGGTGTATCGGAATGAGATCCTTTCAGATTTGGCTGGATCGTGGTCAACTGCGTTGCTGACCATCGTGAATGAAACGCTGCCGGTAGACAGCCGCCATCATTCAGAGTGATGGTAAGTTGTTTTTCATGTTATAAGACTTGGGTTAGAGTTTATGTGCAGTTACCTGAAAATTCATTGCTTTACCGGCAGTTCAAACATGATAACCCTTTTATATGGGAAGAGCCTTGGGTGATAACCTTAAAAGTAGGCATTACTAAACTGCATGAACTTTGGTGAAAGGAAAATCTACCTGATAGCGATTGCAACCTGATATGAATAAATTTAGGAAGTCTTCATAATCTATTTTACAATTTGTTTACAAGTCAAGTGGTGTTACTAAATTTAGGGTATTCAAGGAGGCATTCTTCTATGAAAAGAACCAGATTGCTTAATGGTGCTTTTAAGGGTAGGAGCCTTCCCAAAAGTTCAGTCCTTTTAGGTTATATCAAGTATTTCAAATGAAGAAACTTGCCAGCTCAAATACAATCTCAAAAACATGGTGACTTCGGAAACATCTGCAGCATTATCTAGACTGTAGGTTTTATTGTTTCAGTAAGGTTGGGGATGATAGGGAACTGATGGCACTACATATTGTAAAAACTCGGTGCTATGTACAAAATTATGAGAAAATTAGAGGTTTCTTTGTCTTGAAATGGTTTTCTCTGTATAGACCATTTCCTTTTATGATGAATCAGGAAATAACTGATATTAAAAACTTTTTATAGTAACAATATTTTAAGTACAAAAAATGGTTTAGTTAAGAAAATTCTTAAACTTTCCTTCCTCTAAGCCTTGGCTGTTTTACTACACTATAGATCCCCTATCTTTTGGTTCTGTTATGATGCAATCTTTATAGCTTTTCATTATGCCTAGAAATTGCTGCATTCTAGAACCTTGGCCTTGAGGGACAGTACATGAATTTTTCATATGCATTAAAAAAGCTATTTGATCAAACAAATTGTTACTGAGCGTAACAAACCCTTAACTACATCTAATGCATTAGATTATCATGATTGAGGTTTTACAAATCATGGATCTGATGCACTCTTGTTACAAGTTTGGTGTTTTGGATATGACCAAGGAAGGAAGATGTACATTAGTTTTGTCTGATTAAAAGTTTACCGAGACACTGAAAAGCCTAGTTCTTCCAAAAAGTGTAGAAACCTGTGTTAGTTGAATCATTGAAGGATAGAAACATGAAAACATAAACGGTAGCAAGTTAAAAACAATGAGAAACTGTACATGCATTTACAGATGATTTCTTTGCATCCATGGAATTGCCAACTGAAAAATAAAAAATAAAAAAATCTTTTCATTGCAGTGGCAGCTTGTTAATTTGTGACCGGCTGTTTGAATGTTACATTTTTCCTTGATGTAGACAATTGTACATGTTCATGAAGTTTCACTTTCACATGTGTTCTGGGTATGTGCTTATTGTTTATACCTTGGGATGAAAAGCATTTGGGGCATGTCCTAGGTAGTTAGCCCGTGCCTTATCATTGCTGTTTTCTTCCCACAAGAAAACAAAACCACCAGTTCTTTACTGGCCAGATCACAACTATTATCATTGGCTATTTAACCTAGTATTAGCTATTCAATTGCACCATTACAATTCTGTAATAATGTGGCTATTAATCAAATTAGGGACTGTACAAGCATATCAGAGAGGAACCAAAATATGCATATGGTCATGAAAGTCAACATGATGTTAAACTTTGACACTACTAGTAGGCATCCACTTTAACACTACTAGTAGGCATCTTGGATGGTAGTGTCTTTAGAACTCTCAGGACCTTTTGCAACTTTTTAAGGTGAACTTTAATGATTTATGCTATTTATTCTCTCTCTAATCGATGAAAAATCAATTGCAACTGATAATGAATCTAGTATGATTTGAAATGTCTTGCAAAAAAATAAAAATAAAAAAAAAAGAAAAAAAATTACAAACTATAGATGGTACAACATGCTTGTCATCAAATAAAGCATCCATGAACCCAGCGGATGGTAGGACATATTTGATTCACTAGGATTTGCTAGTGAATTCTGGAAAGATGTATCATTAAGTTCTGTGTGCAGCTCTTAAGTCTTTGCACTGTGCTTTCTGTGGTCACCAATTTGACCTGGGCATCTACGACACTGCTTAGCCTTTCATACCTGACCAGCATTACTGTGGGCTTATAGACAAAATCTGCTAGGATAAGCTCTAGGCGTATTGCATTTCGTGCTGGTGCTGATAAGATTGGCAGATGATTCAAATCTTATTATGGCTGATTTGATGGAAGTCGGATGTCTAGAATGATCTATTCTATAGACATAGTCCAATGCATTTGCCTGGGCTTTCTTTGGGTAATCAAAAGTATTAATGAATGATGTGGAGTACAGGTTGAACCTGCAAATGGAATGTTAAAATCCTATTCAACAGAACATTTCTAAATTAGTCTGTTTTGACTCCAATGTATGCTTCATGAAAGATCGAATATTACTTCATTTGTAATCTACCAGTAGTTAGGATCAAAACAACAAACTTATGCACATACCAAGTGTTTTGCATGATTGGGAATGATAAATTGGGTGCATCAAAATAAAGGATATTCATTCCATTGCTAAGTGACTTTATATTGTTCTTCAAGCAAGAAACATGACAAGATGTTATTAGCTGTACTGTAAATTTTCCAATTTAAGGCTTACAGTAGGAAGTTAAATGATTGCTATATTAAATAAAACAAAGCCGTTACACAAGAACAGTGGGTGGTATTAAGTATTGGGGGTGAAATGGACTTTGTATAAGAGTATTTCAAGATGTATAGTCTTCTTCCATGCTCATCTTTTTTGCAACTTCTGTGAAGATAATTTCAGGGAGCCAATCTTACAACCTTTTATTCATTGTAAAAACTTCAATGGGCACAATGGTAAAAATAATGTCATCCATGCTAATTGGAACTATTTGCTTTTCAAGATTTTGAAATAGGATCTAGCTAGTGTGTTTGTCATACTTCCTTAAGTAACAGAAAAGCAACAAGATGAACGATTTCCTACATTTTGAAATGTAACATTTCCAGTTCCATACTTTGTGTAGAACTCAATTTTTTAATTAATAGTTTTTATGTAGGATTCTAAAGCAGCAAAACAAGTTATATCTAGTTGCAAGTAACAAATTTGAAGTAATGATGGGGATTAGTTAGATATATGCACCACAAGGTGCTTTTTTGCAACGACAATCATATTCATCATATTGTTAGTTGTGATATGAATTTTTCAGATATTATTTTATCTAACTTGATTTCGGCTTTGAAGTGGGAAAAACATAAAGCTTTGTGGAGTTGGGTATCAACAATGCATGATCGATCACGATTACGTCCAAAGACAAACAATGGCAAAATAAGGTTATTGTTGGAAGCTAAGAAGCTTTTCTAGGATGCACTCAACAATCCAAGACTTACCCAAGCAAAGGTTGCCATGATTTCTTGTGCCATGATGCTGGATGAACTAGAAGAGTCCTGGTTGCATTAGGAATAAACTAGAGCTAGTTAAGTTTGCATACTGGGATCCCCAAATCTTGCTGGAGGTTGACAGTAGATGTTAAAGGTTTTGGGTTTAATGCTTCAGTCAACTTAGTGCCATGTGCTAAACACTTTATGTTCATCATCATTATTTTAACCTTATCCTAACAAAATGGGGTTGGTTGGATAAGCACTTTACATTGTATGCATATTTTTATACCTCTGAGAAATAGAAGAGAAGGGGTAGAATTATTTGTGTATTCAAGTAGCTTTGGAGGGTGACGATTCTTAACGTTTAGTTGGCATCTAAATTTGCGCAACACTAAGTAATTCATGGAGATCTTCAAACTGTTTAAACTAATGTACTTTAATTTAAAAGATAGACATGTTGTACCATGTGATAAGGGAAACATTTCAATGGACTAAATTCAAATAAGAAAATGATAATATATTTAATGATGTGCATTGAAACTTTTGGATTTATGGGATGATACTAGATTTAGAAATTTCTTTTTATAGCATTATATCTCATGAAAGTGAGGGAGATGAGGATCAATTAGTCAATGTGTCCACTTGGTGAGACATAATGCTTAAAATTTGGGTGCATTTCATCCCTTGGATTGCAAACATAGAAACGAGGAAAGGTCTCTTGGTACAATTAAAGCATACACAATGCAATTTTAATCTTAATGAGATAGGCAAAATCCATTTCCGTTTTGCTTGTCAAAAAAATTATAAATGCAAGAAATAAGTAAGCATGATATGCTAATGATGACATCCACTTTGCATTTTAAGCCTTGTAGTGATTTTGGAATCTCTTACTCTTCATTAGTTATGTAGAAAATTATCAAGTCATTTGCCTACCTAATTAAATAATCTTAGGTATTATATTGGCTTAGCTTGTGTCTCTAATAATTTGATGCAATGTGGTTTTTCCTTGTGAAATTCTCATGCAGTATTCCATTCTTTAATCCTAGCAAGAAACTCCCATACGTTGTCATGGCACAGAACACCATTAGTCTTCGTCTTACTACATTTAATTAATCCACTTGAGCTCAAAGTTTTATTGAGAATTCTGTGTTCTTCCTTGTTCATTGACGGGAGTATAAATGTTTATTAGCATGCAAGTGTATCCACAACTATTTTGATTATCATTAAATTTTTATAGGATGTCAATAGTCGTTAATAGAGGGATTGTCATTTGGAGTGATGATAAGGTGCTTAGTGGGATGAATGTTGTAGCTTTGAGTGATGATCCTTTTTTAATAGCTGCAACTAGCCTCACGATAACTAATGAAACTCTTTTGGGGCTTGTTAGTGCTGATTTCTTATTAAGAGTATGGGGACTCATTTTTAGAGACTTAGCCTTTCTTTTTGGTTCCTTTGTACACATTTCTTTGGCTTTTCAAATTTTGGATGTCCCTATACGTTGAATTCACACCGTGTACATTGAATTGATTTCATTTAAGTTGCTTAAAGACTAGAGGATTGAGACTCCATATAACCTTCACCATTATTTATTAAAGCATCTTAAGGAGGCTACATGATTGTGATAGATTTAGTTTGAAATTTCAAATTATTAGAAGGTATCAAAAATTCTTGAAAAACATATTTTTCATGTTAAAAAAATCGTTAAGTTATTTTATCCAACTTTATACTTATATTATTAAATATTACCTTTGTACTTTTCATCCATTGTTAAAAACTATGAATCATCATTGTGGGTAATATATACTTACCAAACTTAACAAAAAATAAATTAAAGAAAGGAGATTATTTACTATGAAAATAAATTTATTATAGTATTAAAATTTGAAATACTTAAGGTATAAAAGATGAAAAACATATTTTTTTATTTTGCTTATCTTTGGTTCACATCTAATTGAATTATACTATTAATTGTAATCTATTTATTGCTTTCATTCAAATTGACCCTATATGTTTGATGCATTATATCATTGATCTTTTCAACCGTTTTTTAAAAATACATTGAGGGTCTCTAACCATCCAACAAATCCTTTATAATTTCCTAAAGATAACAAAAATTTTCAGGTTCCAATGTATATTAAATATTTTCTACCACCCATGTTTCTATGGACAGCGTTTTTTCTTTTTTTCAGTTGCTTTTAAAATTTTTGTGCAGGGTGTTTGACGTATGCGCCAGTTGAAACGGGTCGTCTTGGTTGTATTAAATTTGGCAAGACGGTTCTGTTCATAATCCATACATATCTGCCTGCCTGTAAAGTATAAATCTATCTTCGCTCCCTAACGACCGTTGCCAAATTCCCTTCTCTAAGAAGAGAAGAATTAATAAACAAGCGCACACGGTAGCATTGTGATTGTTTTGCGCCATTGTGCAGCAGCCGATCCTTAGCCCAGATTCACCGCAGCAGCCACGCAGCGGACGCTGCTGACCTAACGGCAATATGGCGGTTCCATCGTATCTGGTTCTGGTAATGAGGCTAATGAGGGCTCATGGCAACAGCAATACTTTTTGGATGCATTGGTATAGCATTTGGTACCTTATTTTTCAAAGCAGGAATTGGTATAGTCAAAAACTCAAAACTCGGTTGCGGCAGCGAGAAAATGTTTTTGACGAAGGAATAGAATCTACCGATAGCAAAATATACGCTGCTCATAGCATTATGTCAGGATTCTATTTAATGGCAAAATATCAGCCCCTCAGAGCAGTATGTCAGCATTCTACTTAATATCCGCTGCTCATAGCATTATGTCAGCATTCTATTAAATGGCAAAATATCCGCTGCTCATGGAATTATGTCAGCATTCTATAGGCAAAGATTTGAGGGCCAGCATTTTGTTGCTGCTTTAAGGGTCACAGAAGCATTCTATTTAATGTCAGACGCCATGGCAGGTTTCCTCGCACAATTCTAAACTTCCCTTGCACAATTCTAAACTTTCTCTCGTTGGTTGACTGGATTTCCACTCAGAAACACACTGCATTCTTACTCTCTCTGGTTCTCATTCTCCTCCATCAATGGCTGCTTCGTCCTCATCCTCTAAATCCAACCAGACTGCTTCGTCCTCATCCTCTAAATCCAACCAGAAACAACAATTGATGCATTTTGTTTCTCCTGCCTACAAAGAAACCATAAAAACCCGAACACAGTTGCAGACATTTTCTGAGAGGGCACCCAATTCCACCACTAGATTGTCATTCAGGCATCCCCACAACCAGTGTTCCGGAGTTGTGCAGCCTCTAAATTTCAGCCCGGCCCCTAGAACACCCCAGAATTTTGGGTCCTGCTCTGTTGAGAGATTTGACAATGTGGGTTACAGAATGATGACTCAGATAGNTGACTCACAGAAGCAAAATGGTTTTCCAGTCTAGCATGTCAAGCAAAGTTAAGGCCATGGCAGATGAGTCAATTAGGGTTTCAAGAACGGCCCAGGCAAGGCATGAGTCTTGGTTACAGTCTCAGGAAAAGCTTCTTACTGCCTGGCTTAATGGGCTCCTGAAAAAACCCGTGAAGCAGCCTCAGCCTCAGACTCAGCCTCCCAGAATTGTAACTCAATCTTGTCCCACACCAAAACCATCCAAGATTAGGTCACTAAGGCCTCCCCCAACCCCAGAAAAATTCTTGGGCAAACAGCCTGTCTTGACTGCTGACTCTTGCTTGGAAGATGTGTGTGGGTTAACAGAATTGAAGCAGAGACTAGCATTGTATATGGATGCTGCTTCTGTGAATGACTTGGTTTCCAGCATCTTCAAGATAGCCACGGTTAGTATATAGCATTCTCTTTGTCGCTGTTCCATGTAAATGTTTAATTGCTTATGAAGATCGTGAGCGTTCTTTGGGATTTTGTGCCAGTTTTATGCACAATTTGCAATATATTCGTTCTTTTATGCAACTTTCCTGGTGCCTTTCTGCTTTGTAAAGATTACAAGCATCATTTCTCGGTTTATGCCAGTTTTTTGCTACAGCGTTCAAGTGTTTAGCTAACAATTTTCAAAAAATTTGAAATGTGTCTCTGTTTTGGGTTTTTGGAATGGGCAGTGTGTGGATGATGGAAGGTTTCGGATAAAGGAGAATTGTGCAATTATAACAGATGTTGGGTTGAAGAATAGGGCTATCAAAGTAACGATGAATTACAATCCTGTATGGCTGAGAGTAGGGTTGCATGTGGTGCTGGGTTACAGTCATCTTGCTCCATCGGAACCACTGAAGCTTGGCTTGGAGAAGCCCATAAACGAGAGGACAGCAGCAACAGATGAGGACTTTTTGAAGCTGGTTGTAGAGAAAAATTTCTTTGCTCATCCTAGACTTGCTAAGACCTATGCCTTCAACAAGTAGGCTCTATTTTTATTTTTATTTAATGAATTTATCCTTCACCAAGCAGGCTTCATTTTCTTTTTTGTTTCATGAATTTATGCCTCAACAAGTAGGCTGCATTTTCATTTTTGTTTTATAAATTTTTTAAAAGAGGGTGTCTACCGGTACAGCAAATAAACATGAGTACTGGTTGTTGATGATATGGGTTTGTCAGATGGTCTGACAAACCTATCTCAC
>MNCI01032416.1:196668-241525 GCA_015680685.1 Gnetum montanum | reverse complement strand
GTAGCTAGGGGGATCTACGCTTGGTAACCCAGTGGCGTATTTGGGGTCTGCGCTTGGTAATCCCAGTGGCGTACCTAGGCCTATGCTTGGTAGTCCGAGTGGCAGTCGTGCACGAAGTCCAAGATGTGTACGGTTGATCAAGGAATCGATTACTCATCGCACTTAGGCTAGATTAGACTCCCTTACCCTTTCTCTCGTAGCTTAGATTTAGTTAATATTATTTTCCACTGCCATCAGGAGTAGCGTTAGATTTAGAACACATCATACACCTCATCTAGACTAAACCATACGTGACATATGCAAAACTAGTCTAGATGGGAAGACAGCGAACTGCGACCTAAGGCTAACTATCTAGATGCCACAACTAGTCCATCTGCGGAGTTCGACCGGATCGCTCGTGCGACGCTCGTTTCGTATGGTTGAGTGTAGGGGTACCTCGCCACTCATCAGGTAGTAATAATAACCAAGACCTTGTTATTCCTAGTCACTTGCACCAATATAACATTAAATTTAAAGAAAGCTATAGAAATTACAAAGACACGGAGTTACCCTAGGGAAAACCTTCAAGGTGAAAAACCCTAGTAGAAAATCAACTCTTGGACCATTAGCAATAGTAAAGCTTCAACATTGAAGCATAGAGAGAATTAATGAGAATAATGGAGAAGAAGTATAGGGGAGGATTATAGCTTAGGCATTGTCCATTGTTGTGTTTTTTGCTATGTCAAGGATGCTCTTTTAGAGCTCCTTATATATTACTTGGGTTACAAAATAAATCCAAAAATAAAAGGGATAATGTAGTTTATTTATGTGGAGATAGGTATGAGACCAAATATAACATAGATAAGAATATAACAAGGTAGAAATATCTGCAGAAAATCAAGGTATATTTTCCTTCATCAACCTTATAATTCTCCCTCTTAAAGGTAAAGCTACTTTGAAGAATAATCTAGACCATTTTTAGAAAACCAAGTTGGAAGAAGACCAAATGCTGATCAGCACTAGAGAAACATTTCAATAGGAGTTGACTTGGTAAGTACATCTACAAGATTTTCTTCAGTAGATATTTTATTTAGAAGAATCCTTTGCTTTTCAATTTCCTTCCGTATATAATGATATTTTATTTCAATGTGCTTTGTTCAAGCATGAAAGATTGGGTTCTTGGATATGCTTATGTCACTTTGACTATCAAAACCAATGTCAATTAGAGTCTTAATGATGACAAGTTTAGCTATTAGCCTTTGAAGCTGTATAGCCTCTCTACATGCCCAGTTAGTAGCAACATATTCAGCTTTAGTGGTAGACTGAGCAACACAAGATTGTTTTTGACTTTTCCAAGAAACAACACCATCAAAAAGATTAAATACATATCAACTAGTAGATTTACTACTATTAATATCACTTACCCAATTTGTATCAATGAAGCCATGAAGTCCATTGGAATCATTTTTATAATAGATCCCATAATTTGAAGTATCACAAAGATATTGAAAGACTCACTTCACTACAATCTAGTGTTGTTTCCCTAGATTAGACATATACCTGCTAGATTTTCCAACAATGTAAGCAATATCAAGTCTTGTAGAGACCATTACATACATTAAACTACAAATATCACTAGCATATGGAATTTTAATCATGAGCTCTTTTTCTTCACTTGTCTTTGGACATTGTTCAACTAAAAGTTTAATACCAATTTCATAGAGTGTAGTCATGGGCTTACAATCATGCATATTAAATATTTTTAAAATATTTGCAACATATGTAGACTATCTAAGCCAAATCCCTTTATTAGCCATGTCCCTTTTAATTTCCATCTCCAAAATTTTTTGTACAGCACCAAGATCCTTCATCTCAAATTGAGAAAAAAATTAAGTTTAGCTCTTGAATATCATGTATGTTATTACCTACTATTAACATGTCATTGAAATATAGTAGCAAGATAACATATTTTTCACTTGTATTTTTAACATACATACAGAGCCTTTTGCACTTCTAATGAAGTCAAGATTTATCATGTGGTCATTAAAATTTTTATTCCACATCCTTGGTGCTTGTTTGAGTCCATATAATTATTTTAATAATCAACATACCATATGTTCTTTTAGTATAAGTTCATATCCTTCAATTTTAAGCATATATATTTCTTCCTCAAGATCACCATTGAGGAATGTTGTTTTCATATCCATTTGTTCAAGTTCAAGATTATAAATAGTTGTAAGAGCCAACAATGATCTTACAGATGTTAATGTTACTACTAGAGAGAAGATTTCCTCATAATCAATCCCCTTTCTCTAAGAAAATCCTTTAGCTACAAGTCATGCTTTGTATTGATTCCTAGATTTTATTCTATACATCCATTTATTTCCAATGGGTTTTCTCTTTGATGGAAGGTTAGTTAATTTCCAAGTTTTATTTTTGTGAATTGATGACATTTCAACATCCATTTCCTATTTTCACTTTGCATTTTACATAGAAGAACATGCCTCATCATATGTTGATGGCTCATTATTTTCAGTAAACATAACATATTCTTCTAAATGTGAAGGTAATCTTTGCATATGTGTTGAATGTCTTAAATGATCCTATTCACTTGGTTGTTCACTTAAACTATATTCTCCCTCTTCATGTGGTGTATCTTCATCTACCATGTTATCACCATCCTATTCGCTAGGGGCAATATCCCTAGTTGAAGAAGGATGACCCTCAGAAATTTCATTATTAATTTTAGCAAGCACATACATAGTAGTTACATCATTTGAAGGAATTTTAGTATTTGAAGATTCCTCCTTCATAGATCTACATTTTTCTCTAAAGATAAAATCTTGACTATAAATAACCCTTTTAGTTTTTGGGTTATATAACTTATAAGATTTGACACCATGTCCATAGCCAAGAAAAATACATTTCACAAACTTAGAGTCTAATTTGGGTCTATCAGATTTTAGAACATGTACATATGATTCACAACCAAAAATCTTCAAATATTTTAAATTAATGGACCTACCACTCCAAACTTCCTCTAGAATTTTTTCATCAAGATCTAATGAAGGAGATCTATTGATAAGATAACATGCAATCATTATTACTTCATCCTAGAAACACTTGTCAAGATTAGATTCATTGAGCATACATTTAGCATGTTCCATCAATATTTGATTGAAGTGCTCTACTAATCCATTATGTTTAGAAGTCCTTGTTTTAATTCTAGAAGCCAAAAATGATGAAGCATGTAGTATTAAAAATTTTCCACCTCCAAAGATAATAGTTAGTTTTTCATCATCCAATTCACATACAGACAAAAGATTTCTAGTAAAGGTTTAAAACATGATGTACATTGGAATTAATTTAACTACTCCAGTTTTAAATTGAATCTTTACCTTTCCATAACTTATATCTTTGCATAAACCATGTTACCCAATCTTAGCATTTCAAGATCATACGATGTATACTTATTGAACCAATCAACATGTGGAGTGTAGTGATGAGATGCACCCAAGTCCACATACCATGAATACATATCAACATTATTAGGAGATGAGAAAACATATGAATCTCTCTTTCTAGTAGGAGGTGATTGCTCACTTTTTGATATATTACTCTCTTTGCTCTTTTTTAGAGGAGATTTATAATCTTTCTTTACATGACCAACTTTACCACAATTTCAATATTTAGATAGCTTCTTTACAAATTTTTGAGGCTTATTTTTAAACTAAGGCCTCTTAATACACTTTGGCTTTACATCATTTTTCATAAATAATACATCATTTTAAGGAGTAGAAGTTTTTCTTCTTGCTTCCTTAGACAATAATTGATCAATAATATTATCAAAAATAAATCTGTTAGATGTATTACTTACATCCATTACAAATGTCTCCCATGAATCTCGAAGTGTGATAAGAAGTGTGATGCATTCATATTCCTCATCCATTTTCACCCTCATAGATTACAATTGATGAACTAGTGTATTAAAGATATTCAGGTGTTATGTCATGGTAGTACCTTCAATGATTTTACAATCATAAAATCATTTCTTAAACAAATTATTGGTTAGGAACTTTTTTTGATACAAATTTTGCAATTTATCCCATAAGTCTTTGGCAGAAGAAACATTGGAAACATTAAGCAATATTGAATCTAAAAGACATAAATGAATTGTACTTATTACCTTCAAGTTAAACTTTTCCCACTCTTCATCAAGCATTTTATTAGGCTTAACTCTCAAAATTGCACTCTGTTGGTCCATTTCAATAAGAAGAGCCTCCATCTTGATCTTCCATAATTCATAGTTGAACTCGTTAAATGTTTCAATTTCAATTCTTGATAGAGAGTTGATCATGATTTTTCCCTATAATTACTTGAAAAAATAGTGGTGTGTGGAACCTTGCTCCAATACCAATTATTATTCTTATTTGGTTGCACTAATATAATATTAAATTTAAAGAAAACTACAGAAATTAAAAAGACATAGAGTTACCTTGGGGAAAACCTTCAAGGTGAAAAACCCCAGTAAAAAATTAGCTCTTGGACCATTAGTAGTAGTAAAACTTCAATATTGAAGCACAAAGAGAATTAATAAGAACAATGTAGAAGAATTTTAGGGGAGGATTACAACTTAGGCATTGGCCACTATTGTGTTTTTTTGTTATGTCAAGGATGCTCCCTTACAGCTCCTTATATATTACTTGGGTTACAAATTAACCCTAGCNCCCTTACAGCTCCTTATATATTACTTGGGTTACAAATTAACCCTAGAAATAAAAGGGATGAGTTAGTTTATTTTGATGGGGATAGGTACTAGACCAAATATAACATAGATAATATTTTAACAAGGCAAAATTATCTGAAGAAAATCAAGGTAGATTTGCCTTCATCCACCTTACAAAATTAGCCTTTAGAGTTGCCTAGATAAAATATATGTTTTTTGGATTTTTGTTGCATATTTCATGATATCTTTGGACACTAAAGAATTAAATAATTAAAAAAAATATTTTCTTTGGATATTTTATTTTTATTTGGATTTTTGAAAATTTATGACATTTCTAGACTTGGAAACATTTTTGAATATTTAATTGTAAACTTTTACTGAGCCCATATCTTGAGACCTTTGGCCTAAACCTTTATGCTCCATGAAGGGGAAAATATAATAACCTTTCTAATTTAAGGCGTTTTAACTCTATGTGCATTTCAATGCAAAGCAACTAGAGTAGCTATGGAAACTCTAGAAGAGGAACATTGGATGAAAGGTGGTTCAATTTTCTACAACATGGACCTTCTAAACTTGGAATATAATTTTTCTATATTTTTTATGTTTGTAAAATTGAAACCTTGTACACTTTTGGAATGCTTGTGCCATGTATTTATTTTTGTGAATAAATAATAAAGTATGATAGATATGGATTTGCCATCTGTGCCTTTTGGATCATGAGACTACAAGGAATAGTTTTCATTTTGACACATGCTATATGTTTGAGAAAACTTGGTATTAATTATTATATAGTGATATTTTATTTAATTAATTTTTAAAATTTTATTAATGGATTTTGCAAACTTTAATCGTGTATATCTTTATTTCTAAATGTTTGATTGAGGTGAAATAAGTATTATTGGGATCGTTATTTTGTGTACTATTTTATGATATAATTAGTGAAATTGTTTAACATCTTAATTTTTGTAGCTACAAAAAACTTCAATTTTTTGTAATAAATTTTATATGATTATATATACAAGTAATATGAAATTTGGTTACGGTATATTACTTTATTGTATTTATGCTCCTAATTAATAATTTTTATAATTATTTTATCACTTTCTTTTAAGTTAGTAAATCAAGGTTAAATCCAAATCCTTGGGGTTTTTTAGCATCTATATAAGTTCTTTATAGGATTTTATAGATGATTAATAGGGATGTTATAGTTAGAGACAAGAGAAGGAGCCATCGCTATGGTAATGCAACATTAAGATGCAACATGAGCAATAGAGATTATAATCAATCATATTAAGGAATCCTTCAATGTTTCTATTGTAGCACTAGTAGATATTACTGAAACCAAAGACATGGAAACCTTAGCTAGAATATTAATGATCACTATTGATGAATTGCAGTTTGCCAGGCCCTAATATCGAGTACATAATATTGGGTACTTGATATTGTAGCCTAGATACGATATCGTATACACAATATCATGATTTCTATGTTAGCCTATAAATATAGCACTTAGACACATAACGAGATCATTAGGGGTCTTTGGTTGATCTTTGAGTCAGTATTTCTTTTAGTTAATCTTTCAATCCATTTTTAGTTTTCAGTTCTTTCCCAAGTGCATGCCTGTAGTATCATGCTTGTAATTGTATAGAACCTTTGTTTGAGTGTGGCATACTTGGACACACACATGATTGACAATAAATATTGAGATTACTCCATCATTGTAGCATTCACTTAGCTTTTAATTTTTTTAATTATTTATTATTTATTATTATTTTCTAGTTAATATTCATTTTATTGTCATTTACAATTCCTATTGTTAACATGGAATGAGTACGTCTTAATCACGAACATTTAAGTGTAACTACGTGGTAACCCAGTAGTGTATCAAGTAGTGCTTCAAGTGATGTGTGCTTGGTAATCCTAGAAGTAGTACACAAAGTCCAAGATGCATGCGGATGATTAATGATAGATGCTCATCGCACTTAGGCTAGCTTAGATTTTATTTTCTATTAGCTTAATTAAGTTATTTCTCATTTTCCTTAGGAGTAGCATAGTAGTAGAAACCACATCATACACCTCACTCTAGACTAAACCATGTGACAAAGCAAATACTAGTCCAAGTGGGAAGACAACAAACTATGATCAACGTATAACTTTCTAGGTGCCACATCTAGTCTGTCTATAGAGTTCAACAGGATCATGTGTATACACTCGTATTTGTATGGTTGAATGTAGGGGTACCTCGCCGCTCATCAACTATAGAGCATGAATATTTACTAAAAAGACTACTACAAATAAGAAAAATCATGTAAAATGTTTTTAATATCCCCAATGATATCATTGCAATTCAATAGAACTAATCTCAACAAAAGATATGTTGGTCATGGTAAAAACCAAGATGTAGTTGTGTGGAGTAAGGTGCAAAGGTTACAAGAAGAGTTAGTTGCATTGAGAACTAAAAGATAAGACCATGCATGATACATTACATCTAACTAGCTTGCATAATTTAAAGATGAGCAACCTAGTTAATTCATGACCAAGAAAAGATAATTAAAGATGGAAAAAGAAAAAGTAGTGTAATGCTTTAGCTGTAGATACTCAAACATATGCACATGCTAATTTAATTACTATAGTAGAAGAAGAAAATAAAAAAAATTGTTGCAAAAAATTTAAGGTTGACATACATAGAAAAGTAAAAACATGTACTAAAAGAAAGCATCCATTAATTAAGAGATTAATTTGTCAAAGTTAACCTTGATATAAGACAACTAGCTCATCAGAATAGAATATTATAAATGGAAGAAGTATGCATAGTTTGACAAAAATTAGCAATTGAAATTAATATGTGGCAAAATAAGGCCAAGAAGCAAAAAAGGCTGAAAGAACACTTTAGAGATTAAGGGGGTATTCATAAGTAGATCAATGAGAAGAAAATATAGATGGCCAAAGCCAGAATCAGTTCTATCATAGAATAAACATTTGATTGGAAACCCATCTTGGATAGCCTTTTCTACATTCATCAAGATGAAGCAAAGAACAAGCTCTTGAAAATTGAAGACCTAACAAAATACATAGGTGATGAGTAGTGAAAGATACCCCTACACTTGACCATACAAATCACGAAGCATTCACATGTGATCTGGTCGAATTGCATAAGCTCTATGTCTCCTAGTACACTAGTCGTCTAGGAAGTGAACCTTGTCCTAATGATCATTCATGGTCTTCTCAATTACACTTGTGATGTACAAAGGTATGGTTAATTGTAATCAAGGCATATGATTTTTTGTCATTTTATACTTTATGGTTTTGGTGCTTAAAATAAATAGGAAAAAGAATAAAGTATTTTAATGTCTACTTTAATCTAATGGGCTAACTATTTTTTAACTAGTTCTAACATAAGTATCTGGTTCCACTTGTTGTACACATCTTGAACACATATAACGTTGTTGGGTTACCAAGTGTTAATTACTTCTAGGATTACCAAACTTCATATGCATGCTCAAAGTGGTTGTGCTTATGTGTTTAATTAATTGCTATTTAGCTTATCTTACTTAATTAGCTTAATTACTGAGGAAAATTAAATAAATAACTAAAAAAATTAAATGCATGAATAAAATATTTAAACTATCCAAAATGCTACAAGGTTTATCAGGAAGCTCATCTTTATTGCCACACACACTAGGTACAATAGTTC
This sequence comes from Gnetum montanum, assembly GCA_015680685.1. NCBI lineage: Eukaryota > Viridiplantae > Streptophyta > Gnetopsida > Gnetales > Gnetaceae > Gnetum > Gnetum montanum. Next base: position 233,126 of record MNCI01032416.1, on the reverse strand, counting down.
TTGAATAAAAATCTATACACTCAATGACTCATGCTACAGGCACTCAAGAAAATATTCTAGCTTTTGAATGTAAACACTATAAGATTTTGGCTACTACTATGACTTAACTTCCCATAAACACAATTGTGAGCTCATATTTAGAGTTTTTATTATAGGGCTCCATCAATGGGGGCTCATCGATGCAACACTTTGATGCTCATCATACTCCCACAACTAAATGAAAACTCATCCTTAAGCTCCTTTACAAAATTGAAAAGGTATGGGATTATTGACTAAGTCTTAACATAACAAAACTAAGTGCCTAAGTGTATAAATCAACACATTATGAAAATTATTATGTTCATGATACAAAATTTAACACCATGACATGACTACACAAAATTGGACAACACATCTCTAATGACATAAAGATAATGGAGAAGATCATATAATCCTAGGTGATATAGGCTCTTGAGGTTTTGAAGGACCTTCACCAACTTTGGGCATGTGTAGTGGTTGAGGCGGCTATGGTTGCAACCTTCAATGAAAGGGAAAAGGCATCTAGTAATGCTTTCATCTTCTCCTCCTTACTCTAGGGTTCATTCATAATCCACATGGCATTGCCAATGTGGGCTGGAATGGGGATATCCTATGGATAGGACATTATTGAAAACAACTTCTTAGTATCAATAAGTGAAGTAGCAAATTGTTTGCATTCAAGATCAAACACCTTGACTGCATTTTATAGCTCCTAGTAGTTATTCATCTTTTTGACCTGGTTCTTAGCAGTAGATCTTTGATCAATGTACTTGACCTTGAGAATTTTGAGTTCAACATTTTCCACTAAAAGCTTTTTCTTGGTGTCCTTGTGATGCTTGAACTCAGCCTCATACAACAAGTACAAGCTAGCCACCTACTTCTCTAGTTCTAACTGTAGCCATCTAGCAGTTAACATTGCTAGATTTGCACATTGGAGATTGACAAGCTCCATGCATTCTACCATCTCCTCAATCTGAAACTCCTTCATGTGGATTTTTTCTTTATTCGAGGCATCTATCCCATCAATGATGGGTTGCCATAATTCTCTTTCTTACTAAAGTTGTTATAGGATTTCATTTACTTTCACCTTTGCCAACTAGATGTGTTTTTCATTCACTTCTTTTTTGTAGACTAACCTGATCTATATAATGATCTTTGCCTCTCTTAAATTTGAAAGCCTTTGATTCCAAAGTGGCTACTTCTATGGTAGTCTTCTAGTTAAAGGCATGGACCTCCTCCATGGAGAGGTTTCTATTTTTTACTATAAATCTCCTTAGTTCTATGTTCACTCTGGCCAGTTGCTCTTGCTATTGATGGATGAAGTTAGTTAATTGTTGTTTGTGCTCATCAACATTCTAAAAATGATGGTTCTTTGTAGTAAATTGTACATTCTCCTAGAAGTTCTAATCCAAGGCCTTCTAAATTTTGTACTCTATAGCCATTACCAAGGATCAGTAGAACACTACCATCTCCATCACATCCTCAACCCCTTTCAATCTAGTCTGAAGTTGTTCAAGACATTCATCTCTCATCAATGCTAGGTTAAGAAATGCAAGATAAACAATTTGGGATCTTAATTCAACAACTTTAGTATCCAAGTGTTCATTCAACTCCTTGGCTATTTTGAGTTGCCCTCCAACATGATGTTTTTGCCCCTTGCCTCTAGCAGTTTTGACTAGGTTATAGTAATATTGTTCAGAAGATCAAAGACATTTAAAAGTAGTTGCCTGATTACCAATAGTTAATCCAAGATTTCTTCATGTTGTGCTATATTTATTTTATCACTTGTGATCCTTGTGGATGTCTGGACATATTTTAGTATAGTGATTTCTAGTACAAATGTTGTAGGTGCATTGAGGATTTTGGTAATTTGATCAATAATTACCTCTGCTACTATCTCCTACCCTTGGTACTACATCACCAATACTATTGTCCCCTCACCTTCTTCCAAGTGCACTAAGAAGGTCATGGCATTCCTAAAGATTTATGGGAGTGGCTACTATTCTACAAGAGATACCATGACCTCTCTAGCACTAGGATTTGATCTCACAGATAACTATGTTCTTTGGGTCAAGAAAATGGATCCACCTCCACCCATTAAGCTAATTGTTTGGACCACCTCATTTAGGCGACTCATTGTTAGTTAATACATAGATGGGTCCTTACCACTCATGTCTACTTGTTATTCTTGTTCACTCAAAAGCCATTCTCAATACTCATGCAACCATTGGGCTATTGTAATGACATCTAGCATAGTTGTTTAAGTGGCAAGTAGAGGTAGTGGTTGCTACTCCTCTTCCTAAATGGTTGTTGCAAGAATCTTATCTTTCATCATCTCCATTCAATTAGCAATTAGATCATACTTGATAGCATCATTTATATAATGGACTATTCCTCCCCCTCCCCTCAGCCCCCTCCCCAATAAATTTTTCTAATGAGGCATGGAAAGGGGAGTACCTTCCTTCCACATTTATTTTCTTTAAATCTCTTCTCCATCTCTAGATAGATCAACTATGGAAGGTTGATAGGGAATCTCCCACTTAGAGTGACACATGCATGGGTAGAAAAGGTAATGATTTTGCTGGGCCTCATTTTGGGATTTAGGTGAAAGGTTGTAATCTTGTAGTAGATTTGTTCTGCTAGTATGAGCATGCCAAACTCCTTATGGTTGACACCATAGCATCGTTGCATCCATTCTTTACTAATGTTAGGTCTACCTACATTGGAATCTCAATGAGTTTCACCCCTATTTCTAGTAACCCAAGCACTTTAGTAATGGCCTACACCAAGTAGGACACTGAGATGTCCTTAATTTTACCATTTATCTGACCTACCTATTATTCCAAAATAAAAATGTCTCTCCCATGTACGACTCCCCAGTGGAAGTGATGATTGGCCACATGGGAGATGCCTTCAATTGGTCCTAAATTTCTTTTGATGCTTGCTTGAGGAAAGGGGCAAAGTTCAACTATTTTTTATACCTCCATTGATCTAATCTAATATAGGTAGGCTTCTATTAAGGTCACCTTAAGATTTTCTTGTTGAGCTGGTGCATCATCCCAGTGAGAATGTTTTGTTACTTCTACTAGTTTTGAAATATGTCAAATAGATTCCACCTTGGCCTCTTCCCTAAGAGGACCTATGGTGTGGGTTACAAGTGGTTCTTCTTGGGCTTGTTCTTGGCCCCTTCCCATTCTAGGTCATTTCTCCCTCAGTTGAGATGGTTCTTCTTCCTACATGTGTTTGCCTTTTAGTGCCATATGTGGTCACAACACATCTATGGATTAGTACACTTTGACTAATGTAGGATCATGGAAAATTAATTATTTTATTAATTATTTATTATAAATGTCATCAGAGCTTGTTGAAAAGGTTTAACTCTTGTAATTTAGTGTTTAATAGTTTATTTTTTAGTTAAACCTTTGTGGGAGTTAGAAAAATGGCAAAAAAGTTTCTTCCAAAAATGGCACATTTGTGGTCCCCATGAGAAAGAGCTTACCTTTAGTAGCTATAGGATTGAAGAATGGAGTGATTTGGATAAATGATTAGAAAGTTATGGGCTTTGAAAGGTTCTGAGCTTTGAAAATTTGAAAAACTCCCTTGGCATTTGTGAGAAAATGTAAAAATTTCAAAGTGGGGTCATGCATATATATAGTATTTTTCCACTATGTCAATAGGGCTACATATATGGGGACTCACATACATGTCTACTCCATCAATGGGGCCTTGTATACAAAGCCTAAAGTAAAAATTTTGAATTTTGAATATCTTAAAAAATACAAGGAAATTTTCAATGAATGTGAGATCCATGAAGTCCAGAAAAGCCAAGAATTTGATGAATCCATTGAAAAGGGTCTTTCAAAGCTCAAAAATTAAAAAAATTTATGGAGAATATGTTTATTGAACAAAATATGTAAAGGAGCACATGGTTTGATGTAGAAGATTGGTGTACGAAAAATTTAGATTGTAAGAATGCCTAAGGATAAGGTGCTTAATGAATCCAACCAAGAGAGATGTAAGTGGGTCCTTCCCATAGTAGGCACATGCCTTATTTGCCCTTACATAACCTCAACCTAAGGAGTCTATGGACCCCATAGATGATTAATGATCAATGGAAGTTAGGGATTCAAACCCAGAAGATTCTAGCTAAGAATTCAAGTACATCAAACCAAGACATTGAATCGAGAACATGGACTTCGGTAGTGAGGTGAGTTACAGATAACATAGATGGATGATGGAGAAGGTGGAATGGAATTCAAAATTGAAATCATAAGAAGTCCCTTATGAATTTTTTTGTTTAAAATGACTTGAAAAGATCCTTTCTTACTCCAGACCAAAACCAACCTCTTTTGGTGACTTCACATTGCCACTCCAAAATCGATCCACTCCTCAAGACACAAGAGTAATCCCATAGAACAACCATCATTCCATAAAGAGAAGAAAAGAGAAGTAGGAAGTGAGAGAGGGCCTTAGTTAGAGGAGACCTTCAAGCATGGGTAAGATGTCTTTTTAGTCCCATAACTAGTGTTTGTAGTTTATTTATTTATCTAAGGGGTGTGCATTGAATTCCCATCATGTTTTTCTTTGTTTGTGTTTTTTTTTTCATTTTTTTTTCTTTTTGGATGGGAACCACACCATGCAAAAACTTTATTTGACTTCCTATTATTGGTCGACATGCAATGGTAAGAAGTCTATGAAAGCACCCAAGTAAGTAGAAAAGTACAAAAAGTATTGAGTCCCCTTAAAGCCACATCCTATGTAATCCTTTGAATCCTTTCCAATTCTAGAAACTACCAAGGTCGCAAATTTATTAAAATTTTATTTAATGAAAGGGATCTCAAATTTCCAAAATAATAAAAATCATAGAGTTTGTGAATGAGTAAGTGTCATGGACTCACTATGTATTCCATGAAAAAGAAATCATGACTTAACCATCAATACAAAAATTCAAAAATAGAAACCAGGCATTAGCAAACAAAACATAAAGCACAAACCACCATTAGTAATAACTATAGCACTACTATGTTTTATTATAATAAAGTACTTTTATTAGCAAAAATAATGAAAATCACACACTAAAAATAAAGTAAGATATATAAGAAAGTGTAAAATATTCAAGAAAAGTTTAAATGTACTAACGGTGATGTAAAACAAAAAATGGTATAAAAATAGGAAAATGTTTGAAAATCAAAAAGGTGTGAAAGAAACAAATTGTAAAGATAAAAATTTATAAAATAAAAAAAATAGAAAAATTGAGGAGCCACGTGTATAATTAGTATAGATGGTCATCTCCCCCATGACTATGTTGGAAGGAGGAGACATGAAAAATTAAGTGTGGTTATTCATCCATTGAGGTATTTGTTGCACTGGCTTACTTAGGCTCATGGAAAGGCTTTATCTATTGGATGTTGACCAACTGCTTTTTATTTAGGCTCTTAGGTTTATATATGATCATGGCCCTAGAAAGAAAGGTTTCATCAATTATATAAGGTCTTTTCCACAATGTTTGAACTTTATTTTTCTACAATATGTGTGTGGGGTTCCAATAAAGAACCTTATCTCTTGGCTGAAATTTCACTTTCCATATTCTAAGGTTATGTCATTGCTTGTTGAATGCCTTGTGCACTTCATTCAAAGATAAGGCCACTAATCAGTTTTTTTCTAATGTGTTGAGGTTTATTAGTCTTTCTTTTTATGCTAGACTTAAGTAAGATTTAGATCATAGGCTGTTGAGAGTGTACATAGGTTGGATTGAATTAGGAGCATTGAAAGTTTTTCATATACTAACTCATATGGAGAGTAGTCAATTGGGAGTTTCCATGTTGAGTGGTAGAACCAAAGGGCATCATTGAGTTTTGTGCTTTAGTCTCTCCTATATTTATTGATAGTTCTTGTTAGAATCTTTGTAATTTCCCAATTAGTAACCTCTACTTTACTGTTGGCTTGGGGGTGATAGGATGCTATTAATTTATGTTTAACCCCCAAACGTTACATCAACTTCTAAAAGATGGCACCTATAAATTGGGTTCCATTGTCAGAAATCAATGCATATGGCACATCAAACCTATTTACAACATGTTGTTATCCAAATCTAGTAGTAATGGATGATGTATAGTCAGTGATAGTTGCAACTTCTATTCATTTCATGTAGTAGTTGACTATTATGATGATGTATGCCTTTCCATTGGACATGGGTGTGATTGGACCCATGAATTCAACACCCCATATGTCAAAGGGCTTTAGTGGTTGAATCCACTATTGAGGACTCTCCATTCATGTAGTCATCCCACCATTGCATTGATAGTGCTCACAGGATTGGATAAATTAGTGGATGTCCTTAAAGATTATGGACCAATAGTATCCTACCATCAATATTTTTATGATCATGTATCTCCTAATATAGTGGACTTTGCAAGGGCCTTCATGAGCATCCTGGAGAACACGTAAATAGGAACACACCAATGAACTAGGTCATTGGTGCATACCTTGTAAAGGTGTTCATTGATTTCTATGAAGTGCTTAACCCAATGAAGGAACTGTTGTTTCTTCCTAAATTCTAGATCTTGTGACAACTCTTGAGTGAGAAGGTAAGTGAGGATGTCATCATACCATTTTGATTTGATACGCACTTAGTCATTTATTTCTCTTGAAAAGAGGAGTTCATATATAAATTGATCAGAGAGTAGGCTCTCCTCCTCTTTATTATCCCATCTTAACCAAGAAAGATGGTCAACAACCACATTCTCAATCCCTTTCCAATCTACCATTCTAAGATTGAATTTCTATAATATCAAGAGCCACTATATGATATGGGGGCTCATCATTGGCTTATTCATTAGGAAGTGAATGGAATTGTGATTTGTGTCCATAAACACCTTATAGCCAAGCACATAGTGCCTAAACTTTTTAAGAGCATACACCACTACCATTAGTTCTTTCTTGGTTATGGTGTAATTCAACTGTGCATCCACAATGCTTTAGCTCATGCAATGGATGTAATATGGATATTTCTTATTTTCCAATTATGTAAGCACAACTTCCAAGGTAGTGTGTCTTAGAGATATTCTCTATAAACCACTAGTAGTAGCCAGTGTGACCAAGGAATGATTGAATGTCTTTGACTATCTCTAGTTGGCATGTGATTCCTTAGATGACCCTTATCTTTCTGGGATCTACATTAATCTCTACTTGAATAATTCTATGCCCTAGTACTATGCCTTTGTAGACAATTAAATGGATTTCCTACCACTTGAGCCTAAGGTTTTTTCAACACATCTTTTTAGTACTTGCTTAAGAAGATCTAGGGCTTGCTCAAGTGTAGCCCCCATCGGTAGAGAAGTCATCCATAAAGACTTCTATCCTACTACCAATTTTTTTTTGAAAAATACTAAGGACTAAGTGTTGGAATGTTGCAAGGGCATTACATAGACCAAATAGCATCTTGAAATATGCAAAAGTTCCTTAGGAACTTGTGAATGTTATTTTGGCCTGATCTTCATGTGCAATCTGGATTCGGTTATAACCACTATAACCATCCAAGAAGCTATAATAGCAATGCTAAAATATAGTTTCCAACACTTAATTCACAAATGGAAATGGAAATGATCTTTAAATTTTGTCATATTCAATAGCCTAAAGTCGATGTAGACCCACTACTTACCACCTTTTTTGGCACAATTACAACTAGGCTAACCCACTCCCTATCTGCGATGAAATAGATGAACTCTGTCTTGAGGAGTTGTTCTATTTCTTCTTTGATGATATTCTTCAACTTAGGATTCAACCACCTTTGTGGTTGCCTTCTTGGCTTCATGGATAGGCCAATGTAGATATGATGCTAGCATATCCTTGGATCAATTCTAGTCAATTCAGGATATGACCAAGCAAATATTATTGGCCATTTATTGACCACCTCCAATAGCTTGTCATTTTTCTTAGGAGTAAGATTTTCATTGATTATAACTAACTTACTATTTTTAAAAATTCATACTCTATGCTAGATGGCAAAGTTTTTAACTCTATGGGCTCTAGCTTGAAATTATCAAGGATTTCCAACTCTCCCCAATAGGTATCATCATTTTCATCATTAGAGAGTTGGTGATGAACTTGCTCAAGTTCATCCATGCTCTCAACACAGGTACATGTCAGGCTCTTAGTAGGTTCCATGCATAGTGTGTTATTATCAAAGTCAGTTATCAACCACTAGGTAGCCTTCTATTTTGTGGTTGTTGCATACAAGCACCTTTGGATATCTATTTCATGTGCACACTAATTGAATGCTTTAATAAATGTACTTTTAATGGACCAAATTTTCTACATGCAATTGCATCCATTAACACTGTATGCGATGCATGAAACTCACTTTTTCTCAAGTCATCCAAATTCAATTTCCTTGGAGATTTCCAAGGAGAGATCCCTTATGCCCATTTGTGCATCAATAGTGCTTAACCATACACATCCCATAATGATTAGGAAGTCGCCTTTGTAGTTTTCTACTTTAATCACTAGAAAATTGGTAGGATTGGACCATCCACAAACTATAGTCACAATGTCCTCCACTAATCCCAAAGGGATAGTGATTGATTGGTCTACCAATTTCAAAAAAATATTGCTCTTCTTGAGAGGTGGTAGGATCCAGGCCTTGTACATGTCATAGGAGATGAGATTAACACTTAGACCAAAATCAATAAAAGCCTTGCATCTCTCATGCCCAATGATCTATAAGTAAACAAGAGGACTTACTAGGTCAAATATTTGCATGGGAAGGTTGCTAGCCTTCATCCAATTGGATATAGCATGAGTTAACATCATAGTGTAGATCTGAGGCAATGTGTGGTTTAAAGGGCTCTCAAATGTGTTTGGTGCAAAGAATGAGGGTATTCGAGATACAAGACGACCAGTTGCATTAGGTTGTGAGGGTTTGGAAGGACTATTGGATAAAAAACATGGTCATTTCCTAGATCAATTTTCTAAACCACCTAGCTAGAAGGTCGATTGTAAATTTACAGCCCTTGTAGCATTTTGTTGTTGTAGTTGTGAGGGAATTTTTCCCTGCATGAAGTAGAAGGTAACTGGGTTGAGAATGGAGGGATATGTGTAGATGAATCCAAAGGGTGATATGGATATGGGGGCTTCCCTCAAGTAGATGGTGAATGAGTTCGATGGTACTTTGGAGGAAAATAGTAATGTTGAAATGAGGCATGGCTTGTAAAGCTTCATGAAGAAATGGGTTGTTGAACATAGTACCCGTATGGATTTAGTTGCCTATAAGGATACTATTATCTTAATAGTGGCATTCCCCATGACTGTGGTTGCTACCACTACTAGTATCATTCATGTGATTATGATGGAGCTTCACTTGGATAGTAAGCTTGTTGTTGATGGTTGAACTACCTTAGATTGCCTTGAGGATAAGGTAATCATCTAGGTGCTTGCCTTTATGCTAGTCAAGGATTTAGCATGTACACCCCAAACTCTTGTAAGTGTGACACCATAGGGAAACATCCCTTCAAATTTTCATATTGACAAATGTCACACCCAACATCATCATTAGAGTCTATCTCCACAACTTCTTTTACTACAACAACTTTTTCCTTACCTCTTTGGTAGGCATGTTTAGCTTCTTTCTACCTCCTATGATTGTGATCACTATTTTGCTCTTTGGATTCTTCAACAGTCTTCATAGCAATTTGGAATTTTTTATCCAAAGATTTCTATAATTTATCAAAAATTTCCAAAATATCAAAAATATATTTTTCGATGGGTAAGGTTTTTCTATTCACCACCTCATCGATTGGTAACCCATCGACATCATAAAATTGGACCTCCCTTTTCCTAATGGAAGGGTTCCTATTATGTTCTTTTGCACTTTCCCTTTTTGTAACTTACCTTCTTCTTTTGCTACTTACTCTATTAGCCTTTGTATCTAATGAGCTCTTAGTTTGAATAGTCTCCCTTGGGCATAAACCCCAAGAGTTCTTCTGGTTTTTTCTCTAAACCCATTTATGATATGGCAAAGTTTTTCCCTCTAAGAATAACCATGGCTAGGGCACTGATGTAAAAAAGAATAATATTTTTCCATTGTAGCATCCAAGGGTTCATGTGTTCCATATTTCTAGCCTTGGATTTACCTTCTCAAATTAGACACTCTAGAGTATGTTTGGTATTTATCATTAAATAGTTCTAGAATGGTACTTCATTTGCAAATGGATTATGGTTGCAAGGACTAGTACCAACTTTCTACCTCTTTAATGAGTGTTCTAGGGAATAGCTTCAATTTTTGCAAGTCATTCTCTATATTTTATAAGGTGCAGGCATCATGAAAGGCTTGTATATGGTTTTGCAAATTAGAGTTATATTCCCCCTCAAATCTTGGGATATTCTTCATGTCTAAGCACTTGATCTGACTATCTTTCACATGCCTAGTTGGAATCTTAACTACCTCTGACATGTTAAGCATGCTTAAAGTTTCCAAAAAAGGCTCATCATCATCATTATTTCATTGTCACCAATGATATCCTCTATTACCCCTTTGATTATTGTGTGCATGGTGATCAGTATTATTGTCCTATTGCTCACCTCCATCATAATGGTTCCTTTTCCAGCATTTTTCAAAACCAAAAGAAGAAGAAGAAGAATATGTATATGAAGAGGATGAAGAGAGAGGATGATTATTACCACCATGGTATCTACCAACTCCCCTTCAATTTTCATGACCATGTTCATTAGGTTTGTTATCATTTTGACACTTTTCCAAGCCCCTGCCTTGATAGCCATCTTTACCTAAACTTGGTTTGTTGATAGTGGAAAATAGATTTAGGTTTACACCCCCATCACCAATAACAAGGAATGGAGAATTTTCATGTTGAGAGCTCCCAGAGATAGGTTCCTCATTGTCATCTTGGCTCAGCATGAATAAGGGATTGGTAAACTATTTTCCCTTCACAAACTCATGTTGCTTCTCTTGATGTCAATCTCTCCGACATTGTGTTTCAATGGGATGGTAGTCCCAATAGTCATAATCATGCACAACATACTCTTCTTGAACATCATGGATTCCTAACTTCTTAAGAGTTTGAAATAGCATCATGACCACAGATCGATCGAGAGGCATTACAATATTGCCTTCCATGTCATGCCATCGTAGTTGTTCATCTTAGTGTAGGGTGAAGGTGAAATTAGGCACATACTCATCTAGATGAGTATATACCACCTTGCACTCTTATGGAACCAGTGGTTTAGCATCGTCACACTTGAGAGAAGAAGACATTTTGCAAACAAATAGAAGATCAGTGTGTTTATATAATTATATTACATGTGAGAGGGATGTTGACCTTAGGGTTTGTCCAATGTCCAACAATGTTAATGATGTTCATTGATCCTAGATAGTGCACATTTTAACAAAAAGAGTCCCTAGCAATAGTGCTAATGATGAGTAGCGAAAGGTACCCCTATGCTCAACCATACAAATCAAAAAGCATTCACACATGGTCTAGTCGAATTCCATGGACTCTATGTCTTTTGGTACACTAGTCATCTAGGAAGTGAACCTTACCCTAATGGTCATTTTTTGTCTTTCCAATTACACTTGTAATGTACAAAGGTATTATTATGGTTAAGTGTAATCAAGGCATATGATTTTTTGTCATTGTATACTTTATGGTTTTAGTGCTAAAAATAAACAGGATAAAGAATAAAGTATTTTAATGTCTACTTTAATGTAATGGGCTAACTATTGTTTAACTAGTCCTAACATAAGTATCTGGTCCCACTTGCCATACACATCCTAAACACATATAACATTACTAGGTTATTAAGTGTTAAGTGTTACTAGGATTACCAAACATCGTATGCATGCTCAAAGTGGTTGTGCTTATGTGTTTACTTAATTACTATTTAGCTTATCTTCCTTAATTACTTAATTAGCTTGATTACTGAGTAACATTGAATAAATAACTTAAAACATTCAATGCATAAATCAAACATTAAACTATCCAGAATGCTGCAAGGTTTATCAACAAGCTCATCTTTGTTATTGCACACACTGTCGTGCACAAGTACAATAGTGCTGGAATAAAGATCCATACACTCACTGACTCTTGCTGCAAGCACTCGGGAAAATATTCTAACTTTTGAATGTAAAAACTATAAGAGTTTAGCTACTATTATGACTTCACTCCCCATAAACATGGTTGTGAGCTCATATTTATAGTTTTTATTATAAGGTTGTGTTGACAAGACCCTATAGATGTAGAAAATGTTATGTTGACGCAGCCTCATTGACAGGGCAACACCATGTAAATGAGGCCTTGTCGACGAGGGCTCGTTGATGAAGCCATGTTAATAGGGACCGATCGATGCGACATTTTGATGCTCATCAATATGGGTAGCAAATCTCTGATATGCTAACTTAACCATGTTAACAACTAGTAAGCAAAGAATAGAACTAGAGTAGCAAGTGGCTACAGTATACTTAATGCATGAAAATGAATTTATAGATACAAAATATGCACAATAAAAGCTTCACATAGCAAACTTCAAGCTACAAGTAGTCAAGTCTAGCTACTAGAATCCAAAAGATATAGTAGCAATCTTTAGTAGAAGAATGACAAATTATTAAGAGATGAAGAAAATGGCTAGAGCTTTTGAAGAAGAAAGGATGTATTTTATAGCATCTTACTGTAAAGAACCAAAAAATTATTTGCAAAAAAATTTCAAAGATTTGAATAAAACCTAATTCAAGTTTTCTTAGTAAGAAAAAGAGACCTTGAATATTTGACCACAAGATATAAGCCCTAATAAAAGAAGGTTCTACAATTTTTAATTGGTTAGTGTCAAACTTGTAGAAGGTAAGAGCATTTTGAGATTTTAAATCCAAAAAGGAACCACAAACTCTTAACCACCAAAACAAAGCTTCACTTGACCATTTGTCCTCTATTAGCATCAGTGTGACATCTCATTCTTGAATGCCATGACAAATGTCAAATATATATTATATTTAATATTATATATATCAAAACCCAATAGAGAAATGTGAAACAAAATGAAAATGAACTTTATTAATTGGGAAATTGAAGAATAAATAAGTGTATTTGGAACATGCTTCAAGAGTTCTTAGGGTTGTCTTCCTTTGGTGTTTATCCCTTAGAGGAAATTTAGTATTACCACATTGCTTAGGCCTAGACTTAGCCAAGAGGGATGGCCAAATCCCTTTCTTTCCCACTTTACATAACACTCATCATTCACTCCTACTAACTCCAAAACTAGATGCTAATATGTCCTCTAATTTATTAGTATAAATACCTTAAGTCAAACCTCCAAAGGTTTTGTCAAGAGATATGCCCATAATTACAACATAACCTTTCACGAAGGGTCTTTTTAATAATAATTGCAACTCTTAGTTAAATAAAAATATCATTTTGAAATGGGAACATGGCAAACTACCCCCTTTAGCTTTTGTTCTTTCTTGAATGAATTCACATAAGGATCTTTCTTCATGATTCAATCTACAGTGAAAATATAAGTAAGAAGGATATTTGAAAAAAAAATTCTATCATCATATTAGTAACCTACATTAATATGAAGGCAATGATAATAGATGGATTAAAGGACTAACAACTATTAATCACAAATCTTGACTAGAGTTACACTATGTACATCTTGTGTTCTTTGGTTATTCAAATGAAAGTAGGACAAATTCTTATTCTAACTTGTATTACTAAGGGATATTTAGTTACTTACTTTTAAGAAAATAAATTAAATAATGAAAAAAAAAATTAAAATCATGAAATTGAATAAGAGAAGAAACTTCCTATTTTTCATCTTCCTTTAGGACCAACGATTATAGTAATTGTTCAATCTGCCAAAGTCATGTCACTATTGTCATCAAGAACATCACATGTTTGATTCATGTGCTTTTATGTTCTGAAGAAAGGCAATGCAAGCACACTTGCAACAAGCTATGTGGGGTGGGGTGGGCAGGGTGGGGGGCTGTGGTTGGGTTTTGAGTGCAATGACGACTATGTAGGAAGATGGATTGAGGATGGATGAATGGTGCATAAGGAGGGTAAAGAGATTGGTATTGAAACATAGAAGAAAGATTGTAATTATAGCCCAAGATATATAGCCAACATAATAATTTAAAAGGATTATCAAAGAATATAATGATGCATAAATGTTGAGTGCCTATGCACCTTTATGGAACAAGGATGGGTTGGTTGATTGTTGTCTTATCAAACTTACTTGTATGTCACGATTGTATGGTTAAGTAAGCTTGAGGCATATGATTTTTATATCTTTTATGTTTTTATGTCCAGTGCTAATAGGGAAAGAGAGAGATAACTAAGTGAATAATGTTACTTAACTACTGATTAACTAGGCTTTAACTAATCCTAACACTAGTATCCATTCTCACTTGTTGTACACATCCTAAACTAGTGCAATACTACTGGGATTACCAAACACTAATCATTACTAGGTTACCAAGTGTTACATGCATGCTCGAAGTGATCATACTGAGTGTAATTTAATGATTTGCTTAATTGATCAAAATGAATTACTGTGCTAATAACAAAAATCTAAAGTGCATAAAATAAAATAAAATAAAATAAATGCATAAGAAAATTAAATAAAATAAATGTGTAAAAAAAAATCTCAAGTGCTTCAAGGATGAATCAAAGAGCTCATCTTTATTGGCATACACAAGGTGTGCTTAGGTACACAATGCTCAAATAAATATCCATCCATACTTTGACCTCATGCTACAGGCACTTGAAAAATACTCTAACCTTTAAACAGACTACACGATTTTTGCTACTTGACTGCTACCAGACTTCTTTCCAATTGTGTGCCTGGGCACTGCATTTATAGACCTCGGAGCAACTACTCTAATAATTAGAGTAACCACTCTAATTATTAGAGTAACTGCTCTAATAATAATCACTCTAATTATTAGAGTAACCACTCCAATAATTACCTCTCTAATAATTAGAGTAATCACTCCAATAATAACCATTATAATTATTAGAGTAACTACTCCAATAATAACTTCTCTAATAATTAGAGTAACCACTTCATCATACCCACATGATTGAATGAAAATTTTTCCTTAAGTTCCTTACAAAATATTGTGAAGGTATGGGATTATTGACTAATTGACAACTGATGGTGGAATGGGATGATAANCACATCACCAAACTTGCTCCTTTCATAAATGCTCTAGTTCTGGTCCATCTTGAGTACTTCCTCCAAGCCTAGTCTATTGTTTCTATGATCACCATCTACACACACAACACAATCACAAATGAGAAAGGATAGATAAACCAAAATGCAGTTGATACCTTGCCTCAATATGAAGTGCATTGGCTAAGTTGTGGTTATGGTAGAAACTGGTTCAAAAATTTATCATAGGTGACTACCCAAGGTGTAGCAGTTAGGTGAATAGTAAAATGGAGAAAATTGAAAAATTTGTGGTAGGGCCCCCATGACTAAGAGCGAACCTCTGGTAGCTATAAGATGGAAAAATATGAGGAATAAGAAAGATGGAAAAAATAACAACGCCAATGCCAATAAAATGGATGTCATGGATGGGGATGAAACAAGAGATGATTGATTGCAAAACAATGCTTAAAGAAAAGAACTTAACAATTGCACCAAAAAGGAATGCCAATGGGTCCTCCCCAAAGTAGGTTCATTCCCTTTACGCCCTAACAAACCCACAAGCCAAAAATTCCATAGGCTCTAGGAATGTCATTTGGAAACAAGAGTTAAAAACTTACCCACAAGAATTCATTAAAGAAAAACAATACATAAACCCAAAATAGACTAATGATAAAACCGGTAATGAGGTGAAAATGGGAAGAAAGATGGAGAGGAGAGAATGGAATTCAATCCCAAGAACAAGGTTGTGTAAAGCTCCTTGTGTACTTTATGGTTAATGTGATTGAGTAGAACTCATCCCAAATCCCAACTCAAACAAACCACATCCAGTGACCTTGCATCAATACACTTGACCAATCCATGCACCTAAAGTAACAAGAATGCTTCCACAAAAAGTTACCACCATTCTAAAGAGCGCAAGATGAAGAAGTGGGAAGTATGGGATGGCCTTAGTTAGAGGGAACCTTTAGGCATGGGTAACATATCTTTTCAGTTCCATCACTAGTGCTTGTAGCCCATATTGCTTTATTGTGTCTAAAGGGTGTCTTTGAATTCTCACTCCTTTTTTTTGTTTTTTTTTTTGTTTTTTTTTTTGTTTTTATTTTTTTTATGTTTATGCATGAGAACCACACCATGAAAAGAATTATTTTTATTCACTCAGCTTCTTGATATTTGAACAATGTCAGAATGGCAAAAAACCAAAGAAAAAGCATTTAAGCACCCAAGAGAAGGGCTAGCGCAAATGCATCGAATCCCCTTGAAGTCACATCCTTTGAGTCTTTCCTTGGTTTGAAAAGTACTCAGTCACCAATTCATTAAAAGTTTACTTAGAAAAAAAGGGACTAAATAGTTCCAAGCCAAGGAGACCATAGAGTTGTATGGATGAGTGGACAGCATGGACTCATTGCCTATTTTACCAAAAGAACCATACCTTAATATTAGCATCATAATTCAAAGGTAAAAATCAAACATTAGCAATCAATATGATATAATTCAATCCACTATAATGATCACTTATTGGATGATAAATAAAATCAATCAAGTAAACAAAGAAATAGTAAAAATATGAATGATGGTGTAAAACAAAAATAAAAAATTTTGAAAGAATGTGTAAAATAAAAATTCAAAAAGAATTGAGGGCCTAGAATGGTTAGCATAGGTGGCCATCTCTCCCACGACTAAGTTGAAAGGAGGAGATTCAAAATAGTAAGCAAGGTTATCCATCAATAGAGGTAGCATGTGTACTGGATATCCTAAGCTCATGGAAAGATTTGGTTTGTTGCACGTTGACCAATAATTTCTTGTCTGGGCTCTCAGGTTTGTATATTGTCATGGCCCCTAAAGGAAAAGTTGCATAAATAATATAAGATCCTTCCCACAGCATTTGAAATTTAGTACATTGTGGCACATGTGTGGGATTCTAATAGAGAACCTTATCTCCTGGTTGATATTTAACTTTCCTAATCCTTAGGTCATGATGTTTCTTATTGAATGTCTTATGTAACTCGTTAGATGACAAGGAAACTAATTGATTTTCATCTAGCAAGTTAAGGGTTACTAACTATTGTTTCTATGCTATATCAAGGTCAAGGTTGAGATCACATGCCATGGATAGTGTATAGAGCTCATTTTGAATGGGAAGCATTGGTAATTTACTATACACTAACTCATAGGGAGAGTAGCCTATAGGGAGTTTCCATGTGGAGTGGTATGCCCAAAGAGCATCATTCAGTTTAGTGCTTCAATCTTACCTAAACTTGCTAATAGTTCTTGTCAATATTTTCATAATCTCCCTGTTGGTCACTTCAGCTTGACCGTTCGCTTGGGGGTGATATGGTGTAGTCAATTTATGCTCAACCCCTAAGCATTGCAGTAATTTTTGAAAAGTTGCACTTGTGAAGTGTTTACCATTGTTTAAATAAGTGCACATGGCACACCAAACCTATTTATGATTTCTTGTTGAAAAAATCATGCAGCTGTAGAAGATGTACAATATTTAATATCAGCTACTTCAGCCCATTTTGTTAGGTCATCAAAAATAAAAATAATATAAGCTTTTCCATTGGACATTGGTGTAACTGGCCCCATAAAATCAATTCTCCAAATGTCAAAGGGTTCAAATGGTTGAATCCATTGTTGTGGATCCCCCATTCTAGTAGTCATTCCGCCATCATGTTGATAGCGCTCACAAGATTGGATGAAACGATAGGTGTCCTAAAATAATGTAGGCCAATAATGTCCTACAAGCAAGATCTTGATGGTCATTTCTCTCCAAGCGTAATGACCCCCACAAGGACCCTCATGAGCATCTTGGAGAAATTGTAGTTGATCTATATTAGGAACACACCATTGAACCAAGCCATCGGGACACACTTTGTAAAGTTGCCCATTGATCTCCATAAAGTACTTGGCTCGATGAAGAAACTATTATTTCTTCTTAAGGTTTAACTCTTGTGGTGTTTTTTGGATGAGGACATAGGTAAGAATGTTACTGTACCAGTTTGTCTCCATGGGTGATTAATTATTCACTACACCAACAAAGAGGAATTCATCAAGGAAATGATTAGAAATTGGATACTCATCCTCTTTGTTGTCCCATCGCAATCGAGATAAATGATTAGCAACTACATTCTTGGTGCCCTTGTGATCGATCATCATTAAATTGAACTCTTGTAAAATTACAAGCCATTATATGATATGAGGTCTTACCATTGAATTATTCATGAGGAACCAGATTGCACTATGATCTGTATGTATATATACTTTATATCCCAATACATAGTGTCTAAAATTTTCTAGTACAAACACTACAACAATTAATTCTTTTTCTGTGATAGTTTAGTTAAGTTGTGCATCAACTATACTTCTACTTGCATAGTGGATGTAATAAGGATGCTTCTAATCATCTAACTATGTAAGTACAGCTCCTAAAGCATAGTTGTACGTGTCAGTCATGATATGGAATGGTTTGGACCAGTCAGAAGCTTGTAGAATGGGTGTTTCTACTAGCTTCTATTTCAGAGTTTGGAAAGCTAATTTGCATTCTCTGGTCCACTTGAAAGGTATGTCCTTTTTCGTTAATTCCACCAATGATTTGGCAACCTTTGAAAAGTTCTTAATAAATCTCCTATAGTACCAGTATGTCCAAGAAATGACCAAATATCTTTAATAGTTTCCAATTGATGGGTAATTCCTTAGATAATTTTGATTTTCTCAAGGTCTACCTCTATCCCTATGTGTAATATTTTTTTTCTAGTACTACGCCTTCTTGGACCATCAAATGGATTTTCTACCAGTTGAGCCTCAAATTGATTTCTACACATCTTTTTAACACTTGCTTTAACTGGTCCAAGGCCTGATCAAAGTTTGCTCCATAAGTGGAGAAGTCATCCATAAAGACCTCTACGCCATTCCCTATCTGCTATTGGAATATTCTTAGAACTAGTCATTGAAATGTTGTAAGGGCATTGCACAAGCCAAATGGTATCTGTTTGTATGCGAATGTTCCCCAAGGACTAGTGAACATATTCTTGGCTTGGTCTTCTAGGGCTATTTGTATTTGGTTATATTCACTATATCCATCTAGAAAACTGTAATAGTGATGCCCTATGATGGTGTCTAAGACTTGGTTGAAAAATAGCAATGGAAAGTGATCTTTGAATGTTTCCATATTTAGTAGCTAGAAATCTATGCACACCCTCCTTTTGCCTCCTTTTTTAGGTACAATAACTAAGGAGCTAACCCATTCACTATCAGCAATGGGGTATATGGACCCAGCCTTGAGAAGCTATTTGATTTCTTCCTTAACTACTTGCCTCAGCTTAGGGTTTAATCATCTCTGTGGTTGTCTTTGAGGCTTCATGGAGGGGTCAGTGTAAATTTTTTGTTAGCATATCCTAGGATCTATTCCAGTTGATTCAGGATATGACCAAGCAAAGGCTTCCAACAATTTATTTATTACCTTTATCAATTCTTCTTTCTATTGAGGAGTAAGCTTAGCATTGATAATTATCGGTTTTTCATTTTTAAGGAACGTGTATTGCATACCAGTGGGAAATGGTTTCAGATCAATGGACTCCTACTTAAATTTCTCAGGGATTTCTAACTTCCCCCAATTGACATCTTCAAGGTTAAGACTTGCAAGTTGGTAGTGGACTTTCTCTAATAGGTCTATTTTATTGATGTAAGTGCAAGTCAAACCCTAAGTTGGTTCCATGCATATGAGTGAACTACTTTCTTGATCAGTTGTCAATCATTGGATGTCTTCCTATAATGTGGCTACTACATACAGGCATCTTTGTATGTTAATCACTTATGCACACTGATTTCATGTAGGCAATGCTAAACTTTGCACAAACCATGACCTCTGCACATAATTACACCTTGTGTCACTGTATGCGATGCATGGAACTTTCTTCTTCTCAATCTTTCTGAATGTATTTTTCTTTGATATTTCTAGGGAAAGATCATGAATTCCTAGGCATGCATTAATGGTGCTTAGCCATGCTCTTCCCATTATGATTGAGAAGTCCCCCTTACCATTGTTCACCTAAATCACTAGGAAATCAACTAGGTATGACCACCCATACATAGTGGTAACAATGTCCTCCACTAGTCCCAAGAGAACAATGATGGACTGGTTGGCCAACTCTAGATGAATGCTACTCTTTTTCAATGGAGATAGGTTGCAGGCCTTGTACATTTCTTGAGAAATCAAGTTGACACCAGAACCTGAATCCAAAAGAGCCTTGCATAGCACATTTCTAGTGATTTGTAAGTATATTAGAGGACTTCAGGATCAGAGCATTTCTTGGGAAGGTGGCCAGGTTTGATCCAATCAGTGACTACTTGTGTTAGCATGACCGTATGTGTTGAGTGCGATGATTGGGTTGAAGGGGGCTCTGAAGTTTTGATTGATACTGAGACGTCTAAGGAATTAGCCACTTGTGAGTGCAAGGACCTGGTTAGGCTATTGGTTCTAAAGAAAGGACTTTTCTTCATGTGTTTGTTGGAACCAATAGTAGATTGAGAATTAACAGCCCTCGTGGCATTACATTTCTACAGCTGGGTAGGGATTTCACCTTGTATCATGGGAGCATGTGGTAGTGGAGCCATTGGTGGAAGAGATGTAATCGAATGAGAAGGATGATATGTTTGCAGAATATCACCTCTAGAAGAGGGAGTTCCATAATACTTGTAGGCTTGGTAGTAAGGTTGAGAAGTTATGTGACCAGTAAAGTCACATGGCGAGATTGGCTACTACACGTAATATCCATACAGGTTAGGTTTTTGGTAAGGATATTGTTCCCTTGGTGGTGGCATTCCCCATGATTTTAGGTGCTACCACTATTGATATTGCTCAATCGATTTTGGTGGAGTTCCACTCGGATAATATGTTAAGGGTTGGTGGAACTACCTTAGGTTACCTTGAGGATAAGGTAACCTTTGGGGTGTTTTCCTTTTGTTTAATCATGGATTGAGTGCATACACCCCAGACTCATATAGATGTGAGATTACAGGGCAACATCCCTTAGGATGATCATATTGACATATCTCACTTCCACTATCATTGTCTGTTTCTGAATCCACAACCTCTTCAATGATGGCAACTTTGCCCTTACCCTTGCTACGTGCATGTTCAGCCTCTTTCTTTTTTCTTTTCTCACTACCTTGCTCTCTAGACTCCTCTACTATTTTAAGAATAGTTTAAAATCTATTGTCTAGGGAATCCCACATTTGGTCTACCTTTGCTGAAACTTCTGATGTTATCTTTTGGATAGGAAAAGTTTTCCTATTCACCATCTCTTCAAGTGGTGACTCTTCTTCATCCTCACAAAATCTTACTCCCGTATTCCAAAGGGAAGGATCTCAGTTATACTCTTCTGCACTTTCTCTCTCTCATAGCTCACTTTCCTCCTTAGCAACTTGTTCCAATAGTCTTTAAATTTGATGGGGCCTAAGCTCAGATAGTCTTCCTTAGGCATAAGTCCCAAGGGTTCTTCTCGTTTCATGCCTAAGCCCATCTACGAGATGGCGCAGTTGATCCCTTTACGAATAACCATGGCCAAGACAATGATGTAGCAATGCATAGTATCGACCCATGGTAGCATCCAAGGGTTCATGTCCTCCTTGTTTCCAGCCTTGGATTTTCTTTCGTAGGTTGGACACTTGGGAGTACGTTTGGTACTTATCATTGAATAATTCTAACATAGTACTCCATCTATGAATAGATTTTGGTTCTAAGGAGTGATACTAGCTTTCTGCTTCTTTAACTAGTGTCCATGGGAACAACTTAAGTTTTTGCCATTCGTTCTCTATGTTTTGTAAGGCACACACATCATGGAATGCTTGTAAATGATTCTAAGGATCAGCGTTGTATCCCCCTTCAAATTGTGGGATGTTGCTCATATCTAATCTCTTAATCCTACTATCTTTCTAGTGCCTTGTTGGAATTTTCCTAGCCTCAATTATGTCTAACATACTTTGAGTAGCAAGTAGGGGTTCATTGTGATTGTCTCGTCCATGGCATCTATGATGCCTACGTTATTCCCTACTCTCCCTTCTTCTATGTCGTGACTCTCTTGAGTGCCCTCATCTCCTTTCCTAATTGTTTCGCCTATGACTTCCACTTTGCCTACCTTTATTCCCATGGTCTTTTTCTTTATGACTGCATCCAAATATTGAAGGAGAGGGTGAAGGAGATGATGAAGGTGAAGCAGAAGGAGAACCATCACCATGATGGTGTCTACTGCCTTCTCTTCTGTGGCCTTAGCCCTGATTGCGATTGCGATCCGAATGTCCATCTTTATCATGAGTTTGTGTTCATTTTTCGGATCCTTTGTGCTCGTGGGTATGAGAACCTAGGTTATGAATAGTGGAATGAAGGTTCTAATACATAACCCCTTGGCCAAAGTCAAGGGGAGGAACATCATTTTGTGGGCAACTGCCTGAGGTAGGTTCACCACCCTCATTTTTGCTTAAGACATGTGGGGCATCCTGGGACCACTTACCCTTCAAAGACTTATAATGTCTTGCATGTTGTAAGTCTCTTTGACATTATGCCTTTATGGGACAGTATTCTCTTAAGTCATGGTCTTGCACAATGTTTTCTGCATGTAAGTTTGACATGTCAATCCATGTGAGAGCATGAAGAAGCATGCTTGGGACTAAACGATCGAGAGGTAACACTATGTTATCTTCTAAGTCTCACCAATGTAGTTGTTCATCTTGATGGAGGATAAAGGTGAATTCTAGTATATACTCATTGGGATGAATATATACCACTCAAACTTGTTAAGGGACTGGTGGATCAACTTCATGTGTATTACGCCATTGATTGTTTCCTATTTCAGACCTAGGCAATGAGGTGCTTTCGTACAAAGAAGGAGACATACTTGTCTATTCAGTATGCAATGTACTCTTGTTTATTATTTTCTCAATAAACCCTAAGGGTTCGTTCCAATGATGTGAATAATTTCCTAAGTTCTATTTAGTTCACAAATAACTAAGTCCCCAGCAATAATTCCAATGATGAGTTGTGAGGTACCCCTACACTTAAGCATATGAATACAACTGCTTCATGTATGATCCGATTGAATTCCAAGGACTAAGTGCCTATACAACTTTGTGGAACAAGGATGGGTTAGTTGATCGTTGTCTTCCCAAACTTACTTGTATGTCATGATTGTATGGTTAAGTAAGCTTGAGGCATATGATTCTTATATCTTTTATGTTTTTATGTCCTGTGCTAATAGGGAAAGAGAGAGATAACTAAGTGACTAATTTAACTTAACTACTAATTAACTAGGCTTTAACTAATCCTAACACCCGTATCCGTTCTCACTTGCCGTACACATTCTGAACTAGTGCAACACTACTGGGATTACCAAATGCTAATCGTTATGGGGTTACCAAGTGTTACATGCATGCTTGAAGTGATCGTACTGAGTGTAATTTAATGATTTTCTTAATTGATCAAAATGAATTACTATGCTAATAACAGAAATGTAAAGATGCATAAAATTAAATTAAATTAAATTAATGCATAAGAAAATAAAATAAAAGAAATGTATAATAAAACAAATCTCAAGTGCTGCAAGGATGAATCAAAGAGTTCATCTTTATTGCCATACACAAGGTGTGCTTAGGTACACAATGCTCGAATAAAGATCCATCCACAGTTCAACCTCCTACTACGGGCAGTTGGAAAATACTCTAACCTTCAAACATACTATAAGAGATTTGCTACTTGACTGCTACCATACATTTTTCCAATTGTGCACCTGGGCACTGTATTTATAGACTTGGGAGCAACTACTATAATAATTAGAGTAACTGCTCTAATAATTAGAATAACTACTCAAATAATAGCCACTCTAATTATTAGAGTAACCACTCCAATAATAACCACTCTAATAATTAAAGTAACCACTCCAATAATAACCACTCTAATTATTAGAGTAACCGCTCCAATAATAATTGCTCTAATAATAAGAGTAATCACTCCAATAATAACTACTCTTATTATTAGAGTAATCACTCCAATAATAACTGCTCTAATAATTAGAGTAACTGCTTCATCAATAAAGTATGACTCAAACTAGCATCCTCTTGCTTAGCAAAACAATGAGCTAACCACTTAAGCCCAATTATCACTAGCTTATGGTTCCTTCATGTTCTATGTAATTTCTACCAAAGTTATTACTAGCTTTAGGTCTTAGCCTATTAATAAGACTTTTGATTTGGAAACTCCAAGTTATAAGTTCGATTCTATTAAGTAGTATTTAGTTATAAAGTTCTAATTGTACTATACATATTAAGGGTAAAAACTATTTTAAAAAAATCATGATTACTAGCTAAAATCAAACCCATAACTTGAACTTATGAAATCAAGAGTCTTACTGTTAGGCTAACACCTAATTGTTAAAAATACGCTACTTGATAATCACAAGGTCAATTTCTACTGAAGCATTGAGGGGAATGGAAAAAATAAATACCTTAGAACTATAATGCATACAAAGAGAAATCTAAAAAATATATAATAAGATGATGGAGGTGTTGGAACGTTGAAATAATTGTAATACCTATGACGAGAAGCTTTTAAATCATGAGTCTTATTACTAAGCTAACACCTCATTCTATAGGACTTGAGACTTGGATAAAAATAACAACTATGGACCTTACAGAGGTGAAATCTAGATTAATGGCAAATACAAATAAACATTTCATTTGTGACATCTGTGTGCCTTTGACTTTGAAAATTACTTTACATTATTACATGGGCAATTTACCTTACGTAACCACCCTCACATGCTTTCATCTTCAATAAACTTTTTGAATATTTACCATTATGTACAAACACACACTATTGCTTTCAATGTTACCTAAAAATGCGTGATATATGATCATGTGTTCAATACGTGATGCGTTTTAATATGAAAGAAGAAATCTGCAAAATGTCCCATTTTCATAGTACAATTTCAAATTTACATTTAGATGTTAGCCTTACTAATTTAATCAGCCAAAATATGGGCATACCCATTTGAATGTTAGAGCTCATGGTATTTACAAATAAGATTAGCATATGAATTAACAAACTCAAATGACACTAATTTTTTTAATTGAGAATTGAAACAAACAAGGATCCAAAGATGAATGTTGACACTGGTGTCGTGGGGTTTTAAAGATGCATAATGTAATTCGACATTACCTAGCTATTATTGATTAAAGCTGTACCATACATGCACACCGAGGTAATGCTACTTTCTACTTTGTAATTACTATTTTGATTTGTAAAGAGCCACTTCTCCTAGAGTTTTGCGTTAATGATTGTAATAGTCTTTTTATGTGTTTGTGTGCATGTTTTGTTGACAAGTTATATGTGTGCTTTGTTTGGACTACGGTGGAAAAGGCCAATTGGAATAGTAATAAATTTTTTGACCATATATTTATATGTATTATGATTGAATGTTTAAATATTTTATGCATAAGAAATATGATTTAAAATACATGCTAGGAATGTTTTAAAATAATAATAATAAATAATATATGGGAAAACAAAATATTTCTATTTTATTTCAACAAAAATGCTGAGAAACAAAGGAGAAAGCTCTAAGGTGTGCCTCAAGAGCTAAAACAAGTATGTTGAGATGCAAAAGAATGCTCATATAAAGGAACTTGACCTATGAATCAAGTTGGAGGAACCTGACCCATCAATCAAGGATATTGTGTGCAAATTTTGTAGCTTTATATTTTGTTTATTTTATTTTATCTAAATGTAATACATTGCTCTTTTTAGTTTAAAATAGTAGAGTATAAGTACCCTCTCCATGGCTGTAGAAAGGTCATGTGATGACCTTTCAAGGCTCGTAAGATGATGGAAAAATTCACATTACTAATGATTTGAAAAAGAAGGTGCCATATTTGATTATGTATCTTGAACTACCCTTATCATGAATCTATTTGAAAACTCTTTCCTTGCATCTTATGACAATTCCAAATGATAAAGAGATAGATATTATGTTAGAATGTTTTGTAATTCTCAAGAGAAATTGAACCTGAAATCTAGCAAAATCTAAATTCTGAAATATCAAAATTTTTGATTTAGGAATTAAACCTATAGCTTGTGAATATACATATTTTATTGATTTTATTATAGTGATCATGAAGAGAATTGAACTCATGACCCATTGCTAGAGAGATAGAGAGAACTTTAAAAAGAAAGAAAAGAATAAGAACAATCCCCAAGAAGTCAGTTACAAGAAATCATTCATTATCCCTTATTCCACCTACAAATAGGAAGAGGAGGAGAGGAAAAAAGAGGACACACAAGGCAAAAAAAGTAGCTATGCATAATACAAAAAAAGAAAAAAAGAGGGATACAATGACAAGTGTGGCTGAGAAGGAAGAGAAGACTATCGCTACTATAAGAGATAGCAAAGAGAAAGAAAATAAGTGCAACATAGCAATCCAATATTCAGATAATTCCTCCTAGTAAGCAAGATATCTAAGCAATGAGGCAAAATGATCTATCTTTGTTATGTTTGATAATGGCTAGCAAAGGCTAATTTTCTTAAACTTTTTTCTTTTTGCTTGTTTAACCACCTTCACAATGCTTGTATGAAAATATCAAGATTGTTGTCGTAAACTTAGATTTTTTTTGAAATCCTTTATTACCCTTTTTTGGATCTCTCCACCTATCCTTTGCACTCTCATACCTAAATGACTTCGATGAGAGTTGTTTCTGTAATGATTCAGAAACACCCATAACGATTGGGGGCATTTTTGGTAAAGGATTGCTAACAGGGGCTATGGATCCCTAATGTGAGGATTGGTATTGCTGGTAGAAAGCAAGAGTATCCTTGGGACCATCAATAATTGTGAATGTTTTAAAATTCTTGAACTCTTGGATTTTTATTGGAATTTGGTTGATGAGTCCTCCCCCTTTGAATGCATAAATCTTGGATTTGAATCTTGAATTATACCTTTTTTTTCCTATACCTTATCTAGTCTAATTTTAACATCTTTCTATAAGTTGATGGAGTGGGGAAAACCTAGGATGTTAATTTATGGTTGTGATCTATCTATTCTTTGCTATTGAACATATGAATTTCCTAATTAAATGATTACCGATAAAATGGTTACAAGAGTTAAATTCAAATCTTGTTTTTGTGTGTGGCTAGAAATTATAAAATATTATTATGTGATTGAACAAATATGAGATTATTAATTCATCTTCTTATGTCATCATTTCATTGTTTTTCAAACTTGCAAATGATCCTGATTAAATATTTCCTTTTGGGTTGAATAATAAAAAGTTTGATTTTTTTTCTTTCAACTAGCTTTCATCTCTCTATCAAGCAGCACGAAGTGTTTCTGAGAGAATTATTAAGGCTTTACCAGGAAGTTCTAAGAGCAAAGGAACAATGTCAAAGAAGAAACCAGTTCCAGAAGGTTGTATACATAAAAACTTTTTGAAGTACCATACAACATCAACCATTGTCCCTAAAACTCGTATCAATGTAGGTATTTAGCATATTCAGAGGACTTGAGAATGAAGTTGGAACACACTGAGAGTGAGATTGCAAGATTGCAAGAATCTGTCTCTAAAACATCCAAGAAAGCAAAAGAAGTTGAAGATAATCAAAAACTTATGAATGAAAACTACAAAGAGCAAGCTAGTAAAAATAATGAATTGCAGAAAATGCTTGTTAGATTACAAAGACTTTGTAACAAACAGAAGAAGACTATTACTGGATTATGTGAAGGATTGAATGACAAGGTTAACAATAGCACTATACAGCCCAGTGATAGTAATATTGCAAAGTTGCAAAGAGAACAATTACATTTAATCAATGTTGAACAAGCTCTATGTACAGATTTAGAAATCCATAGATTTGATGTTGACAGTTTGAGGCAAGAGAATTCTATTTTGTTAGAGAGAGTGAAGAATTGGAAAAAAGATAATGGCCTTGCTTTAATTAAGCTTGATCATGAACTACAGGAAAGAGTTGATGGGTTGCAAACATATGCATTGTCACTTTTAAATGATTATAATGAACTTTTCTCCTAGTTGCTAGATTTTATCAAGAAGAAATTTTTTTCAACACAAGTATGTGAAATTAAAGAAGGAAGCTTCTTAAGGGATTTGGCTACTGACCAAGAGAGGGACCAGATGATAAACCTTGAGATGGGTTTTCATAGGCTGGGTCAAAGATTGGATTCTCTTAAGGAAAGTATAAGAATTCAAAATGGAATACTTAAAGAAAAGCCACATATATCCTATTAAATATCCAGTAAACAAGATTCCAAAGAGACCGAATCTCTTCTTTCAGATGTAGGCTTTGCAAAGGTATCTTGCCTTTAATTGAATAGGAGTTGACAATCATCTATAATTATCATGTTGACGCATTAATAGAGTAATTAAATTTTTTGAATTCTTATTATTTACTATCAACTTTTAGGGGTAACCAACTAAAAAAAGTCAAACTATTTTTGTAGAATTTTGATCGGGTTTGTGAGTTGCAACAAGAGCTTAAAGCTGAAACCCTACTTGCTAAAGTTCTATGTGAAAAGCTATGCTCTAGAGAGAGTGATTTGGAAAGGCTTGAGGAAGAAGTGGCAACTTTAGTGAGGATTCGAGAAGTTTTGAAAGATGAAAATTTGAAATTGCAAAACATGTTTGGAAATATAGTTCAGAAAGGAAAGGAGTTGCAGATTTTGGTAGAGTCTGACTATTTTCATTAATATATGTTTTTCTAACTTTCCTATTTCTATGGGTTCTGTTATGCTAATTATTTAAATCTTTGCTAAAACAGCTTGAAGAAAAGATTAATATCATTCAGCAACTACAAAATGATCTAAAGGGAAACTTATAGGAATTGACATCTTTGAAGAATGAATTGCCAAGGGTTTCAAAAGAGAAGGACAATCTTCAACAATATGCAGATCATCTTAGTAAGGATAAAAAGACATTGGTAATTGAGCTTGATTCACTAAAAAAAAAGAATAGAAGTTTTAGATGAGGATATTTTGTTCAAAGAAGGACAAATATCTATTTTTCAAGAAAGCCTCCTTTGATTCGTTCATATATGAATATTTAATATGCTAATTTTTATTCATGAATCAGTTGATTTTGGAGTATGTTGTTTTTAAGATAGTATTTTTGAGATAGTTTTTTCGAAGGAGAGGAAGGCCATAATTTTGAAATATGCATGAGATTTGTTTGTAAATCAATTTTTTGTGCCCCATGTTTCAGGAAAGTATTATTACATGCTTCTTGAATTTTTGTCTGTTGTATATATGATGCTTTCGTACGTGATTACAAAGTATCATGCTTGTTAGAGTCAGTTCTAATGGATAACAAGGGGTTTCGTATGATGAATAAATGAAGTTTTACTCATCAATTAAATGCTTCTTAGTTTTTTATTTGATTGTATATATGATGCTTGTGTATGTGATTGAGTACACAGTATCATGTTAGAGTCAATTCTAATGGAGAACAAGGGGTTTCATATGATGAATAAATGAAGTCTTACTCATTGATGAAAGTTTTTCATGGCTTCTTGTTAGCTTAATGAAATCATTATCAAATTGAAATACACATTTAGAGATTGGATTGTTTATATATAAATTGCTATATTGACCTACAGCTTTTTAGGGTTTCTTGTTCTATTGTAGAAATGGTTACTCCCCTATTTTGAAACATTGTGCTAGATATTAAATTTGATTCTCTTCATGATTTGTTACATTGAAGTTTTATATGTTGAAGGATATACATTGGATTATAAGCAAGAAATGTGCAATGCTGCCATGAAGATCATTCTCTCCTCTCCTATTCATTATAGCTATAGAAAGGTTGGGAAGATTATTCTCCAACATTAAGAAAGAAAACAATATATGGCTTACTTCAACACATGGATGTTCTTTTAACACATAATTTAGGACCTATGTCTAATACCAACAACTCAATAAAATACTAGGAGTTGTAGACTTGCAACTTTTAAAAGGCAACTTGTTAAATCATTTTTACTTCTAAATGTTTTGAAAATATGATAGGATAAACCTTTTGAAAATTTTCCAACTAAACATGGACTATCCTTTTTTAAGGGAAAAATGTTAAAAGCAATTGCAAGTAAATCGAATTAATGAGATTGATTCCTAGCCCTTTTTAAAGGGAAAAATATTAAAAGCAGTTATAGGCAAATAGAATTAATGAGATTGATTCCTGGCCCTTTTTCAAGGGAAAAATGTTTAAAGCAGTTATAAGCAAATAGAATTAATGAGATTGATTCCTGCTGGTGTTAGTTGGAAAGGTGAGTTTTGCAGGCTGATAGGCTTCAACTTATAAAAGCCTATATCCATGTCGCTCTACTAAAATTTTGAGAGAGAGCATGTATCAATTTGATACTACTATACCTTCTATACAGTTCAACATCTCAGGGTGTACTACTACACTTTAGATTAATAAAAGGGAAAGAAATAACTTTTGATTAGGTTTTGAAAACCAGAAAAGTGGTTAAAAAATCATGTGTGAAAAATGAAATCAAAGTGATTTGGTTCCCAAAGACTAAAATCGCTCAAGTGTTGGGTCTCTTCTAACCTTAAATACATGCCATTTGGTTGTAAAACCTAATAATTATTTTCAAATGAAAAGCAACTTCACTGATCTTTTGGTTAAGTGATGTCCAAAATCATAATTCCCTTATTGTCTTACAAGCCTTAAAAATGTTTCCTCATTTTGCATCAGGATATCTTCTAGGTCAAACTTGGCTTTATTTATATTTTTTCCCTACATAAGTAGACCCTTTGGCATAGCAAATGTTCTTTATGTAAATGGTAATGATGTTGCTGCTTTACAGTTACAGTAAGGTTAAAGAAATTTCTTTTATCCATACTCTCCTTTTAAAGTAATTGCAAATGAATAGACTTGGTTGAAGTTGAATAGAAAGAGATTTGGCCATCCCTTCTAGTTAGGTTTAGGTCTAATCATGGTTTCAACACTACATTGCCTTTAAGGGATAGATGCCAAAGGAAGACAATCCTAAAGAACCGTTGAACCATGACCTAGATACAGTTATTTATTCCTAATTTTTTATTAATTCATTTTTGATGAGCAATGAAGTGTCTCCTATGTCCAACCATACGAATCACAAGCATGTACATGCAACCTAGTCAAATTTTCTGGATGGGACTGGTGTGGTATCTAGATCATTAAGCATCAATCGTAAGTCATTATCTTCCCACTTAGACTAGTGGAAGCTCTATCACATATGGTTTAGTCTAAAGTAAGACATATGATTATTGATGTTATTAGGGCCCTAAATTAAACTAAATAATAACATAGAAATTAATTATTTAATCTAATTAAAAATAAAATTAAATCTTAACCTATCCTAAGTGATGAAGCTGTTACTTTAATTATTAGAGCGGTTATTATTGGAGCGGTTACTCTAATAATTAGAGTAGTTATTATTGGAGTGATTAATTTAATTATTAGAGAGGTTATTATTGGAGTGGTTACTCTGATAATTAGAGTGGTTATTATTAGAGAGGTTATTATTAGAGCAGTTATTATTGGAGCAGTTACTGTAATAATTAGAGTGGTTATTATCAAAGTAGTTACTTTAATTATTAGAGTAGTTATTATTGAGTGGTTACTCTAATAATTAGAGTGCTTATTATTGGAGCAGTTATTCCAATTATTAGAGTGGTTACTCTAATTATTAGAGTAGTTGCTCCCAAGTTTATAAATATAATGCCCATGCGCACAATTGGAGGGAAGTCTTTCAGTTGTCAAGTAGCGAAACTCTTGTAGTCTGTTAGAGTATTTTCCAGGTGCCCATAGTAGGAGGTCTAAGTGTGGATGGATCTTGATTTGAACATTACGTACCTGAGCACACCTTTTGTATGGAAATAAAGATGAGCTCTTCGATTCATCCTTGTAGCACTCGAGATTTGTTTTTTTATGCATTTATTTTATTTTATTTTCTTATGCATTTATTTTATTTTATGCACTTTGCATTTATGTTATTAGCATAGCAATTCATTTTGATTCATTATGAAAATCATTAAATTACACTCAGTACGATCACTTCGAGCATGTGTGTAACACTTGGTAACCCAGTAATGATTAGTGTTTGGTAATCCGAGTAGTGTTGCACTAGTTTAGGATATGTAGGGCAAGTGAGAATGGATGCTAGTGTTAGGATTAGTTAGAACTTAGTTAATGAGTAGTTAAGATAATTTAGTCACTTAGTTATCTCTCTCCTTCCCTACTAGTGCAAGACATAAAAACATAAAAGCTATAAAAATCATATGCCTCAAGCTTACTTAACCATACAATTGTGATATACATGTAAGCTTGGGAAGACAATAATCAACCAACCTGTCCTTGTTCCACAAAGGTGCATAGGCACTTAGTCCTTGGAATTTGACAGGATCATGCATGAAATACTTGTATTCATATGATTGAGTGTAGGGGTACCTCGCTACTCATCATTGGTGCCATTGCCAAGGACTTACTTGTTTGTGCACTAGCTAGAACATAGGAAATCATTTACATCATTGGAACGAACCCTTAGGATTCATTGAGAAAATAATAAACAAGAATACATTGCACACTGAATTAGACAAGTATGTCTCCTTCTTTGTACAAAAGTGCCTCACTGCCTTGGTCTGAAATAGAAAACAATCGACGACATAATACACATGATGTTGATCTGCTAGTCCCTCAACAAGTTCGAGTGGTATATACTCATCCCAATGATTATATACCAGACTTCACCTTTATCCTCCATCAAGATGAACAACTAGGTTGGCTAGACTTAGAAGGTAACATAGTATTACCTCCCGATCGGTCAGTCCTCAGCATGCTTCTTCATGTTCTCTCAAGAATTGACTTGCTGCACTTACACACAAAATACATTGTGCAAGACCATAACTCAAGAGAATACCATCCCACAGAGGCATAACATCAAAATAACTTGCAACAGGAGAGACATCATAAGTCTTTGAAGGGTAAGTGATCCCAGGATGTCCCACACATCTTAAGCAAAAATGAGGATGATGAACCTACCTTAGGCAGTTGCCCACATAATGATGTTCCTCCCCTTGACTTTGGCCAACGGGTTGTGTATCAAAATGTTCATTCCAGTATTCATAACCTAGGTTCTGATACCCATAGTCATAAAGGATTTGAATAAGGGACACGAACTCATGATAAAGGTGAACATTTTAATCATAATTACAATCGGGGCTAAGATCATAGAAGAGAAGGTAGAAGACACCGTCATGGTGATGGCTCTTCTTCACCTTCATCGTCTCCTTCACCCTTCCTTCAATATCCAGATGCAATCATAAAGAAAAAGATCATCAGAATAAAGGTATGCAAAGTGGAATTCATAAATGAAACAACTAGGAAAGGGGACGAGGACACTCTAGAAAGTTACAACATGGAAGAAGAGAGAATAGGAAACAATGTAGGCATCATAGATACCATGGATGAGATGATCATGATGAACCCCTCCTCGCTACTCAAAGTATGTTAGACATAACTAAGGCTGTTAGAATTCCAACAAGGCACCAGAAAGATAGTAGGATCAAAAAATTAGATATGAATAATATCCCATGATTTCAAGGGGGATACGACGGTGATCCTTAGAATCACTTACAAGTATTACATGATGTGTGTGCCTTACAAAACATAGAGAACGAATGGCAAAAAGTTAAGTTGTTCTCATGAACATTAGTTAAAGAAGCAGAAAGCTGCTACTAGTCCTTAGAATCGGAATCCATTCATAGGTGGAGTACTATGTTAGAACTATTTCATGATAAGTACTAAACATACTCCCAAGTGTCTAACTTGCGAAAGCAAATCCAAGGTTGGAAATGAGGACATGAACCTTTGGATGCTATCATGGGCTGATGCTATGCACTGTTACATCATTGTCCTAGCCATAGTTATTCATAAAGGGATCAACTGCACCATCTCATGAATGTTCTTAGGCATGAAACAAGAAAAACCCTTGGGACTTATGCCCAAGGGAGACTATTTGATCTTAGGTCCCATCATATTCAAAGACTATTGGAGCAAGTTGCTAAGGAAGAAGGTGAGCCATAGAAGAGAGAAAGAGTGGAAGAGTATAACCAAGATCCTTTCCTTCGGAAGAGGGGAGTAAGATTTTGTGAGGATGAAGAAGAGTCACCACTTGAAGAGATGGTAAATAGGAAATCTTTGCCTATCCAAAAGATAACATCAGAAGTTTCGGCAAAGGTAGACCAAATGTGGAATTCCCTAGACAAAAGATGTCAAACTGTTCTTAAAATAGTAGAGGAGTCTAGAGAGGAAGGTAGTGATCATGAAAAAAGAAAAAAGAGAGAAGTTGAACATGCACGTAGCAAGGGTAAGGGCAAAGTTATCATCATTGAAGAGGTTGTGGATTCAGAAATAGACAATGATAGTGGATGTCAGATATGTCAATATAACCATCCTAAGGGATGTTGCCCTATAATCTCACATTTGTAGGAGTCTGGGATGTATGCACTCAACCCACGATTCAACAAATGGTAAACACCCTGAAGGTTAACTTACCCTCAAGGTAACCCAAGATAGTTCCACCAACCCTTAACATATTATCCCAGTGGAACTCCACCACAATAGATTGAGCAATATCAATAGTGATAATGCCCATAATCATGGGGAATGCCAACACCAAGGCAATAGTATCCTTACCGACAACCTGACTCGTATGGATATTACATGTAGCAACCAATCTCCCCATGTGACTCTACTAGTCATGTCACTCCTCAACCTCACTACCAAGCTTGTGAGTATTATGGGACTCCCTCTTCTAGAGGTGATATTCCACAAGCATATCATCCTTGTCATCCGACTGCATCTCTTCCACCAATAGCTCCACAACCACATGCTCCTGCAATGCAAGATGAAATCCCTACCCAACCATAGCAACGTAATGCCATGAGGGCTATTAACTCTCAACGTACTATTGGTTCCAACAACCACATGAAGAAAAAACCTTTGTTTAGAACCAACATTCCAACCAAGCCCTTGCAATCGCAAGCAGCTAATTCCTTAGATGCCTTAGTATCAATCAAAACTTCGAAGCCCCCTTCAACCCAATCACCACACTCAATGCATACAGTCATGCTAACACATGCCATCACTGATTGGATCAAAGCTAGTTACCTTCCCAGGAAATTCTTTGATCTTGGGAATCCTCTGATATACTTAGAAATCGCTAGAAATGTGTTATTCAAGGCTCTTTTGGATTTAAGTTTTGGTGTTAACTTAATTTCTCAAGAAATATACAAGGCTTGGAACTTGCCTCCACTGAGAAAGAGCAACATCCATCTAGAGTTGGCTAACCAGTCCATCACTGTTCCATTGGGACTGGTGGAAGACATTGTTACCACTATTTGTGGGTGGTTGTACTCAGCTAACTTCCTAGTGATTCAAGTAAACAACAGTAAGGGGGATTTCCCAATCATAATGGGAAGAGCATGGCTAAGCACCATCAATGCATGCCTAGGAATCTAAAATCTTTCCCTAAAAATATCAAATAAAAAATACATTTGGAAAGATCAATAAGAAGAAATTTCTGTGCATCGCATATAGTGACACAGGGTGTAATTGCATGTAGAGGTCATGGTTTGTGCAAAGTTTAGCATTGCCTACATGCAATCATTGTGCATAAGTGATTAATATACAAAGATGCCTGTATACAGTAGCCACATGATATAAAGACACCCAGTGGCTAATAGCTGATCAAGAAAGTAGTTCACTCATATGCATGGAACCAACTGAGGGTTTGAATTGTGCTTACATTGATAGCATAAATGCATTAGAGCAAGTCCACTACTAACTTCCAAGTCTTAACCTTCAAAATATCAATTGGGGAAAGTTGGAAATCCTTGAGAAATTTAAGTAGGAGCCCCTCGAGTTGAAACCATTACCCACCGCTACGGAATACACGTTCCTTAAAAATAGAAAATTGGTAATTATCAACGTTAAGCTTGCTCCTCAATAGAAAGAAGAACTACTAAAGGTAATAAATAAATGGTCAGAAGCCTTTACTTGGTCATATCCTAAATTAACTAGAATAGATCCTAGGATATGCCAACATAGAATTTACACTAACCCCACCATGAAGCCTCGAAGATAATCACAGAGACGATTGAACCCTAAGCTGAAGCAAGTAGTTAAGAAAGAAATTGAACAGCTTCTCAAGGCTGGGTTCATATACCCCATTGCTGATAACAAATGG
>MNCI01032416.1:178163-195790 GCA_015680685.1 Gnetum montanum | reverse complement strand
TCATGATTGACATGTCCAACTATGCTTTAGGAATTGTACTTGCATAGTTAGATGACCAGAAGTGTCCTTATTACATCCACTATGCAAGTAGAAGTATCACTGGTACACAACTTAACTACACTACCACAAAGAAATAATTAATGATTATAGTGTTTGCACTAGAAAAGTTTACACACTATGTATTGGGATATAAAGTATATATACATATAGATCATAGTGCAATCCAGTTCCTCATAAATAAGCCAATGGTAAGCCCTCATATTATACAATGGCTTGTAATCTCACAAGAGTTGGATTTAACGATGATCGATTGCAAGGGCACCGAGAATGTAGTTGTTGATCATTTATCTTGGTTGCGATGGGACAAAAAAGAGGATGAGTATCCAATTTCTGATCATTTCCTTGATGAATTTCTCTTTTCTAGTGTAGTGAATAATCAATCACCCATGAAGACAAACANATTTCCTTGATGAATTTCTCTTTTCTAGTGTAGTGAATAATCAATCACCCATGAAGACAAACTGATATAGTAGAATTCTTACCTATCTCCTTATCCAAAAAACACCATAAGAGTTAAACCTTAAGAAGAAACAACAATTTCTTCACCGAGCCAAGTACTTTATGGAGATCAATGGGCAACTTTACAAAATATGTCCTGATGGCTTGGTTTAATGGTTTTTTATCAATATAGATCAACTATGAGTTCTCCAAGATGCTCATGAGTATCCTTGTGGGGATCATTACACTGGGAGACAAATAGCCATCAAGATCCTACTTGTAGGATATTATTGGCCTACATTATTTCGGGATACCCATTGTTTTATCCAATCTTGTGAGTGCTATCAATGTGATGGGGGAATAACTGTTAGAATGGAGGGTTCACAATAATGGAGTCAACCATTAGAACCCTCTTACATTTGGGGAATTGATTTTATGGAGCTGATTACACCAATGTCCAATGAAAAAGCTTATATTATTGTTGCCATTGATTATCTAACAAAATGGGCTGAAGCAGCTACTATTAAAAATTGTACATCATATATAGCTACACAATTTATTCAACAACAAATCATAAATAGGTTTGGTGTTCCATGTGCACTTATTTCAGAAAATGGTACACACTTCACAGGTGCAATTTTTTGGAAATTAATGCAACACTTAGGGGTTGAGAATAAATTGACTACACCATACTGCCCCCAAGCGAACGATCAAGTAGAAGTCACCAACAAGGAAATTACAAAGATATTCATAAGAACCATTAACAATTTTAGGTGAGATTGGAGCACTAAATTAAATGATGCTCTTTGGGCATACTGCTCCACATGGAAACTCCATATAGGCTACTCTCCCTATGAGTTAGTGTACAGTAAATTACCAATGCTTCCTATTCAAACTGAGCTCCATACACTATCCATGGCATGTGACCTCAACCTTGACCTTGATCTAGCATAGAATCCATGATTAGTAACTCTTAACTTGCTATATGAAAACTAACTAGCTACCCTATCATCTAACAAATTTCATAAGGCATTCAATAAGCAATGTCATGACCTAGGGATTAGGAAAGTTAAATATCAACTAGGAGATAAGGCTTTCTACTGGAATCCCACACATGTGCCACAACATACTAAATTTTAAAAACTATGGGAAGGACCTTATATCATTTACACAACTTTTCCTTTAGGAGCCATGACAATATACAAACCTGAGAGCCCAGACAAGAAACTGTTGGTTAATGTGCAACAAACCAAACCTTTTCATGAGCTTAGAATAGCCAGTACACATGCTACCTCTCTTAATGGACATCCTTGCTCACTATTTCAAATCTCCTCCTTCCAAATTAGTCATGGGGGAGATGGCCACCTATGCTAACCATTCTAGGCCCTCAATTCTTTTTTAATTTTTGTTTTACACATTCTTTCAACTTTTTTTATTTTTATTTTACACCATCATTCATATTTTTACTATTTCTTTGTTTTCTTGATTGCTTTTATTCATTGTCCAATAAGTGCTCATGATGGTGGATTGAATTTTATCATATTGATTGCTAATGTCTAGTTTTTACCTTTGAATTATGATGCTGATATTAAGGTATGGTTCTTTTGGTAAAATAGGCAATGAGTCCATGTCGTCCACTCATCCATACAACTCTATGGTCTTCTTGGCTTGGAACTATATAGTCCATTTTTTTCTAAGTAAAATTTTAATGAATTGGTGGCTAGGTACTTTTCAAACTAGGGAAAGACTCAAAGGATGAAAAGGGTGTAACTTCAAGGGGGTTTGATGCATTTATGTTGGCCATTCTCTTGGGTGATTGGATGCTTTTTCTTGGGTTTTCCACCATTCTAACATTCTTCAAAAATTGGGAAGCTAAGTGAATAAAAATAAGTCTTTGCATGGTGTGGTTCTCATGAAAAAAAAGAAAAAAAAAAGAGTGAGAATTCAAAGCACATCACTTAGACATAATAAAATAAAGTAATATGGGCTACAAGCACTAGTTATGGAACTAAAAAGATATGTTACCCATGCTTGAAGGTTCCCACTAACTAAGGCCCTTTCTTACTTCCTACTTCTTCATCTCGCTCTCTTTGGAATGGTGGTAACTTTTTGTGGAAGCATTCTTGTTACTTTAGGTGGATGGATTGGTCAAGTGTATTGATGCAAGGTCACTGGATGTGGTTTGTTTAAGTTTGGATTTGAGATGAGTTCTACTCAGTCACATTAGCCATAAAGTACACAAGGGTCTTTACACAACCTTATTCTTGGGATTCCATTCCATTCTCTCCTCTCCATCTTTCTTTCCATTTTCCATCTCATTGCTGGTTTTATCATTAGTCCATTCTAGGTTGATGCATTATTTTTCTTTGGTGAATTTTTATGGGTAAGTTTTTAACTCTTGCTTCCAAATGATATTCCTAGAGCCTATGGACTCTTTGGTTTGTGGGTTTGTCAGGGCATAAAGGGCATGGGCCTACTTTGGGTAGGACCCACTGCCATTTTTTCTGTGAAATTATTAACTTCTTTTCCTTAAAAATTTCATGTAATCAATCATCTCATGTTTCATGCCTATCTATGATATCCATTTTATTGGTGTTGTCGTTGTTATTTTTCCCATCTTTTTTGTTCCTCATATTTTTCCATCTTATAGCTATCGGAGGTTTGCTCTTAGTCATGGGGACCCTAGCACAAATTTTTTAATTTTCTCCATTTTAATATTCACCTAACCCCTACACCTTAGGTAGTCACCTATGATAAACCTCCAAACTAGTTTCTGCCATAACCACAACTCAGCCAATGCGCTTCATATCGAGGCAAGGTATCAACTACATTGTGGTTTATCTATCCTTGCTCATTTGTGACTATGTTGTATGTGCATATGGTGATCATACAAACAATAGATTGGGCTTGGAGAAAGCACTCAGGATGGACTAGAACTGGAGCATTTATGAAAGGAGCAAATCTGGTGGCATGGCTATGGATAAACAATGAAAGGCGCAATCTTAGCATTGGCACAACATGCTTCATTTTCTTCTACAAGCTATCAAATAAAGGCTTGGATGCCATTTATGTACGAGTATTCACCACAATGATCATGAACACTAATGTTGTAATATGCTTATTGATCCATTCATTGGGCATGTTGAGTCTATCATCCCATTTCACTGTCAATTGTTAATTAGTTAATAATCCTATACCTTTCCAATATTTTGTAAGAAACTTAAGGATGATTTTTCATTCAGTCGTGGGGGTATGATGAAGCAGTTACTCTAATTATTAGAGAAATCATTATTGGAGAGGTTACTCTAATACTTAGAGTGGTTATTATTGGAGTGATTACTCTAATTATTAGAGCAGTTATTCTTGGAGCAGTTACTCTAATAATTAGAGTGGTTATTGTTGGAGCTATTACTCTAATAATTAGAGTGGTTATTATTGGAGTGATTACCTTAATTATTAGAGCAGTTATTATTGAAGTGGTTTCACTAATAATTAGAGTGGTTATTATTGGAGCAGTTATTCTAATTATTAGAGTAGCTTCTCCCAAATCTATAAATATAGTGCCCAGGCTCACAATTGAAGGGAAGTATTTCAATAGTCAAGTAGTGAAACTCTTGTACTCTATTAGAGTATTTTCCAAGTGCCAGTAGCAGGAGGTCTAAGTGTGGATAAATCTTTATTCGAGCATTGTGTACCTAAGCACACCTTGTGTATGGTAATAAAGATGAGCTCTTCAATTCATCCTTGTAGCACTTGAGACTTGTTTTCTTACACATTTCTTTTATTTTATTTTCTTATGCATTTATTTTATTTTATGCACTTTACATTTATGTTATTAGCATAGCAAATCATTTTGATC
Organism: Gnetum montanum; assembly: GCA_015680685.1. Taxonomy (NCBI): domain Eukaryota; kingdom Viridiplantae; phylum Streptophyta; class Gnetopsida; order Gnetales; family Gnetaceae; genus Gnetum; species Gnetum montanum. The sequence continues at coordinate 191,433 of MNCI01032416.1, read as the reverse complement.
AATTAAGAAAATCGTTAAATTACACTCAATACGATCACTTTGAGCATGCATGTAACACTTGGTAACCTAGTAACAATTAGTGTTTGGTAATCCTAGTAGTGTTGCACTAGTTCAAGATGTGTATGGCAAGTGAGAATGGATGATGGTGTTAGGATTAGTTAGAACTTAGTTAATGAGTAGTTAAGAGAAATTATTCACTTAGTTATCTCTCTCCTTCCCTACTAGCACAGGACATAATAACATAAAAGATATAAAAATCATATGCCTCAAGCTTAATTAACCATACAATCGTGACATATAGGTAAGCTTGGAAAGACAATGATCAACCAACCCGTCCTTATTCCAAAAAGGTGCATAGGCACTTAGTCCTTAGAATTCGACCGAATCGTGCATGAAACGCTCGTATTCGTATGGTTGAGCATAGGGGTACCTCATCGCTCATCACTAAGGATGATGAATATCCATTTTTAGCTTATCTTACATGTCTTGAAGTCACATATCCACTACTAGGATAACCAAGTGTTATGCTACTGGACGAACCAAGCAATAATGCTACTGGGATTAGTAAGAAAATACGTGTTTATGCTTGAAACTAATTGCACTCATTCCACCAATTGATTAATATGGATAAAAATGTAAATATTAACTAAGTACATCAAAAGTAAATTGCATTGAAAATAAATTTATTCCAAGTCAAAGTGTTGCAATGAATATGAATCATTTTCAATCTTATTGTCATTCATGGAATGTGTCCAAGTACAATGCCACTCATAGAAGATGTGGTATAATTAACTTAAATCCATGTTGCAGGAAGTCATAGACTATTTGCTAAGATTATAGAATAAAACTAAAGAGTTTGGCTATACTATTGACTAAATGGTACCAAATATGCAATAGATGCTTGCATATTTATAAACAAATAAGAACACTGCATCAATGGGGATGCGTTAACTCATTTGAATACATTGACAAGGATGCATCAATGCAACTAAGTTATAGTAGATGCAATGTAGCATCTATGATATAGTATATGTGATGTAACAGCTACAATGTAGTAGCCAACTAAGATATGTCAACATTGATATGTCGATGCAAATGCAATGTAGCATCTATGATATCTTAGGTAACTAATACACTTGAAAAAGCAATGCTTCATCATATCTCCACAACTCAACTACTTGACATATCAGGTTTTATCATATCCCCACGACTAACTAAAACCTCGTCCTTGAGTTATATATAAATGGGTGAAGTTCTATTACAAAAATTATAGGATGAGCCAAACTTGATTGGCTACCATTACAAAATTGAAGTGTTGCATTATAAAATTTTATTTAAATGGTTTTATTACAAAATTACAAAAAGGCTAGATATACATATAAGGTTACAAAGTTTTAGAAGTCTTAAAAAATCCATCAATAATGAATCTTCATGTTGTTACTAGTGGTGGTAGATTTTCCAAACTTAATTATTATGTTGGTACTTTTCTTTTATGCAAAAAGTTTTTTGAATGATGGACTAAAATTTATCCTTGTTGTCCCATGGGTTTTTAGCCAACAAACATGTGATTTTTGAGCTTTAATTCTTGTATGTGCTATTTGTCCATGGGCATGTCCTCCTTTTGGCCTCTTTTCCTTCCCTTGTGAGTCCTTCAATCTTAGGAATTTCTTTTAACATCATCTACAATCACCAAAGGATCAATGTTAGTTTTGGTAATTTTCCTTAATGATTTATCCTTTCTGGATCCTTAGTTAGCTCAAAGTTTAAAATAAATTTAGCATTTAAACTTAACATGATTACAAAATAATGTTCCCAAGGCTCTTAGGTAACTAAAAGCATCAAGTTGTTTTACTCATTTTATTACTTTTACTATTAGTTACCATATCACATCCTTAGCCCCCATGACAAATGAGCTTAACTCCAAAAGCTCACAAGTTTTAAAACTAAATCAAAGGTATGGTTCACAAGATGGCCAAGAAAGATTGAATTTGGAGGATAGTTCAATACAAAAGCATGAAAAATTAATTGAAATTAGAAGAAGTATTCTCAAAATCATGCATAAATTTAGAGAAGTTGTCCATGATGTTCTTGAAGATGTGATGTTTTGGTTCAAAACCATGATTAACAAAAGTCATGCAAGTGGGCACTCCCCAAAGTAGGCTCTTTCTTTAATGCCCTTGCATAACCACTTCTATAGATGGTCATGGACACCTTAGAAGCTAAATGTAGATTATGCGTTTATTCCAATCAACATACAATTACATTAGTTAGGATCCTACACTATACTATACAAAGCCATTATGCACATAACTACATGCAGTAATGAGGTGAATAATGGAATGAGAATGAATTGCAGAGATTGGGACATAATATAGCTTGTCTTGTCCATAATAGATTCTTGTGTCACTTGTGATTAGGATGACCATCGTACCTATCTATCCCAATTTCAAATCAAGTCCATACATTTGCTAGTGACATCACATTACATCATCCTAAACTTACCACCATAGGACCACCACAACCATATCAAAGCATCATTACTTAATAAAACAAAACAAGGTAGTAGTTTTGATTAATTAATTAATTAATTAAACATTAATATTTGAGAAAAATTTTCCATTAGTTAAAGGAGTTTCTTTAAGCATGGGTATCATGTCTTTCTAGTCCCATAGTCAATGTTAATCCCACTAAAAGAGCACCTTCATGCATGGGTAATATGTTTTTCTAGTCACATAATGAGACTAGTTCAAGAGGCCTTTGGAATTCCTAGAAGTAGCCTACCTTAAGCATGGCTAACATGTCTTTCCAATGGTACCCTAGGAATCAATTTTCTTTTATGAATTAATTAATGAGTGACTCATGCTTTTCTTGCTAGAGCACTACTGATGAGCAATGAGATACCCCTATGCCCAACCATATGAATCACGAAGCATTCACGCGTGATTCGGTCGAATTTTGTATACTTTGTTGTTTCCAGTGCACTAGCCCTTTAGAAAGTGAATCTAGCCTTAAGGTCAATCATTTTCCTCCCAATTACACTTGTGACATTCATTGGTATGATTAAGTGTAACTGAGGCATTCAATTTTTATCATTTTTATGTTTTATAGTTGGGTGCTTGAATTGTAGATAAAAATGGATTTGATTAACTAATATAAATTAACTAATTAACTAATCATTTAATCAATCCTAAAATAAGTATCCATTCCCACTTTTCATGCACATCCTAAACCCATGTATCCACTACTAGGCGACCAAGCACTATGCTACTGCGCATACCAAGCAATAACGCTATTGGGATTACCAAACAAGTACGTGTTACGCTCAAAGTAGTCATACTTATGTGTGTAATATATCTTGTTTAATTGACTCATTAAAGAAATAGCTAGGAAATATTTAATAATTAATTGAAAAAATTTAATAAATTATTGGAAATAGTAAAGGCATAAACAAAGTAGCTAATCTATCCAAAGTGTTGCAAGGTTTATCAAAAAGCTCATTTTTATTACTGCACACATGATCATGTTTAGGTACAATAATGCTCAAATAAAGATCATGTTAGGCAAGGATTCAATGCATATACTATAGACTCTTGTAAGTGTGACATCATAGGGCAACATCCCTTTTGATATTCATATTGGCATATGTCACATTATTTATGATGTGGTGAAGTTGTTCCCTCTAAGAGTAACCATGGCTAGGGCATTGGTGTAGGAGTTAATAGTATCAGCCCATGGTAGCATCCAAGGGTTCATGTGCTCCTTATTTCCAATGTTGGATTTACCTTCTCAAATTGGACACTCTAGAACACATCTAATATTTGTCATTAAATAGTTCTATCATGGTACTTCATCTATGGATAGATTCTAGCTCTAAGGACTGGTACCAACTTTTAGCTTCCTTAATGAGTATCCTTGGGAAAATTTTGAGTTTCTACCACTCATTCTCTATGTTTTGTAAGGCATAGGCATCTTGAAAAGCTTGTAGATGTATCTATGAACTAGCATTGTATCCCCCATCAAATCATGGGATATTGTTCATATCTAGATGCTTGATCTGACTATCCTTCATATGCATGGTTGGGATTTTTACTACCTTTGCAATGTTGAGCATACTTTGAGTTTCCAATAGCGGCTTATCATCATTGCTACGTCAATGACATTGATGATGGTTTCAGCCACCCCTTTGATCTTGGTGGCCTTCAAGATCATCTTCATCATGGTTGTTTCGATGGTGGCTTCCATGAGAACTATCAGATGCAAAGGAATGTTTAGAATTGGATGAAAAGGATGAAGAGGAAGGTGAACCACTACTACCACTACAGTGTCTACCATCACTTTTACACTTGTTACAATCACCATCCTTAGATCCCTTGTTGTTGCAATGTTTACCCAAATCCATACCTTGGCTATCACTTTTTCTTGAACCTAATTTATGAATAGTCAATTGTAGGGTTGGGTTCATACCCTCGCCATCAATAGCAGGGGTGGAAAATATTCATGTTGAGAACCTTCTAAGGAGGATCCTCATTATCCTCTTGATCTAGTAGCAAAAAGGGGTTAGTGTAATGTTTTCCTTTTGTAGCTTCATGGATTTTCTCCTAATGTTGAGCTCATTTGTGTTGTGTTTCAATGGAATAGTAGTTTTGAGTGTCATAACCATCCACAACATATTCTTCATGAAGATCTGCTATGCCCAACTTCTTAAGGATTTTGAATAACATCCCAAGCACAAATCTATCAAGGGACAAGATGACGTTGCCCTCCATATCACACCATCTCATCTATTCATCCTAATGCAATATGAAGGTGAAATTTAGCACAAACTCATCTAGATGAGTGTATACCACCTTACATTCTTGTGGGACTAATGGTTTGGTATCCTTGTTCTTGCGAGAAGAAGACATTTTACAAAACAAAACAAAATTGTTAGTGTGGTTTTATAATTCTATGTACAGTGGGAATGATATTAACCTTTAGGTTCATGCAACAATATTAATGGTATTCACTTCAATCTAAATAGTGCACGTTCCACAAGCAAAGTCCTCGACAACATGCCAATGATGAGGGGTGAGGTACCCCTACACCCAACCATATAAATCATGAAGCATTCATGTGCAATCTAGTTTAATTCCATAGACTTTGTCATTTCTAGTGCACTAGCCCTTTAGAAAGTGAATCTAGCCTTAAGGTCAATCGTTGTACTCTCAATTACACTTGTGACATTTGTTGGTATGGTTAAGTGTAACTGAGGCATTCAATTTTTATCATTTTTATGTTTTATAGTTGGGTGCTTGAATTGTAGATAAAAAATGGATTTGATTAACTAATCTAAATTAGCTAATTAACTAATCATTTAACCAATCCTAACATAAGTATTTGTTCCCACTTTTTGTACACATCCTAAACCCACGTATTCGTTGTTAGGCAACCAAGCGCTACACTATTGGGTGTACCAAGCAATAACGTTGCTCGGATTACCAATCGAATGTGTTACACTCAAAGTAGTCATACTAATGTGTGTAATCTATCTCATTTAATTGTCTCATTAATGTAATAACTAGGAAATATTTAATAATTAATTTAAAACATTTAATAAATAAATGAAAATAGTAAATGCATAAATAAAGTAGCTAATCTATCCAAAGTGCTGCAAGGTTTATTCAAAAGCTTTTCTTTATTGCCACACACACTATCATGCTTATGTACAATAATGCTCGAATAAAGATCCATACACTTAATGACCCTTGCTACAGGTATTTGAAGGAAAAATTCTAACTTTCAAATAAAAAAATGTAAGATCTCTACTGCAATTACAATCTACTATATCATAAATGTAGCTGCAAGTGCATATTTATAGCTGAAAATCAGGAAAATTGACATTGCATCAATTGGGCCTCATGGATGCAAGGTAAGATGCATCAACTAGGCCTTGTTGATGAGGCCCAATCGATGAGGTCACGTTGATAAGGCCTTGTTGACGTAGCCAACTTAATGTGACTCATCAACTACCTTTAGTCATGGGTAACATGCCTTTCCAGTGACATGACAAGGTAACAATTATTTGAGAACATGCTTCCATCAAAATTAAAACATGAGTAATGATATAAACATATGGATTAGTAAGACTCATAGAGAAAGTGAAAAGAATTAGCAAATTCCCTTGATGTCATTCCTTTTTCATTTCCTCTTGGTTTCTTTCCCATTTTTTCAAGGCATAATGGTAATTTTATTTTCATGTAAGAAGAACCATATTGATTTCATGATAACAACATCTTATTTAAAGAAACTAAAGGGATGGATGATGTGGTCTTACTGCTTTACACAATTATTTACCCAATCATCTTGAGAGCATATGATAATGACCCAATACATGGTGTTAACTTTCGCATAAAAAATGGTAACATTTTTAACAAAAGCATAGTAAATATCCATAAACCACAAAAGAAATGAAAGAAAAGTTAAAAATAACAAGAAATGAAAAACATACTAAGAATTGAAAAATTTTGAAGAAATAAGAAAATCCTAAAAAATTGTAAAATAAAAAGTGAAAATGCACTTATCAGTTCTTATTTCAAGATGGGACACCTCCCCCATGACTAAACTTATGGGTGAGCATTCAAAAAATGGATTGTACATTTCCTAGATTATACACTATAGGTTTTCCATTCATCATCTTTAGCAATTTATGTTTTCTCTTGTTAGCCCATTTAATATAGATGGTAATCAAGTTTTGATCATTTGGAGACACACATCCAACTAGAATAAAAGGTATTTTTATTTGAAAGGGTTTAGACATATTTTCTTTTTTATGTTCTATTTTAGTTTTTAGGTCTCTTTGTTCATCGCTTTCTTCTAGTGTATGGTTAGAGGGTAAAATGTTGTTTTGTATGTTTTCTTCTTGGTTCATTTTCTTGAAAGAAGAGATAATAAGTATGTTGGATGTTTTCATGCATATTTTAAGTGATTTAAAATTCTCATTCTCTAGCCACTATATGTCTTTTGGTTTAGTGGTATCGTGTAGACGGGTTTGCACACATACCTATTCCTCAAGTTTGTTGTGGATCGACAGGGGTCATGTTAACACTTTAAACTTTCAACCCACAACCTCACTCTTTAAAATTATTGGTAATGCATGGAATTTTTTTTCCTCTAGATTGATAGGTTCATATTTTATGTTTTTTGTTGGAGTGATAATGGTTGTTAGCTTTTGCATAGGATTAAGAGACATTATTTTTGTAAGGAAAAGGGTTGCACCAGATTTGACTTGCATTGGTATTAATGAGCTAGTAGGTTTACTGGTTTTATTCATATGTGTGGGAACTATCGTAAAGAAAGGATGTTTTCGAGACTTATGCTTAGATATGCTAACATCATCATTTACTTGTATGTTCACAGCGTGAGTGGCATTCTTCTATTGAGGTTGCGATGTAAATCCTTCATGCATTATTGGTGGTGACATATGTTGGAGGGCAGTATGAGAGTATTGAGAGTGTAAAGGATGATTATAGGTATGGAATGGTGATCCCATAGGATGTTATGGGTTGATGGTATTCAAGAGGGTAGTAGTAATGAGTTGAGGCATGGGCTATGGAACCATTCGAAAAAACAAGTTGTTAAACATAATATCCATAATGGTTTAATTGGTAATAACAATATTGTTGGTTTGATGATGGCATTCCCCATGATTGTGGGATTCTTCATTATTTTTGATAGTAGTATCAAAGTTAAGGACGAGTCCTACTTGGATAGTACTATTGGTTGTAGACTTGTGTCTAATTACCTTGTGGATAAGGAAATCTCCTGGGCATTTTCTATTCAATAAAATTAGAATTCAAAGTAAAAACCCTAGACTCTTGTGGATGCAACAAAACTAGGCAATAGCCCTTTGAATGTTCATATTGAAAAATATGACATTTAACCTTCTCCTTTACATTTGAGTTTATAATCTCTTCTCCTATAATTATTTTCCCTTTTTCTTTATAAGTGTCCTTGCTTATTTCCTTATTCTTTTTGCTACTCTTATATTGATTAGTTGGTCCTACTTGCTTTACCTTCTCCTCTATGATTTTCAAGTTAGTTGTAACTTTTTCATCCATCAATTTCCACATCTTTTTTGCTTTTTCTTCAATTTTAGTGATATTCTTTTATATTGATAAGTTTTTATGGAAAATTAACTCATTAAGAGCTATCTCTTTTTCTTGATCATAAATATGAACCTCCTTCATATGAAGATTTGGATCCTAGTTATATTCCTTTACGTCATTTCATTTACATAATTCTCCTTCTTCTTTTGTGATCTGTTCAATCAGCCTTTGTATCTGATGGACTCTCAATTCTATTAATCTTTCTTAGGCATAGATCCCAAGGGTCTCCCTAATTTTCTAGAAAAGCCCATCTATGATGTGATGAAGCTACTCTTTTTGAGAAAATCCATGACCTTGATATATATGTAGAAAAGAGTAGTATCTACTTAAGGCTACATCAATGGATTCATGGTTCTCTAGCTTCCACCCTTAGATTTTTTTTAAATTGAACACCACTAAATAGGTTTTTTATTTCTTGTTGAATAGCTCAAGCATTATGGATCACTAGTGAATAGTTGGATCCTAGTTATGTTGCTTTACGCCTTTTCATTTACATAGCTCTCCTTCTTCTTTTGTGATCTGTTCAATTAGCCTATGTATCCGATGGACTCTCAATTCTATTAATCTTTCTTAGGCATAAATCCCAAGGGTCTCCCTCATTTTCTAGCAAAGCCCATCTATGATGTGATGAAGCTACTCTTTTTGAGATAATCCATGACCTTGATATATATGTAGAAAAGAATAGTATCTACTTAAGGCTACATCGAGGGATTCATGGTTCTCTAGATTCCACCCTTATATTTGTTTTTTAAATTGAACACCATTAAATAGGTGTTTTATTTCTTGTTGAATAGCTCAAGCATTGTGGATCACTAGTGGATTGAATCTAGTTCCAACAAGATATACCAACTTCTAGCTTCTTGTATTAGTCTCCTAGGAAAGAACTTAAGTCTTCACTTCTTTTCAATAGTTTTCAAAGCATAGACATCATGGAAGCCTTGTAAATGACATTGTGGATTATATTATAGTCTCCCTCAAATTTAGGAATGTTATTCATATTAATTCATTTGATATAGCTTTCTCTTTGTTGCCTATGGGGTATTTTAATGCCCTCCCTGATCTATATAATACTTCTAGTAGTCTACAAGGGTTCATCACCATCAAACATATCTTGGTTATAATCCTTTTCTCTATTTTTATTTTTCTAATTATGATGGTTGTTGACCTTTTAGTATGTCAAAAATTTATGAAAAATGGAGATTAAGAATATTTTTATGGTTGTTATGATTATAGAACAGGTACAAAGAATTCACAAGAAGAAGATGAGATGACATCTACAAAGCAATATCAAGATGAAGACTCAAGGAATGAATTTGTTAAGATAAAAGGAGAGCTCAAAGAAGGTCTTAAGTAAGCATGCAGATCTTTTTTCTGTTGTAACTAGTCAAAGTGAGCTGTGCCTCAAAGTACAAGGATCAAAAAACTTAGTTGCATTCATCCCTTGTAATTTTTATTCTATTTTATTGCCCTGTGAGGTTGATGTTCTTCTTGTGGGAAGGCATCTTACTTGAGCTTGTTGGGATCCTGCAAGATTGAGTGTTGCTATAGCGACATAACACTTCAAAGCAGAGCTCAAGTTGTAAAGGTTGTGGGATCTTGGAAACTACATTTCTAAGTTTGTTGAGACCTTGTGGGGTTGAATGGATTCATGGTGTTGAATCACTTTTAAGAAAAGCTTAAAGATTGTACAGTGTGTGGTATCCTTCAAATCACATTTAAAAGCAACAAAGTCCAAAGGTGTGTGGACTATCCAAGTTGTGGAACCATGTTAAATTTTCTATGTGTGCTTTGTCTCAACAACTTTTTATTTTGAAAAACTTAGTCATCCTCCCCCTTCTAAGGTCAATGATCCTCAAGTGGTATTAAAGGNTAGTCATCCTCCCCCTTCTAAGGTCAATGATCCTCAAGTGGTATTAAAGCTTAGTACTCTTCTTCGTCATCAATTTTAGGAGTGAACAATGAAGAGGAAATCTTACACAAACCCACCCATGTTTGATGGACTTGACTTCACCTATTAGAAAGCTAGAATGCAAGGATTCTTTGAATCTATGGAGTCTAAAGTTTGGGAGTCCATCCTTGAAGGCTACACTCTACTTGTTGATAGATCCACTGGAACCATCAAGCCCTGCAACAAATGTACACAAGAGAAGAAAGATAAGTTTATGTTTGACTCAAAAGCCAAAAAATTTATATATTGTGCTTTGAATAAATTTGAATTTAATAGAGTAGCAAGTTGTGAAATAGCCAAAGAAATCTGGCAAACATTAGAAGCTACTTATGAAGGAATATCTATTATGAAACAATCTAAATTACTAGTTTTTCAAAGGAAATATGATAAGCTTAAAATGAGAGAAGGTGAGAAAATAAAAGATTACTTCTCTAGAGAAAATGATATTGCCATAAACATTAGAGGTACTAGTAAAGATTTTTCAAAGAGTGATGTCATCATAAAAATGATCAGAACACTTCAGCTAGAGTTCAAACCAAAGGTCATGACCATGGAAGATATCAGATATTTTTTAACTCTAAAATTTTAAGAGCTTCAAAGCTCTCTTATTGCTTATGAATAAATCTCATAAGTAAAGGAGCCATCCAAGAACTGAAGCCTACCTCCAAGGAGAAGGAGTGCAATGAGCATGATGAGGGCAATGAACATGAGATTGCCTTTATCTCAAGGAAGCTACAATAATTGATAACAAGAAGAAACCAAGGGACATATCAGCAAACATCTAATCTGCTCAAAGGCAAAGAGAGAGGTAAAAATTTCTTGAATTCTAACTTAGATTTTTCTTCTATAGAATGTTGGGTTTGTGGAAGAAGAGGCCATATGGCCTTTGAATGCCCTAGTAATAGCAAGATATAGCCAAAGAGCAAATCCAATGATGAGGAATTGAAAAAGACCAACTTTATGCAAGCTACGATGATGGTGAGAAAAGTGAAGAAGAAGCAGACAAATCTATCAAAAATTTTGATCTCATATGCCTGGCACTTACAGATGATAATTCTTCACATATGGTTGAATAAGGTGGTAAGTATGATGAAAGGTATAGTTATCTTAGAGAAGAAATTCTTGTTCTATATTATTTGCTTAGAAGAGCAAAGAAATTTTTAAATTCTAACCTAGATGCTATTTAAAATAAAATGAAAGGAGAAATCTCAAACATAAGAGCCAAGATTCAACAACTAACCTCTTTAAATAAGGATTGGAGAAAGTTTTAAGAAGAAAAGACTCTTGAAAAATAGCCAAAGAATATGGAGAAAGTCACATATGAATATGCAACTTCAAGTTCAAGCATAGTTAGGTTTGATAATGTTATTCCTGAGGATAATACTTTACTTGTTTATAAAAATTGTGGTAGTAAGAAAAACAACATAAATGCTTGTTCTTGTAAAAAAGGCTTTGGTAAGGATATTTTGCAGGTAGTATTAGCTAAAAATGAAGAGAAGTGACGAATCAAAAATTTCCTCAAAGAGAAAGATGATGCAATAAGTGATCAAGGATTCTTTTATAAAGAACATGAATAAATAGAGTCATAATATAAAAGATCTACTGAAAAAGAATGAAAATGTGAGAAGGTACTTCATGATAGGAGACCTCATCTCAAAATTCATTAATCTTCTCTTCTCACCTACAAGCAAGGTAAGTCAAGGTAAGTTTCCATCTCTTTACTTGCTAGAAAATTTATAAGTATATGATTTGAGAAGTCCAAATTATTTTTGATTCAATCTTACATTATTTATGAAGTGTTATGTCTAGAGTAGGGAATTTTTGAAATAATTGTTTAGAGTATCTCTTATATTCATTTTGAACTTGATGCAATTGATTTTAAGAAAATATTATGTTGTAGCACTTGTAATAATTTCTTTTGGATTTTTATATTGCTTTCAATAGCCTTTAAATCTTACTTGGTTTGAACTTCTTGTGATGATCTATTTTTCATCTTATGCCCTTTGGAATATTTGAGCCATTGCTTTGATTCTTTTGGAATAATTCATGAATCATAATTAGACACATTTTTGAAAATTCTATTAATATTATTAATTGATGACCTTAGTCTCCACATTTGATCTTAACGATGATCTACATTTGTGGTACTTTGGTGATATATGAAAATTACTTGAAAAATACAAGATGATCTTAAAAGCCCAAGGAAAGTTGAACATGTGTAGGGGGAGATTGTTCCTCATTATCTTTTGTCATCTTGGAGGTCACCAATGTAGGGGGATTCTTTGGAGGCTTCTACCAAGAAACACTCAAGCAAAAAAAATATCACATTTCAAAAATGAGTAAGAATTCATGTAAGGGTATGGTACAACATCCAAGGTAAAGGTAGAATTAAATCTTGGTTAAGATATCTTATAGGCATTTTATTTTATGATAGTTACTATTTGAACATCTTGTTAAGAATCTGCTTGGCTATTTTTGAACATCATCTTATTTTGATTTGGTATTTATCCTCATTTATGAGAACCTAATCTTATTTACACAAGCATTTCCTTTCTCTCTTACCATAAATTTAGTTTCATGATGCTTTCAAAGGAGTTGAGTACTGATGGAATCATGAAATATTAGTTTAACTAATGACTTTATTGTTTTAGAAAGATAGGTTACTTGGTCCAAAATGCTTAGAATTTGAATTTCAATAAGGGGTAGCTCCTATTTGTTTTGACATCATTAGCCCTATGACAATAATGCTAAGAGATGTTTTTTTCTCTTTACTAAATGTTGGAATCTCTATGGCAATACAACTTGCTATGAGAGAGTACTTTATACCCTCTCTTATGAATATGGACTAAATTAAAGTAACAAGTACTCATATTTCTTTTATGAAGAGATGTTAGGGAGTTTTTGAAATGATTGATAATATTCTTAAACTTTCCCAAAATATTTGTGGTCAATATGATTTTTTTTAAAATGTTTTATCTAAAAAATAATATCTCTTTAGAGATAGGTTTATGAGCTTTATTCTTTTTTATGTTGTTCAAAAAGGAGGAGAGAATAGCCAATGCATTTTATGGTTTTTTCTTTTTTGTAGATGTATGTTTGAATGTCAACTAACCCATTTTCCTAAGTTTTGAACATCACCAAAAAGGGAAAGATTGTTGACCTTTTGGTATGTCAAAAA
>MNCI01032416.1:136084-164645 GCA_015680685.1 Gnetum montanum | reverse complement strand
AAGAAGGAGAATTAGCTAGATGGGAGAGTATTGAAAAACATCAACAGGACCAAAATATTAACTCAACAAAGGTCCATGATCATAAAAAGGAGAAATCAACAAATCTCAAGGTGGAAACATCATCTTTTCCAATACAACAATCATTAGAAGAAGTCGAGGTAAAGATCAATAAGATGTTGGAATGGATATATCAAAAGTGTGGAAAATATATCAACAATATTGGAAATAGAGTTTTGACAACCCAAGAAGCAAGACGAAATACTAGAGTATCAGAAAGAAGGGATAAAGAAAGTAAGCACTCAACTGCCAATCATATGTATGAATGCAACATATGCCTGTACGATCACCCCAAGGGCCAATGCCCAATATTGTTACATTTACAAGAGCATTGGGAAAACACGTTACATCCAGATTTCATACAGAGATACTGTGTTAGATCATAGTGGCAACCATCCTAGTCGTGGGGGAGACCACTCTTAGACTGGAAGCACCCTTCATATATTCTAAATCCAAATGCTTATCACGTTCAACACCCTATTTCTCCATTCGGGCCACCATACTCTATCTCACCACAATACCATTCTCCACAATACTATCAACCCATACCTCCAACACAACTGCCACTTTGTACATCTTGTATTCCTCCTAACTTTCAACATTCTCATCCTTTCCCTCCTTTTACAATTCCACCAACTGTTCCTAAGGTGTTTATGCCACCGCAACAATGCACAAACAACACTTGTGCTACTACTTCCAACAGTAGTTAGAAACCTCTTCAACATCAAAAGCACCCCTTCTTTAAACACGGCTGTAAGAAGGGACAACTTAATTTAGAGGCCACTGCATCTTCCAACTCAGCACAGGTCCCACACTATGGTGCACCCTTACCTTCAAACCCAATGCCTCATGTAACTTTATCAAGGCCATCATCTAACACTCCAACAACCATATGGCCCAATGAACACAAACATGGGAGGCATCATCCTAATCCTTGCATACCATCTAACGGTCACAAACATCATAGTGGGTCAACTCATTATCTAGGAACTACATCATATAAAGTGCCCCACTATGCTCATTATAATCAAGTGTATGAACCCCAAGGAGCTAAGTATGGCCAAGTTCCAATACTTCCAATATGCAAGGATCCTCATCTTCCATTTATTAATCCTAGCTATACTCAATCGATTAGTTATGGGGGATATCCCCCATTTCAATAACAAGCAAGATTAATAACCATTTCTATTTTCTTTTATTTTACACCTTTTTGTTTTCCAATTTTTCATTTTTCAAATTTTTGCTTTATCCTTTTATCTTTTTATCTTTTTGTGTGTTTTCTCTTTTTACATTTTTTGTAAGTAATCTCATCTATGAATAAAACACTCATGTGGATCATTGATTGAGGTGTGTTTTATGTTATTAAGTCATGAGTGATCAATTATTTGAATAGTGAGCCCATTACATCCACTCATCCACTCTACAAATAAGAGGTTCTTTTCGAGGGTACAGTGATATTCTTCAAATTTTAAAAAACTTAAAATTAATTTTGTGTTCATTGTACCAAGAATGAAGAAGGATGGACCAAGAGGGAATGATTAGGGTGTGACATCAAGGGGACTTGCGGATTCTCTTTGGTGACATCTGTGGGAGTTATCATGCAATGTGGTTGTACTAAGATCCTTGTAGATCTAATGAAAATAGGAGTAAGAGTAATCAAAAGGGCACTTGAAAATCAAAATTTATTTTAGGGGGTTCCACTCNTGAAAATGGGAGTAAGAGTAATCAAAAGGGCACTTGAAAATCAAAATTTATTTTAGGGGGTTCCACTGGAAAGACATGCATCCATGCCTGAAGGTTGGCAGCTTCTCTGGATTCAGTAAAAGTGAAAAAAGAGAGAAAAAGAAAAAGAGAAAAACAAAGTGCCATAAAACAAAAATCATTCCTCCCTTGTATAAAATGCCAAGTGATCATACGCCTTGTTGTTATGGTACTCTCATAGTTGTTCATCATGGGATGATACAATGCGATGTCACTGTTTAGAAGAATGGACTTGGTCTTGATCTTGGAACGATGGTTTAATGACACATTAATCATGCTTTACACGCAGGATTCATTTCACCCTGGGTCAGTTACCTCATGTCCTAATCTCTACAATCCCTTTCTATACTTCATCTCATCTCACTATTCGTGTAATTGTAGCTCATGTCTCGTATAGCATAGAATTTTCATTTCATCTCGACGATATTTACATGTGTGTGTTTTGTGGAGTTAATGTGGCTTAACTTTAACCCTTCTAGTACCCACGGACACTTTAAGTGTGGTTACACAAGGGCATTATAGGTTAAAACCTGCTTTGGGGAGGACCCACCTGTGTAATTTTTTGTAATCTTCACTAATTTTCTAGCTTAAACACTAATTTTCTAGCATCATTTTGTCATTCACGCGAGGGAAGTTGTTGAAATTTTTCTCTGCGACTTGCAATTGTGTGACCCTTGCTTTTTCACCCATATCTTGTGCACTGGTGCTCCGATTTTAATTCCATTTGAATCTGCTTGAACCTGGAGTGTTCAGTTTAGTCGTGGGGGAGAGACACTTACTGAAAAGTGCCTAACTTTTTTGAAATTTATCATTGCCCAAAGGACATCAATTAGGGTAATTAACTTAACACTTAGAATAATTATGCCAAAAATCATATGACCTTAGGTACACCGGGAGATTAAAAATGACAACCACCTAAGTTATAGGACTCATCATTACAATTTCCAGGCACGATCACACATTATAACATAAGATCTTTAATTAAGGTAAGTAGTAAGGTATAACTTGATTTCCAAAACAAACTTACTAACGCTTGGCCCATGTGATTGCAGAATGGCCCTAAAACGTGCACAGCAGGAGGGTCCTGTTCAAGGTGGAACGAAATGATCTCAGAGAGGTGGAAGACAAGGCCTTGCTGAACAACATACAGAATAGGAGGTGTAATCATTCAGCATCCATCAAGAAGAACCTCCTACCAAACAGTCCGGGCAGGCAAAAGGAGGAGCTGCTGCTGCACCTGAACCATGAAAGCAACTCACGTTGCCCCCAGAGTGTGTTCAAGCTATTCATGAGAAGTCCACATTTGCTACAGTGATTGTGGAGCTAAACTTTGAATCTTTTGCAGAGTTCACTCCTGAGGCTGTTAGGGATCACCTCAAAGGGTCTCCCTTATGGCCTGTCCTCTCTGAAAATGATGCCTGGTACTTAGGTGAAACGTACCAATTCTAGCACAATAGGGAGAAAGGCACCACAGTTAACATTTGTGGTGTGATAGTTGATTTCTTTGCATAGGCTATCTCAGAAGTGTTAAACCTTCCAAATTCAGGGCCTCATGTTGCTCGGTTATCTACTCGTTTAAACCCCGATGTACGAAAGGAATGGTTAGAGAAGGCTTATGGTAGAGATAAAGCTTTTGATGAGCTGACGATGGAAGAGAGAGTTTATTTTAAGATCGGAACCAATCACCTCTTCCCCATAAAAGGTTTGAAAAGAATATCAACGTATGTGGCTAGAGGATGTGTAGTGTTGAAGGAAAAGGTTAACACTAACCTTCCCCATCTATATTTGATGGAGATCCTAAGGCAATTTGAAAAATAGAAGTTAGGGAATATGGTGTTGCCTTTTCCCTACCTTATCAAAAAACTATGCCAACGGGCTGGTATTCGGGGATACACAAACGATGTCCTTTAAAAAGCCCAGAATGCTTCTTATGCTAAATTATTAAAGGTGCCAACTCCAAGAAAGAGCACTGGTGAAGAGCTAAGACCAGATGAAGAAGAAGAATAGATGATTGGACCACCTGCAACTCAACTTACAGGACCCAATCAACCTCTAGCCACAGGTCCCAGCCAACAACAAGAAGCAGGGCTTGGCACGGGCCAAGATCAACCACAGCCATAAGATTACAGACCATCGATGAGTCATCTTAGGACCATTGCTGAGATGGTCAATTGGGAAAGTCGTCATGATACAAACCTCTTCCGTGTCATCGATGATGTCGATCAGCCTACAGTTTTAATGGATCGCACAAGGGGTGAATTATCAATTCAAATAGGAGGAGGAAAAAGTAGATGGTTGCAAAAAATCTCTGGAAATGTGGAATCTTTTCAGGTGTAGTTAGAGACTTGTGAAGGGGCCATTGTAGTGGTCATGCAACATCAAAATGCCATGAGAGCTGCTAAATTGATCACTCATCACATCAAAGAATCCTTTAATGTACCTATTGTGCCACCGACAGATCTCTCAGGAGCATGGGATGCTCAAACTCTTGCTGGAACCTCAATGACTCTTGCGGAACATCAAGATGTACTTGATAGATTGCTTCAAATAGGACAAGTAATAACGTCTCTGTTTTACATCCCTCAAGATGTCATAGCAATTCAATCAAACCTCATTTCCACAAAGGGGAAGCTGGTCATATCTGAAGTAATGGTTGAGCATGCTGAAGCTAAAGTGCAGAAACTACAAGAGCATCTCGTGACCTTACAAGCAGCACAGTAGGATCCTCTACAATTTGTTCCCGCAGACTAGCTGGATAACTTTAGAACAAAGCAACTAACCAAATTGACTACAAAGAATAAGAAGGTGGTACAAGAAAAGGAGAAGGCTGCTTGGGATGCCTCTGCATCACAAGTGCAAACCCATGCACATCTTAAGGCACTCAGAGCCTTAGAAAAAGAGAATAAACAGTTGGTTTCAGATAATCTTCGGTTGACCTCTGTAGAGAAACAAAAGAACATTCTCGATGAACACTTTCATCAGCTACGAGAACAATTCATTCAAATCAACTAGGATGTAAGCTATTTAGCCAAAGAGAATTGAACCCTCTCAATGGAGGAGGTACGCACTATTCAAAAAAATTAGCAATTGAGATAAGCACGTGGCAGAATGAGGCTAAATGACACTAGAAGCTAAAGGAGCATTTCCGTGATTAGGTGGGGATGTACAAAAAAATCCTAGAGAAGGAGATCCATATGGCCAAGGCTCAAATCAATACTATCAGTGCTCAACACACTGATTGGAGGGCCATATTGGACACTTACACCTTTGCCCACCAAGCAGAAGTTAAGAACCGGGACCTGCAGATCCAAGACTTGACAGAGTACATGGAGTTGACAAACCTTAGATATGTCAACTTTTTCATGTTAATATTAGGGCACTCGAGAATAGAGCTCGAATAGCAGGTAGCTTCCACCCATCTCAAATATGAGGCAGAATTTGCAGAACGTAAGAAGCTAGCAGAAAAACTAGATGTTGCAAATTCTGAACTTGAGGTGGTAAAAGCAAGCTACCAAAGGCAAAAATATGTTGCAACTGACTTGGATTGATGGCTAATAGATCTTCATGAATATAAAGATAAAGCCAAAGCCTATGAAGAGGAACAACAGGTGTTCATGGCATGGTATGTCAAAGCCAATCAGATGTTCCTGCAACTACCCTGTCCGTGGGAGGTGTCGACTCCATCAAACATTGAAACATTAGCATGGACAGTACAAGATCCTTGAACTTAAGAGGAGAAGCTCTAGGCCATACTTGAATGCCATCAAGCTTCCAAGCTTGGAGCACATGACAAAGGGAAAGCACCCATGGAGGAGCCACCACCACCAGGAACTACATGAGTTCCAAATTTTGTAGTTGTAGTATTTTTTTCTGTGTTGTGTCTTTCCACACTCCGGCATTGTTTTATTTCATTTTTTCTAGTTAATAACCACATACCTATTCAGTTGTGGGGGTATGATGGGATGTGATATCGCATGGGTTGTGATATCGCATATGCAATATCACGTCTACCGTGATATCGCATCCCCCACGATATCACGTATGTGATATTACAGTCTACCGCAATATCTATAGATAAGAAGCGGCTCTCCCTTATTTGATATCCTAGTTTAGATTGTAGCTAGACTCTCTAGTAGTTTGATCCCTCCATAGTTAGATTATTTTTCCATTGTTTTCCCACAGTGTGGTGATTGTAATTATACAGCATTCTTTATTCGAGTGTGATGTACTTGGATGCGCACATGACCGACAATAAAGATTGAGATTACTTCATCATTGTAGCATTCACTTTTTTATTTATTTATTTATTTATTTAATGTCATTTACTACTTTCTCTCTCACCCTTAAACTCTTAGAACTCAGAATGAGTACGACTTGATTACGAGCATTTAAGTGTGACTACTTGGTATCTGATGAGTGGCAAGATACCCCTACACTCAACCATATGAATATGAGCATTTTCACGCACGATCCGGTCGAACTCCATAGACTAAATGCCTACACACCCCATGGAACACTTAGGGTTAATTATTCGTTGTCTTCCCAGACTTACTTGTAGTTATCACGGTGTATAGTTAAGCAACTCTGAGGTATATGATTTTTATGGTCTTTTATGTTTTATGTCTTCTATACTAACGAGGGAAGGGTTGATAAGCTAACTACTAACTCTAACTAATGAACTAAGTCTAAATTACCTAGCATCAGCATCCATTCCCACTTACCGTACACACCCTAAACCGATCCAACTGTGGTTACCAAATGCTAATAATTACTGGGATCCCACGCATAATGCACGTGCTCGAAGTGGTCATACTAAGGCACCTAACTAGCCTAAGCACAATGAGCATCTGTTCCTTGATTATCCGTACACATCATTAAATGCTCGTAATCCAGTCATACTCATTCTACACTACTGAAAAGTAATAAATAACATGTAATAAATAATACATAATAAAATCCTATTTCATGCGCTGCAAGGTTTATCCAAGAACCTTGTCTTTATTGTCGTACACAACTTGTGTTCAAGTACAATGTTGCTCGAATAAAGATCCGTTCACTTTTAGGACTCCTACTATGGACACATGGAAAATATTCCATCTCTGGAGTGATCAATCTACCAGAGTTTCCCTACTTCTAGCCTAGGATGAGGAAATAAGGGAGAGACGCCTCTTATTTATAGATATGATAGCACACCACGATATCACGAGAGATGCTATATCACGATGGCCACGATATCGCGCATGCAATATCGCATCCCATCATACCCCCATGACTAAATGAAAACTCATCCTCGAGTTCATTACAATAATATCGGGGAAGGTATGGGATTATCGACTCAATGGAAACTAATGGAATGACATGTGAACGGATCATCATTACAAGACACAATAGATTGGTGTTCATGACAACAAGGGTGAACACCTTATTACATTGACATCAGGCCTCATTTGACAGCTTGAGAGAAAAGAGGAGAGAGAAGAGGAGAGAAGAAGAGAGAAGAAGTCTTGTTGCTGCCAATGCCTAGATTGCACCTTTCGTTGTCCATCCGTAAGCGCATCATCGATCTTGCTCCTTGCATAGCTACTTCAACACTGCTCCATTCCAAGTGCTCCTCTCAGATCCAGTCCATTATTGCATGATTGCCATCTACACACACAACATAGTCTTATATTAGCAAGGGTAAATGAATTTCAATGTGGGTAATACCTTGCTTCGGTGTAAGTCCATTAGCTAGGTTATGGTATGGTTGATTATGGATCTAGAGATATATTAATGATGACTACCGAAGGTGTAGAGGTTAGGAGAAAATCGAAAAAAGTGGGCCCCATACCGCCATGACTAATCGTGAACCTCTGGTAGTAAGAGAATGGAGAAAGAATAAGAACAAGAAAGAGGAAGAAAAAGAGACAACTAGGACATCGATAAAATAGATGTCAAGATGGAAATGAACAAAATAAAATTAATTGCAAAATGTTAAGGGAAAGAATTTAACTGGTGCAACAAATAGGAATGTCAGTGGGTCCTCCCCAAAGCAGGCTCATGCCCTTTATGCCCTTACAACCCCACATTCAAAGAGTCTGTAGGCTCTGGGAATGTCCTTTGGAACAAGAGTTAAAGTCTTAACCATGAGAATTTACCAAAGAGAAAACAATGTATCTACCAAAATATACACTAATGATACAACTGGCAATGAGGTGAACAGTGGAGAGAAGGGTGGAGAGAAGAGGATGGAATGGAATCCCAAGAACAAGGTGGTATATAGCCCTTTGTATGTTTCATGATTAATGTGACTTGGCAAATCTCATTCCAACTCCAGCCTCAAACCAACCACATCCAGTGACTTTGCATCAACACACTTAGCCAGACCATCCACTCGAGTAACAAGAATGCTTCCTCCAAGAGCTACCACCATTCTGACAAATAAAAGGAGAAAATGGGAAGTGAGAAGGGCCTTAGTTAGAGGAAACACTTTTCGTTTCATAACCAATGCTTGTAGCCCAAGTTTATTTCATCTAAGGGGTGTGCTTTGAATTCTCACTTTCTTTATTTTTTTTCTCTCTCTCTCTTTTTTTCCTTTTTGTGTTTTGTGTTTTTGTGCATGATAACCACACCATGCAAAGACTTCTTATTTTTATTGTCTTAGCTTTCGATAATTGGGTAACATTGGAATGACAAGAAAACTCAAGAAGAAAACATCCAAGCACCCAAAAGAATGGCCAACACAAATGCATCAAGTTCCCTTGAAGTCATACCCTTTTCAAACCTTGAGTCCTTCCTTAATTTGAGACGTACCTAGTCACCAATTTGTTAAAGTTCTTATTAGAAAGGGGACTGTACATTTCCAAGCCAAGAGAAACCATAAACTTTGGTGGATGGATGGATGAAGTGGCCTCATTATCTACCATATCAAAAGAGACATACCTTAGTGTCAATATCGTAACTTAAAGGTAAAAACCAAACATTAGCAATTAACGAAAAACAGTTCATACCATCATGAAGAACACTTATTAGGTGACGAACTTACATGGTGGATGACACACACACAAACACACACAAAAAATAGAAAAGTATAATGATGTTGTAAAATAAAAACAAGAAAAGTTAAAGAAATTTGTAAAACAAAAACATGTAAAACAAAAACTGTAAGACAAAAACGTGTAAAACAAAAACTTGTAAAAAAAAACATGGAAACCAAAAATGTGTTAAACAAAAAATGTATAAAACAAAAACTTGTAAAACAAAAGTATGTAAAACAAAAATGTGGAAAAAAAATGTGTTAAACAAAAACTTGTAAAACAAAATTGTGGAAAACAAAAATATTTTAAACAAAAACGTGTAAAACAAAAACTAAAAAGAAATAAGGGCCTCCAATGGTTAACATAGGTGGCCATCTCCCCCATGACTAAATGGAAAGGGAGAGATTTGAAATAATGAGCACCTATTTGAATTTCACAAAAGTGCCCAACTTCTCCCCACTGATGTTCTCATATTAAGGGGTGGAAGTTGGTGATGCTCATTTTCCAATGTGTCTATGCCTTCTTTGTTAGCATGAGTTTCCTTAGTTCATTCCGTGCATATTAGTTTCCTCTTCCTAGTAGCTGTTAACCATGGGGTGTCTACTACTAGTGTGGCTGCTACATACAGGCATCTTTGAATTTGTATTTCTTGGGCACACCAATCACATGGAAGCAATGGTAAGCATTCTTCCATGTCATCACCCTCTGTGTCACTATATGTGATGCATGGAACTTTCTTCTTCTCAATCTTTTCATAAATATTTATTTGCAAGGAAAGATCATGGATCCCTAGGTACACATCTACTGTACTTAGCCATGGCCTTCCCATTATAATTGGGAAGCCCCCTTCATTGTTAACTTCAATCACCAAGAGATTAGCTAGGTATGACCACCCACACATAGTGGTGATGATGTCCTCCACCAATCCTAAGGGAATGGTGATGGATTGGTCAGCCAGCTCCAGTTGGATGTTTCTCTTCTTAAGTTGCGGCAGGTTCCAGGCTTGATACATTTCTCGTGATATTAGATTGACTCTGGAACCTGAGTCAAGAAGAGCCTGATGTGGTGCATTCTCGATGATTTGTAAATAGATTAAGGGGCTTCCAGGGTCAAATAGTTTCCTAGGAAGGTGGCCTACCTTAATCCAGTCGGTTATGGTATGCGTTAATATGACCATGTGCATACTTAGTTGGATTGAAGTGTGTTCCGAGGTGTTAGATGTTGGAGGAATGTACATTGGCTCAACCATTTGTTGTTGCAAGAGTTTGTCTGGACTTCTGGTTCTAAAGAAAGGCCTTTTCTTTGTACAGTTGTCAGAACCAGCACCATGTTCAATATTTATAGCTCTCGCAGCGTTACGTTGTTGCAATTGAGTAGGGAGTTCCCCTTGCATTGTTGGAGCAGGTTGTATGGGAACTACAAGTGGAAGAGGTGTGGATGGAGTTGGAGGATGGGATGAAAGTGAAATGCCTCCAGGAGGAGAAGGAGTCCTCCTGAAGTACTTTCGAATTTGGTAGTGACATTGGGGAGTTGTGTGATCCATATAGTCACCTGAAGAAATCGACTGCTGCACATAATAACCATAAGGATCGGGCTACCAGTAAGGGTACCGTTGTGTCAGTGGTGGCATCCCCCATGACTGTGGGTATTACCACTGCTGATGTTGTCCAATGGGCTGTGGTGGAGTTCCACTTGGATAGTACGTTAGTGGTTGGTGGAACTACCTTGGGCTACCTTGTGGATAAGGTAACCTGTGAGGTGTTTGTCGTGGGTTGAGTCTTGGATTAAGCGCATATACCCTAGACTCCTGTATATGTGAGATAATTGGACAACATCCCTTAGGATGGTCATATTGGTAGATCTCACATCCACCGTCATCATCTGTATCAGAGTCCATAGCCTCATCGGAGATAGAAATTTTCCCCTTACCCTTGTTGTGTGCAGGGCTTGAATTTCTCTACTTGGTCTTACCTTTGTCACTACTTCATTCCTCCTTAGACTCTTCTACAATTTTCAAGACACTTTCAAGTTTGAAGTCTAAGGAATCCCACAATTGGTCTACCTTAGCCGATACTTCAGTTGTTAATTTCTAGATCGGTAAGGTTTTCCATTTTACCAACTCTTCAAGTGGTTACTCATCCTCCTCATCACAGAATTTCACTCCCTTCTTTCAAAGCGAGGGATCATGGTTGTATTCTTCCACACTTTCCCTCTTGTGTAGCTCACCTTCTTCGTTTGCTACTTGTTCCAACAAGTGATGTACTTCATGGGCTCTAAGTTGTGATAGTCTTCCTTGGGCATAAGTCCCAAGGGTTCTTCTCATTTCATGCCTTAGCCCATCCACAATGTGGCAAAGTTGATCCTGCTAAGCGTACCCATGGCCCGGGCAACAATGTAACAATGTGTAGTAGCGGGCCATGGTAGCATCCAAGGGTTCATAAGTACCTTATTTTCAGCCTTGGATCTACTTACACAAATTGGACACTCTGGAGTACATCTGATATTTATCGTTGAAGAGTTCTAACATCGTACTCCACCTCTTGATGGTTTTCGGTTCTAAGGACCAGTACAAACTCTCTGCTTCTTTGGTGAGTGTCATTGGGAACAACTTAAGTTTTTGCCACTTATTTTCTATATTTTTCAAGGCACAGGCATCGTGGAATGCCTATAAATGATGCTACGGATCAGCGTTGTATCCCCCTTCAAAATGTGGGATATTATTCATGTCTAATCGCTTGATCTAACTATCCTTTTGGTGCCTTGTTGGAATCCTAACAGCCTCCATTATGTCAAGCATACTTTGGGTTGCGAGTAGGGGCTCATCATGATTGTCTCTTTCATGACGCCTGTGATGTCTTCTTGGTTTCCTACTCTCCCTACGTCCTTGCCCTTGTCCTATCTCTCGACTTTCCTGTCAAGGTCTCTCATCTTTCCTACCTCTATCCTCACCGTTATGTTCATGATGGCTGCGCCTAGATGTGGAAGGAGAGGATGAGTGGTGAGATGAAGGAGAACAGGAAGGAGAACCATCGCCATGATGATGTTCCTTGCCTTCTCTTCGGCTGCTTCGGCCCTGATCGTTATGAAGATCTAAGTGCCCGTCCTTAGCATGAGTTGTTGTTCCTTCTATGAATAGTTGACATTCACGGGGATCAAAACCAGTGTTATGTATTGTTGAGCATAGGTTCTAATACCTTACCTCCTCACCATCACTAGGAGGGGAAACATAATTTGCAAAGGAACCCATTATAAGGGGTTCCTCAGCTCCTATTTTGCTAAGGACGTACAGGACCTTGCCCTTCAACAGTGTATGTTGGCTCTCCTGCTTTAAGTCCCTAATACGTTGCATGTTTGTGGAATGATAATCCTTCATGTCAAAGTTTTTAGCAACATATTCAGCAAATAATTTTGTCATGCTAATTTGTGCCAAAGCACAGAAGAGCATGTTAGGGACTGATCGATCTGGGGGTAACACGATGTTACCTTGTAGATCTCTCCATCGCAATTGTTTGTCTTGATGGAGGATAAAGGTAAAGTTTGGAATATACTCATCAGGATGAGTATAAAATATTCGGTATTGATTAGAATGAGGTTGATTTTGGTTATGTGTTTTATGTTGCCGACTGTCTCTAGTATTAGTCCCAGGTGGTGAATTACTTTTGTGAGAAGAAGACATTGTTATCAGTGTGCTATTTCACTTTATATAAATTCTTGTTTAATTAATTAACCCGAAGATTCGTTTAGGCTCCCAATGATGTGAGTGATATCCTTTATGTTCTATTTGGCGCACAAACACTTAGTCCCTGGCAACGGTGCCAATGATAAGTGGCAAGATACCCCTACACTCAACCATACGAATATGAGCATTTTCATGTGTGATCTTGTCAAACTCCACAGACTAAATGCCTACATGCCCCATGGAATACTTAGGGTTAATTATTCATTCTCTTTCTATACTTACTTGTAGTTGTCACGATGTATGGTTAAGCAAGTCTGAGGTGTATGATTTTTATGGTCTTTACGTCCTCTATACTAATGAGGGAAGAGTTGAGAAGCTAACTACTAACTCTAACTAATGAACTAAGACTAAATTGCCTAGCGTCAGCATCCGTTCCCACTTACCGTACACACCCTAAACCGATGCAACCGTGGTTACCAAATGTTAATCGTTACTGGGATTCCATGCGTAACGCACATGCTTGAAGTGGTCATATTGAGGCACCTAACTAGCCTAAGCATGATGAGCATCCATTCCTTGATTATTCGTACACATCCTTAAATGCTTGTAACTAAGTCGTACTCATTCCGCATTACTAGGAGATAAGGCTAAGAGAGAATCTAATCGCGATGAGCATCCGTTCCTTGATTATCCGTACACATCGTTAAATGCTCGTAATCAAGTCATACTCATTCCATGCTACTACAAGGTAATAAATAACATGTAATAAATAATAGATAATAAAATCATATTCCATGCACTGCAAAGTTTATCCAAGAAGCTCGTCTTTATTGCCATACACAACTTGTGTTCAAGTACAATGTTGCTCGAATAAAGATCCGTTCACTTTTAGCACTTCTACTACAAGCACATGGAAAATATTTTATCTCTAGAGTGATCAATCTGCCAGAACTTTCCTACTTATATCCTAGGATAAGGAAATAAGAAAGAGCCACCTCTTATTTATAGATATGATGGTGCACCGCGATATTGCGTACGCCATATCGCAGGGGAAGACACAATATCGCGTACGCGATATCGCAAGGGATGCAATATCGTGACGGTCGCGATATCGCATCCCATTAGTATCCCAGTGGGATACCAAGGATCTACACTTGGTAATCCTAGTGGTAGTCATGCACAAGGTCCAAGATGTGTACGGATGATCAAGGAATCGACTGCTCATTGCACTTAGGCTAGATTAGATTTTCTTACCCTTTTCCTCCTAGCTTAGCGTAGGTAACATTATTTTCTACTACCTTCAGGAGTAGCGTTAGAATTAGGAACATATCATACACCTCACTCTGGACTAAACCATACGTGACAAATATAAATACTAGTCCAGGTGGGAAGACAGCGAACTGCGACCTAACGTTAATGATCTAGGTGCCACAACTAGTCCGTCTACAGAGTTCAATCGAATCGCATGTGAGAATGCTCGTATTCGTATGGTTGAGTATAGGGGTATCTCGCCACTCATCAACTATATTTTTTGCAAGCATTAGCATATGCCATGTTTAACTATAATTTATCTATGTTTTAAATTATTATGTGATTATTATACTTAATAAAAAATTTTGTTGTTTCTAATTTTATTCAACGTTTATTATTCAGTTCAAGGTTATATCTAGAGCTTCTTCTGCATCTCTTACCTGCAGCACTGCAAGCAATTCAAACAACACTGACAGGGATGATCGCTTTCATCATCAATCATAGTAAGAATATTGGATAAAGTTATACTTTGAGATTCTTTTTCAGAGGAAATAAGTTTCCAACAGTTAGTTAGTTGAAACACTGGGTTTTAAGTGATTACATTACAAATATTCTAAGCTATTTTCATATTTTTAATGACCAAGAAATATTTATTGAAGCTTTTCATTTATTTTTATTATATAATAAGTTGTAATTTTCTCTGTATACAATGTGGGATCAGCAGCAGTTCCTACTAGTGGCTTNAAATCACACAAGGAAAAAGTAAGCCATCTTCTCTCAACTTTATTTCATCTCTCTATCAAGTAGCACGAAGTGTTGTTGAGAGAATTATTAAGGCTTTACCAGGAAGGTCTAAGAGAAAAGGAACATTGTGAAAGAAGAAATCAGTCCCAGAAGGTTGTATACATAAAAAAATTTTGAAGTACCATACAACATCAACCATTGTCCCTGAAACTAGTATCAATGCAGGTATTGAGCATATTCCTGCATCATCATATTTCTCATATTTAGAAGGTTCTTCTGATAACTATACAAATGAGCCTCAGAAGCCAATGAGTGTGATGCAAGAAAGATAGTCTCCATGTATTTTGGTATCACATCCCAATCAAACAAAAGATGAATCAATTTTAGTTGTGGTTAAATAGGCATGGAATGAATAGCATCATTGATGAAGATCTAAAAAAGAGGGAAACAGATGCTTAGGAACGAGCTGAAATGATGTCTAGACAATTAGATTCTTTGAGCTCTAAAATTATTGTTACTAAAAGCCTTGACCCCAATGTACAGTTATTGTAGGAGAAATTAAGAAAGTTTTGTGAAGAAAAAAAGAATTTGGCTTTTGAAATATGTTACGAAATCCAACAAAGAATAACTAAAAGATATGCATCTAATGAAAAGTTGAAACAAGCAAAAAGAGAATTGGCCAAACATACAAAGACATTAGAAAATCAAAAGAATGATATTCAATAAATTTTTATAAAAGAGATAGACAAGAGATCAGGTGACTGGGCAAGCATGCTTGATAAAATGAAGCATGAAGAGAAAAGGTTAAGAGACAGAGTAAGAGATTTGGCTGAGTAGAATGTGGGCCTACAGAGAGAAGTTTTATCTTCAAATAATAGAGAGGCTAACCTGAAATATCAGGTAAGGGAATGTGAGAAATATGCAGAGGACTTGAGAATGAAGTTGGAACACACTGACAGTGAGATTGCAAGATTGCAAGAATATGTCTCTGAAACATCCAAGAAAGCAAAAGAAGTTGAAGATAATCAAAAACTTATGAATGAAAACTATAGAGAGCAAGCTAGTAAAAAAAATGAATAGCAGAAAATGCTTGTTAGATTATAAAGACTTTGTAATGAACAAGAGAAGACTATTACTGGTGAAGGATTGAACGAGAAGGTTAACAATAGCACTATATAGCCCAATGATAGTAATATTACAAAGTTGCAAAGAGAACAATTACATTTAATCAGTGTTGAGCAAGCTCTATGTAGAGATTTAGAAATCCATAGATTTGATGTTGACAAATTAAGACAAGAGAATGCTATTTTGTTAANTAGATTTGATGTTGACAAATTAAGACAAGAGAATGCTATTTTGTTAGAGAGAGTGAAGAATTGGAAAAAAGATAATGACCTTGCTTTAATTAAGCTTGATCATGAACTACAGTAAAGAGTTTATAAGCTGCAAACACATACATTGTCACTTTTAAATGATTATAATGATCTTTTCTTCCAATTGCTAGATTTTATCAAGAAGAAATTTTTTTCAACACAAGTATGTGAAATTAAAGAAGGAAGCTTCTCAAGGGGTTTGGCTATTGACCAAGAGAGGGACCAGATGATACACTTTGAGATGGGTTTTCATAGGCTGGATCAAAGATTGGATTCTCTTAAGGAAAGTATAAGAATTCAAAATGGAATACTTAAAGATTAGCCATAGATATCCTGTAAAATATCTAATAAATAGGATTCTGAAGAGACCGAGTCTCTTCTTTCAGATGTAGACTCTGTAAAGGTATCTTGCCTTTAATTGAATAGCAGTTGACAGTCATCTATAATTATCATGTTGATGCATTAATAGAGTAATTAACTTTCTTGAATTCTTATTATTAGCTATCAACTTTCAGGGGTAACCAACTAAAAAATCAAACTGTTTTTGTAGAATTTTGACCGGGTATGTGAGCTGCAACAAGAGCTTAAAGCTAAAACCCTACTCACTAAACTTCTACGTGAAAAGCTATGCTCTCGAGAGAGTGATTTGGAAAGGCTTGAGGAAGAAGTGGCAACCTTAGTGAGGAGTCGAGAAGTCTTGAAAGATGAAAATTCAAAATTGCAAAACATGTTTCGAAATGTAGTTCAGAAAGGAAAGGAGTTGTAGATTTTGGTAGAGTCTGACTATCTACATTAATATACGTTTTTCTAACATTCCTATTTCTATGGATTCTATTATGCTAATTATTTAAATCTTTGCTGAAACAGCTTGAAGAAAAGATTAATATCATTCAACAACTACCAAATGATCTGAAGAGAAGCTTACAGGAATTGACATCTTTGAAGAATGAATTGCCAAGGGTTTCAAAAGACAAGGACAATCTTCAACAATATGCAGATCAACTTAGTAAGGATAACAAGACACTGGTAATTGAGGTTGATTCACTAAAAAAAGAAATAGAAGTTTTAGATGAGGATATTTTATTCAAAGAAGGATAGATCTCTATTTTGCAAGAAAGCCTCCTTTGATTCATTCATATGTGGATGTTTAATATGCTATTTTTTCTTCATGAATCAGTTGATTTTGGAGTATGTTATTTTTCAGACAGTCTTTTTGAGATAGTTTTTTTGGAGGAGAGGAAGGCCATGATTTTGAAATATGCATGAGATTTGTTTGTAAATCAATTTTTTGTGCCCCATGTTTCTGGAAAGTATTATTACATGCTTCTTGTCTTTTTGTTTGTTGTATGTATGATGCTTGTGTATGTGATTACAAAGTATCATGCCTATTAGACTCAGTTCTAATGNTTAGAGTTAGTTCTAATGGAGAACAAGGGGTTTCATATGATGAATAAATGAAGTTTTACTCATCAATTAAATGCTTCTTAGTTTTTTGTCTAATTGTATATATGATTGATGAGTGGCGAGATACCTCTACACTCAACCATATGAATACGAGCGTAGCATGCGCGATCCGGTCGAACTCTATAGACTAAGTGCCTACACACCTCATGGAACACTTAGGGTTAATCATTCGTTGTCTTCCCAGACTTACTTGTAGTTATCACGGTGTATGGTTAAGTAAGTCTGAGGTATATGATTTTTATATCTTTTTATGTTTTATCTCCTATGTTATTGAGTTGAAGGGTGAAGAGACTAATTACTAACTTTAACTAACTAACTAAGCCTTAATTAACCTAGCATCAGCATCCATTCCCACTTACCATTCACATTCTGAACCAATGCAACCTTAGTTACCAAACTCTAATCATTGCTGGGATCACCAAGTGTAACGCACGTGCTCGAAGTAGTCGTACTGAAGCACTTAACTAGGAGAGAAGGGTTGAGAAAGATTTAATAACTAATAAGGCATTTAAGTAATAGATAATAAATAACTGTAAATAAAATCCTAATTAGCCTATTCCATGCACTGCAAGGTTTATCCAAAAATCTCGTCTTTATTGTCGTACACAAACTTATGTTCAGGTACAATGTCTGCTTGAATAAAGATTCGTTCACTCTGAAGTTCCTACTGTGGACACATGGAAATTAATCTATCTCTAGAATGAAAAAACTGCTACAGTTTCCCTACGATCTACGCCTAGAATGGAAAATAAGGGAGAGCCGCCTCTTATTTATAGGCTTAGCAATGCACCGCGATATCACATACATGATATCGCGGGGGACGATGCGATATCACGTACATGATATCGTAGCCTATGCGATATCATGTCCCATCATATCCCCATGACTAAATAAAAACTCATCCTCAAGTTCCTTACAATAATATCAGGAAGGTATGGGATTATTAACTCAAATGGAACTAATGGGATGATATGTGAATGGATCATCATTACAAAACACAACAAAACTGGTGTTCATGACAACAAGGGTGAACACCTTATTACATTGACATCAGGCCTCATTTGGTAGCTAAGAAAGAAAGAGAGAAAGAACTGCTGCTACTGCCAACACCAAGAT
Source organism: Gnetum montanum (assembly GCA_015680685.1). Taxonomy (NCBI): domain Eukaryota; kingdom Viridiplantae; phylum Streptophyta; class Gnetopsida; order Gnetales; family Gnetaceae; genus Gnetum; species Gnetum montanum. Next base: position 146,184 of record MNCI01032416.1, on the reverse strand, counting down.
TGCACCTTTTGTTGTCCATCCATAAGCGCGCCATCGATCTTGCTCCTTGCATAGTTGCTTCAACACTGCTCCATTCCAAGTGGTCCTTCCAAATCCGTTCCATTGTTGCATGATTGCCATCTGCACACACAACATTGTATTCTATTAGCAAGGGTAAATGAATTTCAACGCAGTTGATACCTTGCTTCAGTAAAAGGTAAATTGGCTAGGTTGTGGTATGGCTGATTGCAGATCTAGAGATATATTAATGATGGCTACCAAAGGTGTAGGGGTTAGGAAAAAATTAAAAAAATTGGGCCCTGTACCCCCATGACTAATCATGAACCTCCAGTAGCAAGAGAATGGAAAAAGAAAAGGAATAAGAAAGATGGGTAAAAAGAGACAACTAGGACATCAATTAAATGGATGTCAACATGGAAATGAATAAAACAAAATGGATTGCAAAAATGTTAAAGGAAAGAATTTAACGGATGCACCAAATAGGAATGCCAATGGGTCCTCCCCAAAGCAGGCTCATGCCCTTAATGCCCTAACAAACCCACATTCGAAGAGTCCATAGGCTCTGGGAATGTCCTTTGGAACAAGAGTTAAATTCTTAACCGTAAAAATTTACCAAAAAAAATAATGCATCTAACAAAATATACACTAATGATACAATCGACAATGAGGTGAATAACAGAGAGAAGGATGGAGAGAATAGAACGGAATGGAATCCCAAGAACAAGGTGGTGTATAGCCCCTTGTGTCTTTCATGATTAATGTGACTTAGCATTCTCATTTCAACTTCGGCCTCAAAAAAACCACATCTAGTGACTTCGCATCAATGCATTCGGCCAATCCATCCTCTTGAATAATAAGAATGCCTCCCCCAAGCACCACCACCATTTCAATGAAACGAATGAGGAGAGAATGGGAAGTGAGAAGGGCCTTAGTTAGAGGGAACATTTTTATTTTTGTTCCATAACTAGTGCTAGTAGCCCAAGAGATTATTTTGTCTAAGGGGTGTGCTTTGAATTCTCACTTTCTTTCTTTTTTTCTCTTTGTTTGTTGTTTTTTTTTTTGTATTTTTATGCGTGAGAACCACACCATGCAAATACTTAGTTATTTTTATTAGCTCAGCTTCCTGATAATTGGGTAACATTGAAATGGTAAGAAAAATTAAGAAGAAAACATCCAAGCACCCAAGAGAATGATCAACACAAATGCATCAAGTTCCCTTGAAGTCATACCCTTTTCAATCCTTGAGTCCTTCCTTAGTTTGAGAAAAACCCAATCACTGGTTCGTTAAAGTTCTTATTAGAAAGGGATTGTACAATTCCAAGCCACGAGAGACCGTGGACTTTGTGGATGTATGGATGAAGTGGACTCATTGCCTACCATATCAAAAGAAACATACCTTAGTATCAACATTGTAACTTAAGGGTAAAAACCAAACATTAGCAATCAATGGAAAAATAGTTCATACCATCATGAAGAACACTTATTGGATGAAAAACTTACAGGATGGATAAAACACGCACACACATGCAAAAGAATGAAAAAGTATAATGACGTTGTAAAAAAAATAGAAAAGTTAAAGAAATTTGTAAAACAAAAACATGCAAAATAGAAATGTGTAAGACAAAAACTTGTAAAACAAAAATGTGCAAAATAAAAATCTGTAAGACAAAAACTTGTAAAACAAAAATGTGTAAAACAAAAATGTGCTAAACAAAAACGTGTAAAATAAAAACTAAAAAGAACTGAGGGCCTCCAATGATTAGCATAGGTGGCCATCTCCCCCATGATTGGATTGCAAGGGAGAGATCCGAAATAATGAACGTCTATTTAAATTTTGTAAAAGTGCCCAACTTCTCCCCAATGATGTTCTTAAGTTAAGGGGTGGAAGTTGGTGACGCTAATATTCCAATATGTTTATGCCTTTGTTGTTAACATAAGTTGTTTCCTCAGTTGGTTTCGTGCATATTGGGTTGCTCTTTCTAGTAGCTATCAACCACGGGGTATCTACTACTAGTGTGGTTACTACATACAAGCACCTTTGAATTTGTGTTTCTTGGGAACACCGATTACATGGAAGAGATGCTAAACATTCTTCCATGTCATCACACTCTGAGTCACTGTATGTAATGCATGGAACTTTCTTCTTATCGATCTTCCCATAAATGTTTACCTTAGATATTTCCAAGGAAAGATCATGAATCCCTAGGTACACATCTATTGTACTTAGCCATGGCCTTCCCATTATAATTGGGAAGCCCCCGTTGTCACTGTTGACTTCTATCACCAAGAAGTCAGCTGGGCATGACCAACCACACACAGTGGTAACTATGTCCTCCACCAATCCTAAGGGAATGATGATGGACTAGTCAGCCAGCTCAAGTTGGATATTGCTCTTCTTAAGTTGGGGCAGGTTCCAGGCTTGATACATGTCTCATGAGATTAGGTTGACTCTAGAACCTGAGTCAAGAAGAGCCTTATGTGGTTCATTCTTGGTGACTTGTAGATAGATTAAGGGGCTTCCAAGATCAGAGAGTTTCTTGGGAAGGTGGCCTACCTTGATCCAATCAGTTACAATATGTGTTAACATAACCGTATGCATCAAGCTCTATTGTTGGACTAAAGGGGGCCCCGAAGTTTTGTTTGTTGGAGGAGCGTACATAGACTCAACCGCTAGTTGTTGTGAGAGCTTGTCTGGGCTTTTGGTTCTGAAGAAAGGTCTTCTTTTCTTGCAGTTATCAAAACCAGCAGCGGGTTGAATGTTTATAGCTCTCGTAGTGTTACATTGCTATAGTTAAGTGGGGAGTTCCCCTTGCATTGTTGGAGCAGGAGGTATGGGAACTATAGGTGGAAGAGGTGCAGATGAAGTTGGAGGGTGGTATGTATGTGGGGTACCTCTCGAAGGAGAAGGAGTCCTCCTAAAGTACTCCCAAACTTGGTAGTGACGTTGGGGAGTTGTGTGACCCATAGAGTCACTTGGAGAAACTGGCTGCTACATGTAATAACCATAAGGATCAGGTTGCTGGTAAGGGTACTGTTGTCTCTATAGTGGCATCCCCCATGACTGTGGGTATTGCCATTGCTGAAGCTACCTGATGGGTTGTGGTGGAGTTCCACTTGGATAGTACATTAACGGTTGGTGGAACTGTCTTGGGTTACCTTGGGGATAAGGTAACCTTTGGGGTGTCTACCGTTGGTTAACTCTTGGATTAAGTTCATACACCCCAAACTCTTGTAGATGTGAGATGATTGGACAACATCCCTTAGGATGGTCATACTAGTAGATCTCACATCCACCGTCATCGTCTGTGTCTGAGTCCACAACCTCATCGGAGATAGTTATTTTCCCCTTACCCTTGTTATGTGCAGGGCCTAAATCTCACCTCTTTTTCTTGTCTTTGTCACTACTTCATTCCTCCTTAAACTCCTCTACGATTTTCAAGACAGTTTCAAGTCTAGAGTCTAAGGAATCCCACAATTGATCCACCTTAGCTGATACTTCTGTTCTTAACTCTTCAATTGGTAAGGTTTTTTTGTTCATCAACTCTTTGAGTGGTGACTCATCCTCCTCATCACAAAATTTCACTCCCTTCTTTCAAAGGGAAGGATCACAGTTGTATTCTTCCACACTCTCTCTTTTTTGTAGCTCCCCTTCTTCTTTGTCTACTTGCTCTAACAAGCGATGAATTTCATGGGCTCTAAGTCCTGATAGTCTTCCTTGGGCATAAGTCCCAAGGGTTCTCCTAGTTTCATACCTTAGCCCATCTACAATGTGGTGGAGTCGATCCTGCTGTGCACCATGGCCTGGGCAACGATGTAACAATGCGTAGTAGCGGCCCATGGTAGCATCCAAGGGTTCATGATTACCTTGCTTCCATCCTTGGATCTGCTTACGCAAGTTAGACACTCTAGAGTACATTCGATACTTATCGTTAAAGAGTTCTAACATCGTACTCCACCTCTTGATGGTTTCCAGCTCTAAGGATCGATACCAACTCATTGCTTCCTTGATGAGTATCTTGGAAAACAACTTAAGTTTCTGCCACTCATTCTCTATGTTTTGCAAGACGAAAGCATTGTGGAATGCCTATAAATGATGCTATGGATCAACGTTGTATCCTCCTTCAAAGCGTGGAATATTATTCATATCTAAGCATTTGATCCAACTATCTCTTTGATGCCTTGTTGGTATTCTCACTACCTTCATTATATCGAGCATACTTCAGGTTGCAAGTAGGGGCTCATCATGATCATCTCTTTCATGATGCCTATGATGTCTTCATTGTTCCCTACTTTCCCTTCGTTCATTCCCTTGTCCTCTCTCTCAACTCTCTCGTCGAGGTCTCTCATTTTTTCTACCTCTATTGTCACCATTATGTTCATGATGGCTATGCCTAGATGTGGAAGGAGAGGGTGAATGGTATGATGAAGGAGAAGAAGAAGGAGAACCATCACCATGATGATGTGTCTTATCTTCTCTTTAGCTGCTACAGCCCTGATCATGATAATGATCTAAGTGCCCGTCCTTGTCATGTGTTTTTGTTCCCTCAATGAACAGTTGGCATTCACGGGGATCAGAACTAGGGTTGTGTATCATGGATCATAGGTTATGATACCCCACCTCCTCACCATCATTAGGAGGGGGAACACAATTTGATAGAGAACCCGTTATAATGGGTTCATCATCTCCAATTTCACTTAGGACATGCAGGACCCCTTTGCCCTTCAACAGTGTATGTTGGCTCTCCTGCCATGAGTCCCTTAAAAATTGCACTACTATGGGATGGTAATCCCTTATGTCATAATCTCCTGCAATGTATTCAGTGTATAATTCTGTCATGCCTATTTGTGCAAGAGCACAAAGAAGCATGTTAGGATTGCCCGATCTAGGGGTAACACGATGTTACCTTGCAAGTCTCTCCATCGCAGCTGTTCGTCTTGATGGAGGATAAAGGCACATTTCAGTATGCACTCATTGGGATGAGTATATACCACTCAGTATTGTTGAGGAATTGACAGATTTTGATTATGTGTTTTTTATTGCTGACTATTTCTTGTATTACCCTTAGGTTGTAAATTTATTTTGTTAGAAGAAGACATCTTAGTTTATCTCAGTGTGCTATTTAACCATTATATAATTTTTTTTCTTTTAATTAACCCTAAGGTTCATTTAAGCTCCCAATGATGTGAGTGATCTCCTATGTTCTACTTAGCGCACAAACACTTAATCCCCGGCAACAGCGCCTATGATGAGTGGTGAGATACCCCTACACTCAACCATACGAATACGAGTGTAGCATGCGTGATCTGGTCAAACTCCACAGACTAAGTGCCTACATGCCTTATGGAACACTTAGGGTTAATTATTCATTGTCTTCCCAGACTTACTTGTAGTTGTCACAGTGTATGGTTAAGTAAGTCTGAGGTATATGATTTTTAGATCTTTTTATGTTTTATCTCCTATGCTATTGAGTTGAAAGGTGAAGAGACTAATTACTAACTTTAACTAACTAATTAAGTTTTAATTAACCTAGCATCAGCATCCGTTCCCACTTACCGTTCACACCCTGAACCGATGCAACCTTGGTTACCAAACGCTAATTGTTGCTGGGATCACCAAGCGTAACGCACGTGCTTGAAGTGGTTGTACTGAGGCACTTAACTAGGAGAGAAGGGTTGAGAAAGATTTAATAACTAATAAAGCATTTAAATAATAGATAATAAATAACTATAAATAAAATCCTAATTAGCCTATTCCATGCACTGCAAGGTTTATCCAAGAAGCTCGTCTTTATTGTCGTACACAAACTTGTGTTCAGGTACAATGTCTGCTTGAATAAAGATCCGTTCACTCTAGAGTTCCTACTACGGGCACATGAAAATTAATCTATCTTTGGAGTGGAAAAACTACTAGATTTTCCCTACGATCTAGGCATAGAATGGGAAAAAAGGGAGAGTCACCTCTTACTTATAGACTTGGCAGCGCACTGCGATATCCCGTATGTGATATCACGAGAGACAATGCGATATCGTGAGGGATGTGATATCGCGGCCCATGCGATATCACGTCCCATCAATGATGCTTGTGTACATGATTGAGTACATAGTATCATGTTAGAGTTAGTTCTAATGTAGAACAAGGGGTTTCATATGATGAATAAATGAAGTCTTACTCATTGATGAAAGTTTTTCATGGCTTCTTGTTAGCTTGATGAAATCATTATCAAATTGAAATACACATTTAGAGATTGGATTTTTTATATATAAATTGCTATATTGACCTCAAGCTTTTTAGGGTTTCTTGTTCTATTGTTGAAATGGTTACTCCCCTATTTTGAAACATTGTGCTAGATATTAAATTTGATTCTCTTCATGATTTGTTACGTTGACATTTTATATGTTGAAGGATATACATTGTATTATAAGCAAGAAATGTGCAATGCTGCCATGAAGAGCATTCTCTCCTCTCATATTCATTATAGCTATAGAAAGGTTGGGAATTTTATTCTCTAACATTAAGAAAGAAAACAATACATGGCCTACTTTAAGACATGGATGTTCTTTTAACACATAATTTAGGGCTTGTGTGTAATACCAACAACTCAATAAAACACTAGGTGTTGTAGACTTGCAACTTTTAAAAGGCAGCTTGTTAAATCTTTTTTACTTCTAAATGTTTTGAAAATATTATAGGATAAACCTTTGAAAATTTGCCAACTAAACATAGACTATCCTTTTTTAAGGGAAAAATGTTAAAAGAAATTGTAGGTAAATCGAATTAATGAGATTTATTCCTGGCCCTTTTTCAAGGGAAAAATGTTAAAAGCAGTTATAAGAAAATAGAATTAATGAGATTGATTCCTATTGGTGTTAGTTGGAAAGGTGAGTTTTGCAGGTTGATAGGCTTCAACTTATAAAAGCCTATATCCATGTCGCTCTACTAAAATTTTGAAAGAGTGTGTGTATCAATTTGATACTGATATACCTTCTATATGGTTCAACATCTCAAGGTGTACTACTATACTAAAGATTAATAAAAGGGAAAGAAATAACTTTTGATTAGGTTTTGAAAACCAGAAAAGTGGTTAAAAACCATGTAAAAGATGAAAGCAAAGTGATTTGGTTCCCAAAGACTAAAATCACTCGAGTGTTGGATCTCTTCTAACCTTAACTGCATGCCATTTGGTTGTAAAACCTAATAATTATTTTCAAATGAAAAGCAACTTCATTGATCTTTTGAGAATATTTAGCAACGCTTCCATAAAGAATTTGCTTAAGTGATGTGCAAAATCATAATTCCCTTGGAGTCTTACAAGCCTTAAAAATGTTTCCTCATTTTGCATCAGGATATCTTCTAGGTCAAACTTGGCTTTATTTATATTTTTTTCCCTACGTAAGTAGACCCTTCGGCACAGCAAATGTTCTTTATGTAAATGGTAATGATGCTGCTGCTTTACAGTCACACTAAGGTTAAAGAAATTTCTTTTACCCAGACTCTCCTTTTAAAGTAATTGCAAATGAATATACTTGGGTGAAGTTGAATAGGAAGAGACTTGGCCATCCCTTCTAGCTAGGTTTAGATCTAATTATGGTTACAACACTAGATTGCCTTTAAGGGATAGATGCCAAAGGAAGACAATCCTAAAGAACCCTTGAACCATGACCTAGATACAGTTACTTATTTCTAATTTTTTTATTAATTCATTTTTGATGAGCAACGAAGTGTCTTCTACATCCAACCATACGAATGACAAGCATGTACATGCAACCTAGTCAAATTTTGTGGATGGAAAGGATCATTATAATCATTTAAAAGAAACAATGCATGTGTTTGCAGCCCATCAACTCTTTCCTGTAGTTCATGATCAAGCTTAATTAAAGCGAGGTCATTATCTTTTTCCCAATTCTTCACTCTCTCCAACAAAATAGCATTCTCTTGCCTCAAACTGTCAACATCAAATCTATGGATTTCTAAATCTCTACGTAGAGCTTGCTCAACACTAATTGAACATAATTGTTCTCTTTGCAACTTTGCAATATTACTATCACTTGGCTGTATAGTGCTATTGTTAACCTTCTCATTCAATCCTTCACATAATCCAGTAATAGTCTTCTCCTGTTCATTACAAAATCTTTGTAATCTGACAAGCATTTTCTGCAATTCATTATTTTTACTAGCTTGCTCTCTATAGTTTTCATTCGTAAGTTTTTGATTATCTTCAGCTTCTTTTTCTTTCTTGGATGTTTCAGAGACAGATTCTTGCAATCTTGCAATCTCACTCTCAGTGTGTTCCAACTTCATTCTCAAGTCCTCTGCATATTTCTCACATTCCCTTACCTAATATTTCAGGTTAGCCTCTCTGTTATTTGAACATAAAAATTCTCTCGGTAGGCCCACATTCTGCTCAGCCAAATCTCTTACCCTGTCTCTTAACCTTTTCCCTTCATGCTTCATTTTATCAAGCATGCTTGCCCAGTCACCTAATCTCCTATATATCTCTTTTATAAAACTTGATTGAATATCATTCTTTGATTTTCTAATGTCTTTGTATGTTCGGCCAATTCTCTTTCTGCTTGTTTCAACTTTTCATTAGTTGCATAGCTTTCAATTATTCTTTTCTAGATTTTGTAACATATTTCAAAAGCCAAATTCTTTTTTTCTTCACAAAACTTTCTTAATTTCTCCTGCAATAACTGTACATTGGGGTCAAGTTTTTTAGTAACAACAGTTTCAGAGCTCAAAGAATCTAATTGTCTAGCCATCATTTCAACTTGTTCCTGAGCCTCTATTGCCCTCTTTTTTAGATCTTCATCAATGATGCTATTCATTCCATGCCTATCTAACCACAACTGAAATTGATGTGCTTCATCTTTCGTTTGATTGGGATGTAATACCAAAATACATGGAGACTGTCTTTTTTGCATCACACTCATTGGCTTCTGAGGCTCATCTGTACAGTTATCAAAAGAACTTTCTAGATATGAGAAATATGATGATGTAGGAATATGCTCAATACCTGCATTGACACTAGTTTCAGGGACAATGGTTGCTATTGTATGGTACTTCAAAACTTTTTTATGTATACAACCTTTTGGAACTGGTTTCTTCTCTAACACTATTCCTTTGCTCTTAGACCTTCTTGGTAAAGCCTTAATAATTCTCTCAACAACGCTTCGTTCTGCTTGATATAGAGATGAAACAAAGCTGAGAGAAGATGACTTACTTTATCCTTGTGTGATTTCAATTTGCACCTTGCCAATATTACCGGAGCACAACTTGGATTCACAGTCATTATAGGCATTTACTAACTGGGACCGTATAAGTTTTGTAGCATATGTAGATTGAGATGGCATAATCTCTATATCATCAACATATTATGGAAAATTGGAAACAACAACAGAACAGGACTCCATCTCATCATCAAAATTGCTTGTCATTCAGCCTAAATTGCAACCAAGTGGCAACCTGGGAGGAGGATACCAAGGTATATTAGTGCTTGGTTTAGGCCTGTTTTTAGGTACACTACTAGATATATTGCTACAAGTTTCTAAGAAAATATTTATTGAGCCACTGGTAGGAACCGCTGCTAATCCCACACTGTATACGCAGAAAATTACAACTTATTATACAATAAAAATAATTGAAAAGCTTCAATAAATATTTCTTGGTCATTAAAAATATGAAAATAGCTTAGAATATTTCTAATGTAATCACTTTAAACCTAGTGCTTCAGCTAACTAACTTTTGAAAACTTATTTCCTATGAAAAAGGATCTCAAAGTATAACTTTATCCAATATTCTTACTATGATTGGTGATGAAAGCGATCATCCCTGCCAGTGTTGTTTGAACTGCTTGTAGTGCTGTAGGTAAGAGATGCCGAAGAAGCTCTAGATATAACCTTGAACTGAATAATAAACGTTCAATAAAATTAGAAACAACAAACTTTTTTGTTAAGTATAATAATCACATAATAATTTAAAACATAGATCAATTATAGTTAAACATGGCATATGCTAATGCTAGCAAAAAAGATAGTATAAGTGAGAAAAATCTGAAAAGTACATGGAAATTAAAAATCCATGTCTAAAATTTATTTTAAAC
>MNCI01032416.1:36612-135727 GCA_015680685.1 Gnetum montanum | reverse complement strand
CTCTTAAGGCTTTTAAACACAAGCACTTCTATGGCAAAATTTTAACAGAAATTTCTATCGAGCAACAAGAACAATAAGAGCAATCTAAAAATCCCAAAATTACTTGCCAAGGATGATACTATCTAAACCACTAGCTAAATAATTTAAATAAAATAAAAATAAAACATAACTCACATGACCATGACAAAGAGGCTGAAATCTTTCCTTTAGCAAGTCATCTTACAAGCAATCGTTCACAATTTCTTTTTTACAATGCTCTTCTCCCAAGACTCAAAGTGTGTCTCCAAGTAAGAGCCCAAGTCCTCAATTGTCTTTTTCTCCTTGACACCTAAAGCCTTTTTATAGGGTTCAAAGGTAGGTAGGTAAGTTACAAAATATCTTTGGTGGCTATAACCACCATAGAGATAAAAAAGCTACGGGTGACAAGTGTCCTATTCAGTCGCCAAGTGTCTTCATTCAGTTGCCAAGTGGCCTCATTTAATTGCCAAATGTCTTCATTTATTTAGTTTCCAAGTGGCCTCATTTAATTGCCAAGTGGTCACCATGGAGATAAAAAGGTTACAGTTGACAAGTGGCCTTTTTTAATTGCCAAGTGTTTTCATGGTAATTAAAATTAAAATTAGTTACAAATATCATAGTTGTAACTACCATAGGAAGTTACAACTTTCATAGGAATAAAAGGGATAATAGCCAAATGTTCCCTTTTTTCTTAAATCACAATATATTTTTTAAACTATGAAAAAACCATCCATCAGAAACCTTGCCACGTACAAAATTCAGTTAAGAGACAAGGGTGTGCAGAACCAAGTAACACCTCCAAGTTCCAGGCCATGCAATCAATATTTATCATTCTTGATGCAGCCTTGTAGAAATTAACATATGCTCAACACAACCACGTTTGTTGCTACTAATTTTTTTCTTTTCTTTTGGGCAATTCCAGCAGGTTGAATTTTGAATGCCATCCTCAATGCAAAACCCAAATAATTAAGAGGCCTAATTTTGCAGCTAAACCAAAACTCTGGTGGATGCTCTTTCAAAAACCATGGTGTCGATTAAATCATGACTTCTCTCATGGGATATGCTCTTAATGACATAACCGATTGCAGAAAAAATTGCTATTCTTCTTCGATGGTCATTGCGTATAACTTGGAACAGCTTCTCACCACAAATTCAGACTACTGCGTCATTGGCAATGTGACACGTACTGACCGGGCTGAACAGGAAATCCGTTTCCAAGAGGAAGGATACGCTGGTGGAGTAAATACCATTGCTGCATCCACAAGTACCTTTCATGATTTATTTCAAACAGAATCTTCCAAGGCGGCCACAAGCATTAAGTGCATAAACAACAATGGTGGCTCTAGGCCCAATGTCATCACCCAAGGATTTCTGCATCCGAGCAAAGAATTCCAAGGGGTAACCATTCTGGGAAAAGCCATAAATGATGGAATTCCATGACACAATCTCTTTTTTGCACCTTCTGGAATGCCTACAATGCATATTCAAGATCTTGGCAACTTGCGAACGAACCGACAACAAAGGTATGGCTTTGAAATCCATGTTTCAACACATGGGAATGGATGTGTTTTCCCAGTTCCAAGGTCTGTAAATCGGCGTAGGCATTCAGAGCAACAATTCATTTCGGGCTTGGTTTCTTGCATCCACACCGTCGACCCAAAATCTCTCCACAAGCAAAAAGCGATTATTACAGCTGCGACGGAAGAATGAAAAAAAAAGGCTTCCTTTGTCTACTGCTATTTTTGCTGCTTCAACCTGCAAACAAAAATTTCGCAGCCAACGCTAAGAGGCAAACAAGAATCCCAGGCCTGAGCTTGGTCCTCTATTCGCAATTCATAAAAAAAAAATAGCAAGGAAATGCCAACAGGGACAAAGCTGCAAGACGAAGAAAATGGATGAAGAACGAACAAGAAATAGAGAGAGCCAAAGAACCCCCTTGTTTAATGCAAATATGAGGGTTTCTACATTTTGCGTTGCGTTGCGTTGCATCCGCATCTCTACGAATTTTTTTTTATTTCAATTTTAGCAACATCAAATGTTTTTAAATTTCAAGCACAGCAACATCAAATGTTTCTCTGCCAAAATCACAAACTAGAACACTCTCTTCCTTCTCAGAATGCTTATCCAAATCCTAAGCAATTCCTGCTCACATTTTAAAAAAAAATATCAGCAATTTCCTTCACTTTAGCAGCACCATGGAAGATATCTCCTCTACGGTAAATCGTTTATTTCCATCGTTGAAACTTACCTTTATCAGTGGCTTGCCTTGAGGGTCAACAATTCCAGAAAATAACCAATGGCATTATCAATCTGAATACTAAGGTCTAAAAAGCGTTGCCAATAATTATCTTGGCATCAAAGACAATATTTTGGTGGTTCCATGCAGCTTGACCCACAAGTCGTTCAGTGGCAGTACAGGCAACCATGGAGGGAGTGGTTCTGTTGCCTTGTTGTTGTTTTCCCAGTTTTCAAATGTCTTTTTCACAGTATCACATAACATTATTGTGCTTTAAAAAATCTGAGTCATAGCTATCCATAATTAAAAGAAATAAACGTCACAAAGATTTTTGGACTTGCTAGAAAACTCTTTATCTTGTTATCATATTTCAAGGATTGTGTTATTTCTCTTAAGAAGTTTGAAAAGACATGCCAACCTGTTCCATGAAATGGCCAAAATGTGCCAACACTATGATTGGTGATGAAAGCGATCATCCCTACCAGTGTTTTTTGAACTGCTTGCAGTGCTGCAGGTAAGAGATGTAGAAGAAGCTCTAAATATAACCTTCAACTAAATAATAAATGTTCGATAAAATTAGAAACAACAAACTTTTTTGTTAAGTATAATAATCACATAATAATTTAAAACATAGATGAATTATATTTAAAGATGGCATATGCTAATGATAGCAAAAAAGATAGTATAAGTAAGAAAAATCTGAAAAGTACATGAAAATTAAAAATCCATGTCTAAAATATAATTAAAAAGAAAAAGATAGCAATTACACATATGCTTTTGATATAGTCGGTGACTACATGTGTTAGCATGATCGTATGTGTTGAGTGCGGTGATTGGGTTGAAGGGGGCTCTAAAGTTTTGATTGATACTGAGGTGTCTAAGGAATTAGCCGCTTGTGATTGCAAGGGCCTAGTTAGACTATTGGTTCTAAAGAAAGGTCTTTTCTTCATGTGGTTGTTGGAACCAAAAGTAGGTTGAGAGTTAACAGCCCTCGTGCCATTATCTTGCTGCAGCTGGGTAGGGATTTCACCTTGCATTATGGGAGCATGTGGTAGTGGAGCCATTGGTAGAAGAGATGCAACCGGATGAGAAGGATGATATGTTTGTAGAATAATATCATCACAGATGCCATGAGAGAGACGATCATGACGAACCCCTACTTGCAACTCGAAGCATGTAGGACATTACAGAGGCTGTTAGAATACCTACAAGGCACCAAAAAGATAGTTAGATCAAGAGACTAGACATGAATAATATCCCATGATTTGAGGGGAGATACAACGACAATCTGCAGAATCACTTATAGGCATTTCATGATGCCTGCGCCTTGAAAAACGTTGAGAATGAGTGGAAAAAATTAAAGTTATTCCCAAGGACACTCATAAAAGAAGTAGAAAGCTGGTACCGGTCCTTAGAATCGGAATCTGTTTGAAGGTGGAGTACGATGCTAGAATTGTTTAATGATAAATATCAAATGTACTCTCGAGTGTCCAACTTGCGTAAGTAGATCCAAGGATGGAAGAAGGGTAATCATGAACCCTTGGATGCTGCCATGGGCCAATATTATACACTGTTAGATCGTTGCTTGGGCCATGGTTACGCACAACAGGATCAACTTCGCCATCTCATAGATGGGCTAAGACATGAAACCCGGAGAACCCTTGGAACATATGACCAAGGGAGATTATCAAAACTTAGGTCCCATGAAGCTCATAGATTATTGAAGCAAGTAGCTAAGGAAGAAGAAGAGCTATGGAAAAGAGAAAGTGTGAAAGAGTATAACTGCTATCCTTCCCTCCAAAAGAGGGAAGTGAGATTCTGCGAGGAGGAGGATGAGTTACCACTCGAAGAGTTGGTGAATAGAAAAACCTTACCACTTCAAAAGTTGACAACCAAAGTTTTGGCTAAGGTAGATCAAATGTGGGACTCCTTAGATAGTAGATTTGAAATTGTTTTGAAAATCGTAGAGGAGTCTAAGGAGTGAAGTAGTGACCATGATAAGAAAAAAAAAAGGGATTCAGACCATGCACGTAACAAGGGTAAGGGAAAAAGGACTATCACCAATGAGGTTGTGGACTCTGATACGGACAGTGACGATGGATGTGAGATCTGCCGATATGACCATCCTAAGGGATGTTGCCTAATAATCTCACATCTGCAAGAGTCCGGGGTGTATGCACTCAACCCAAAGCTTAACAAACGGTAAGCACCCTGAAGGTTACCTTATCCCCAAGGTAACCCAAGGAAGTTCCACCAACCCTTAATATATTATCCAAGTGGAACTCCGCCACAACCTATCAAGCAACACTAGCAATGGCAATACCCATAGTCATGAGGGATGCCACTGCCTAGGCAACAATACCCTTACTGGCAACCAAATCCATGTGGCTATTACGTGTAGCAGCTAGTTTCTCCAAGTGACTCTATTAGTGACATGACCCCACAATGTCACTACCAAGTTCGGGAGTATTTTAAGTCTCCCTCTCCTGGAAGAGACACACCACATGCATACCATCCTCCAAATCCATCTGCATCTCTTACGCCGATAGTTCCACTACCACCTGCTCCAACGATGCAAGGGGAACTCCCCACTCAACCGCAGCAACGTACTGCTACAAGAGCTGTAAACCTTCAACCCATTACTAGTTCTAACAACCATACAAAGAGAAGACCTTTCTTTAGAACCAATAGTCCAAACAAGCTCTCACGACCACAAGCAATTGAGTCTCAAAATGCCTCTCCATCAAATAAGGCTTTGGAGCTCCCTTCAAACCAACAATGGAGCTCAACGCATACAATTATGTTAACACATACTGTCACTGACTAGATAGAGGTGGGCCACCTTCCTAGGAAACTCTCTGACCCCGAAAGTCCCTTAATCTACCTCCAAGTCGCTGGGAATGAACCACATAAGGCTCTTCTTGACTCAGGTTCCAAAGTCAACTTAATATCACAAGAAATGTATAAAGCCTAGAACCTGTCTCCACTAAAGAAGAGCAATATTCAATTAGAGTTGGTTGACCAGTCCATCACTATCCCTTTGGAACTTATGGAGAACATCACTACCATTGTGTGTGGTTGGTCATAACGAGCTAATTTCTTAGTGATAGAAGTCAACAATAACAAAGGAAACTTCCCAATAATAATGGGGAGGGCATGGCTAAGTACCATAAAAGCATGCCTAGGAATCCACGATCTTTCCTTGAAAATATCTAAGGAAAACATTTATGGAAAGATAGAGAAGAATAAAGTTCCATGCATCACATACAGTGATACAGAGGATGACGACATACAGGAATGCTTAGCATCTCCTGCATGCAACCAGTGTGCTCAAGAAGATAACATATAAAAGTGCCTGTATGTAGCAACCACATAATAAGAGAACACCCAGTGGTTCACAGCTAATCGAGAGAGCAACCCACCAATATGCATGGAACCAACTGGGGGAACAACATGCGCTCACATCGAAAGCATAGATACACTGGAGCATGAGCGTCGCCAACTTCCAAGCCTTAACCTAAAAAAATCAATGGGGAGAAGTTGGGAACTTCTAAGAAATTCAAACAAATGCTTATTATTTTGGATCTCTCCCTTTCAATTTAGTTATGGGGGAAATGGCCACCTATGCTGATCATTTGAGGCCCTCGGTTCTTTTTAAATTTTTTGTTTTACATATTTTTATTTTACACATTTTTGTTTTACAAATTTCTTTAACTTTTCTTGTTTTTGTTTTACAACATCGTTTACACTTTTTCATTTCTTTGTATGTGTTTGATTACTTTATTTGATTCGTCACTTAATAAGTACTCTGAAGATGGTATGAACTGTATTTCATTGATTGCTAATGTTTGGTTTTTACCTTTAAGCTATGATGTTGATACTAAGGTATGGTTCTTCTGATATAATAGGAAATGAGTTCACATCATCCATACGTCCATGAATTTCTATGGTCTCGCTTAGCTTGGAACTATACAGTCACCTTTCTCAACAATAAGAACTATCAATGAATTGGTGACTGGGTATTTCTCAAACTAAAGAAGGACTCAAGGATTGAAAAGGGTATGACTTCAAGAGGATTTGATGCACTTGTGCTAGCCATTCTCTTAGGTGCTTGGATGTTTTCTTTTTGATTTTTCTTATCATTCCGACATTGCCACATTATTGAGAAGCTAAGCAAATAAAAATAATAAGTCTTTGCATGGTGTGGTTATCACGCAAAAACACAAAAAAAAAGTGAGAATTCAAATCACACCCCTTATACAAAATAATCACTTGGGCTACAAGCACTAATTATGGAACTAAAATAAACATTTTCCCTCTAACTAAGGCCCTTCTCGCTTCCTCTCTCTCCTCCTTCGTTTCATTGGAATGGTGGTGGCTCTTTGGTGAAGGCATTCTTGTTACTTCAAGTGGATGGATGGGCTGAATGTATTAATGCGAAGTCACTAAATGTGGTTTGTTTAAGTCCAAATTTGGAATGGGATCTACTGAGTCACATTAACCACTAACACACAAGGGGCTGTACACCACCTTGTTCTTGAGATTCCATTCCATTCTCTTCTTTCCATCCTTCCTTCCCCATTTATCACCTCATTGCCAGTTGTCTCAGTAGTCCATATCTTGGTGGATGCATTGTTTTCTTTTTGATAAATTCTTGTGGTTAAGACTTTAACTCTTATCTTCAAATGACATTCCTAGAGCCTACGAACTCTTTGAATGTGGGATTTTCAAGGCATTAAGGGCATGAGCCTACTTTGGAGAGGACCCACTGACATTCCTATTTGGTGCATCTGTTAATTTATTTTCTTAAACATTGCTACAATCATCATTTATTTGTTCATTTCCATCTTTGACATCCCTTTCATCGATGTTGCAGTTGTCTCTTTTTCTCCAGTTTTCTTATTCCTTATCTTTTTCCATTCTCTCGCTACTGGAGGTTCACGATTAGTCATGGGGGTCCTTGTCCAATTTTTTCGATTTTCTCCTAACCCCTACACCTTGGGTAGTCATCATTAGTATATTTCTAGATCTGTATCAACCATATCACAACTCAGCCAATGGACCTTACACCAAAGCAAGGTATCAATTGCATTATGATTCATTTACCCTTCCTAATATAAGAACTGTGTTGTGTGTGCAAATGGCAATCATACAACAATGGATTGGATCTGGAGGGAACACTTGGAATGGATTGGTGCTGAAGCAGTTATGCAAGGAACAGGATTGATGGCATGCTTATGGATGGACAACAAAAGGCACAATCTTGGCATTGGCAGCAACAGACTTCTTCTCTCTCTCTCTCTCTCTCTCTCTCTCTCAGCTGCCAAATAAGGTTGGATGTCAATTGTAGATAGTGTTCACTCTTGTTGTCATGAACACTAATTTTGTCATATATTGTAATGATGATCCGTTCACATGTCATCCCATTCACCATTATTTCCATTCAAGTCAATAATCCCATACCTTCCCAATATTTTGTAAGGAACTTGAGGACAAGTTTTCATTCAGTCATGGGGGTATTATGGGACATGATATCGCAGCTCGATGCCAATTCTATAAATAAGAGGCAACCGTCCCTTGTTTCTCCATCTAGATCTAGACCTTAGCCAAACTCTTGTCATTTTACCATTCCAAAGTTAGAATAATTTCCATGTGCCCGCAGTAGGAGTCCCAAAGTGAACGAATCTTTATTCGAGCAATTCTGTACCTGAGCACACAATTGTGTATGACAATAAAGACAAACTTTTGGATAAACCTTGCAGCATATGGACTAAGCTAAATAGGACTTTAATTATTGTTAAATGTTTAAATACTTCCTTAAGGACTTAATCTCTCTCAACCCTCAACTCTCATAGTTAAGTGCATTCAGTACGACCACTTCGAGCACGTGCGTTACGCTTGGTAATCCCAGTAACGAATAGTGTTTGGTAATCCTAGTAGTGTTGCATTGGTTCAGGGTGTGAACGGCAAGTGGGAACGGATACTGATGTTAGGGCAATTAAAGCCTAGTTAGTGAAAGTTAGATACTTAGTCTCTTCACCCTTTCCCCTCTTAGCATAGGCGATAAAAAGATAAAAGACATAAAAATCATGTACCTCAAGTTCACTTAACCATACAACCATGACAAATACAAGTGAGCTTGGGAAGACAACGAATGATTAACCTTAAGTGTTCCATAAGGCGCGTAAGCACTTAGTCCTTGGAGTTTGACCAAATCGTGCATGTAACACTCGTGTTTGTATGGTTGAGTGTAGGGGTACCTCGCCACTCATCAATTAATATACCTGAGCACAGCAGTGTGACAAAAATAAAAATGAACCCTTTTGATAATCCTTGTAGCACTAAGAATATATTTATGTGCAAAATCATAATTCCCTTGGAGTCTTACAAGCCTTAAAAATGTTTCCTCATTTTGCATCAGGATATCTTCTAGGTCAAACTTGGCTTTATTTATATTTTTTTCCCTACGTAAGTAGACCCTTCGGCACAGCAAATGTTCTTTATGTAAATGGTAATGATGTTGCTGCTTTATAGTCACACTAAGGTTAAAGAAATTTCTTTTATCCAGACTCTCCTTTTAAAGTAATTGCAAATGAATAGACTTGGGTGAAGTTGAATAGGAAGAGACTTGGCCATCCCTTCTAGTTAGGTTTAGGTCTAATCATGGTTACAACACTAGATTGCCTTTAAGGGATAGATGCCAAAAGAACACAATCCTAAAGAACCCTTGAACCATGACCTAGATACAGTTACTTATTCCTAATTTTTTTATTAATTCATTTTTGATGAGCAACGAAGTGTCTCCTACGTCCAACCATACGAATTACAAGCATGTACATGCAACCTAGTCAAATTTTGTGGATGGGACTGGTGTGGCATCTAGATCATTAAGCATCAATCATAAGTCATTGTCTTCCCACTTAGACTAGTGGCAACTTTATCACGTATGGTTTAGTCTAAAGTAAGACATATGCTTATTGATGTTATTAGGGTCCTAAATTAAACTAAATAATAACATATAAATTAATTATTTAATCTAATTAAAAATAAAATTAAATCTTAACCTGTCCTAAGTGATGAAGCGGTTACTCTAATTATTAGAGCGGTTATTATTGGAGCGGTTCCTCTAATAATTAGAGTAGTTATTATTGGAGTGATTACTTTAATTATTAGAGCAGTTATTATTGGAGCGGCTACTCTAATAATTAGAGTGGTTATTATTAGAGTGGTTATTATTGGAGCAGTGACTCTAATAATTAGAGTGGTTATTATCGGAGTAGTTACTTTAATTATTAGAGCAGTTATTATTGGAGTGGTTACTCTAATAATTAGAGTGGTTATTATTGGAGCAGTTATTCTAATTATTAGAGCAGTTACTTTAATTATTAGAGTGGTTGCTCCCTAAATTCAAATTTGAAAAATAACAAAGATAAAAAATTATTACTATTATCTCCTTAATATGCATGCATCCACAAGGTCAAGGAATATGATTTGAAAAAACAAAGATAAAAAATAGCTAATTAAGGAGATAGTAGAAAGCTTTACAAAAAAGTTAAGAGATATCATAAACACTAGTAAAATTGATTTATGTTATTAATGATTGTGATGGTAATAATCAATTGGTATGTTATTGAAGTGGTGACTGACTTATAGTGAAGATGTCTAAATTATAACATACTTTGGCAAACTGTTAATTATGGATCCTAATTTGTAGTTCCAAAATTTGAACATTCCAACATTCAAGTGAAGATGGATGTTTTAGTAGGGTATGGAGTGAACATGGCCTTTATTTTCCATGCAACACATTGATGCTAATTTAGGTTTGATGATAGAGCTAATGACCATCAAGGAGGTTAAGAAGAAGCTCATGGTATAGTTGACACAGTTAGAGGAGAAGGTGGAGAATCTAAAGGTCAATTTGTATAGTATCAAGATGGTACACCACAATCTTACATCTTCTTCTTACTAGTAATGGCATGACATACATGATTCCCTAGTAAGTACATACACTTCTCAACAACAAAATATGTTAAGCATGGAGAGGTTGAACACCAAGCTAAAGGATAGTTATATTGCATGGAAACATTGGGAATACTAGCACAAGAGGAGCAAGTTATTTTACAAGAAGCAATCACTAACTCTTTTAAAACACCTTAGGGAGAAAAAGACTACTAAGAGGATGAGAGATTTTCTCATAGAGAAGATGGAAACTAGTGAGGTATTGAAAAGTTTTTAGGATTGTATCATAGCTCACCATAAGGAGATAGGAAAGCCACTTCCATACTCCACAAAAGAGGGGGACAACAGGACTGAGAGAGAGACTAATGTGGACGAGCCTTTGGTTATGCTAGAGATGCTTGATATTGAATTGGATGATTTGAAATTAACTTTTCTTATACTTGATTAGATTACTTAGAATTTGATAGAAGAGTAGAGATAGAGAGAGGCTACAAAGGCTCTAGTAGTAGAAGGAGATTAAGGTAGAAAATATTATGGTGATGAACCGATAAGGGAAAACATTTTAACTAATAAGTTTATGTTTACTTTTATGTTAATGTTTACAGTTTCATTGAATTTTTTTTAATCATATATGTTTTTTATATAGTTTATTAATTTTTATGTATTTGATTATTTTTACAAGTATGAATACACTAGGAGCTTTAGGTAGTAAGAGCAAATAGAAAGATAAAGAATAAGTAGTAGAAAATATTTTTTTCTATCAATGGTTTTGGCATAGGAGGAGATTAGTGGATATATTTATTAGTTTTTTATATGTTAACTAGATGTGATATGTGTATGTTGACATGTGTTTATATGGACATTTGAACTATGTTACAAGGTGTTGAGAAAAGGTGGCTAGTTCATGTTTATGAATTTTGTGTTTCCATATGTTGATGATTTTTTGGTTGTATGTTTTTATGTTTTTATGTTTTTGTAGTTTTATAATTTTATTTTTTTAGATTTTTTTATGTTTTCAATTTTTTATGATTTTATAAATAAATAAAATAGCTTATTGAATTGAAAAATCTGTGTAATTAAAAGAAAGGCTAAGAAATAAATAAAAGAAGAAAATATAAAATAAAGCAAAGTAAAATAACATAAAATAAAATTACTAGACATGAAAAACACTTGAAATAGATGGGTAAGAGAAAAGGTAAAGGGAGAGGCAATTCCTAGGATGTCCTAGCAATGGCTTTTCTAGCTTGCAATTTAGTATGATCTCTAACACTATTTATAGATTCAATTATGTCTAACTTTCCAAAGCCTAGATCCATGAATGTGTATGCATTAAAAAACCATGGGATATTAGTGTTAGGCTAATATGTTTTCTTCATTGATGACATTTACCCTACTAATGTGAGTTGGAATCCTAATGTAGTTTTCTCTAAAACATCAAGATAGAAGATGATAGGTTCTTTAGGATTAATACATATGAATAATTTCATACTCTTGCATAGAAGTGAATTTTCTAATGCATAGTGTTGACCTTTTGGTATGTGAAAACCTTAGAAAATGGAGAATGTGGAAATGTGATTGTAATCTTGCAGGGCTAAGAAAGAACAAGTTGACAAGATGATTAAGCAAGTGCTTTGAAACAAGAGGTGAGCTTAAACAGGAACTAAATTGGGATGATGAAATGAGAACTAGGATAACAAAATTAGAGATGGGATGCAAATAGAATCTACAAGCCAAATGAAGATATTCCAAGATCTGCCAAGATGTCAAAATGTCAAAGAAATGATCTAGAGTTCAAAGTTCACTTGCAAGCCAAACGTCCCAAATTGATAGTAGATGTCCCAATTGTTGTTGGGATGTCCCAGCTAGGATGTCCCAAGGGAGACATCCCAATTTTTTATGTGACATCCCACGAAAATAGAAGTTGTTTTCTAATAGACATCCCAACCTTGAATGGGACATCCTGATTAGCTATTTTCTAGTCATTCCACAAATTCCAAGGAGTTTTCAAAAAATAAAAGGCTATAAAACAAAGTGGAATTCTTGGGAAAGATAGGCACTATTCATCTTGAAATATCTATCATTGTCTCCATTAAGTGGATTGGCTTTGTTCCTCATTGTGTTCATCATTTGTGAATTATTGTATGTATTGAGAGCTTTATTGCAAGGAATTGGTAAAGTGAGTTACATTCTCTCCTTGATTCTTTTTCTCTTGTTATATTCTCTATGAGGTTGATGTGCTTCTTGTGGGAAGGCATCTTCTTTGAGCTTGTCAAGACCCTACAGGATTGAATGTGTTTGCAACAACAAAACACTTTGATGCATAGCTTAAATATTGTAAAGGTTGTGGTGTCCTTTAAACCACTTTTTGAAGGAATAAAGTCTAGAGATGTGCAAGGATTCTACTCTCCAAGTGTAGACGTACCCAAGTTGGGGAATCACGTAAATTTGTGGGTAGTTTTGGTTGTCTTAGTTGTACAAATTAGGGAACTTATTCAACCTCCTTCTAAGTTCTCAATCCTTAAGTGGTATTGGAGCTTAGTACTCTCAATTTTGAAGCTTCAACTTCTCAAGAGTGAACAATGGAAAGGGTAGCTAACACCAAGCCACCAATAACAGATGGATTCAACTTCTTAAATTGGAGAGCTAGACTAATTAGCTTCATCGAATTCATCTTGAAGAGTTGCATACAATTCATCTACCACGAAGGTAAGGTAAGAGGTAAGCAATGTAGGTTTTTTTATCATAAAAATTTCTCTACATAATTTTGGATATGCAATGGAAGAGACCATATGGCCTTCAAAAAGGCTTGTATATGCAAGATGCACAAAGAGAATTCTAGTATAGAAATAAGGACTAGCAACATCAATACTAAGGATGAAAAAGGAAAAATAAGTTATGCATCCAAAGACTTTATTATTTGTCTTGCCTTGGCAAATCAAGAATCTATCAATGATCAAACATCTCATGGTGAAGCTAAAGAAGATGAGATCACCTTGAAAGAAATGTATGAGTTTCTTTGTAATGAAGTTATTTCCTTTCAAATTTTATGCTTTAAAATGAAAGAGATTTTGCATGTTAAGGAAATAAAAATTGCAACTCTTAATTCTGATTGTTGATATCTTAAGAAAGAAAACTCACGCCTAACAACTGAGGTTCAAAAGTTAACAAGTGTTGTTGAGTAGACAAGTAAGAAATTATCAAATGAAACGCTCAAATTTGAAAGACACACTGAAGAGAGAGGTCAAGACCAAAGACATCTACACATTAAAGCATCATCATTAGGTTTTGCAAATTTAAAGAAATATTCTCCCAAGTTTGATAATGAAGCTAAATTTAAAAACATAAGTTGCTTCTATTATGGGAAAATTGGACATGTTCAGGCTTGTTATTATTTATGGTTAAAATACTACACTTTGTCTTTTCCAAAATAGCCTAGATAGGGTGCCTTATAGGGAAAGAAAGTTTGGAGGCAAAAAGAGAAGAGCTCTAAACAATGAATGATTGCACAAGTTGCACTCTCTGCTGTTAAAATAAGCACATGGTACATTGACAGTTGTTGTTGAAGACATATGACAAGAGACAAATCTTAATTCATGCACTTTTCATAATATAACTATGAAATTGTCACCTTTGGAGATGACATGGAAGCTCTAATCAAAGGTATTTGTACCATTGGAAGTAAAGGTAAGGGTCAACCTATTGCCAATCAAGTCTTTTTTGTTGAATGACTAAAACAGTATATTTTTAGTATTAGTCAACTTTGTGATTCAAATTTTGATGTTATCTTTTCTAAAGATACATGTAAAGTAAAAGATTTGCTATTTGGAAAGGTTATTAACAAAGGGAACCAAAAGGTAAATGTTTATACTACTATTTTTAGAGATAACCTTGAATCTAAGTGCTTGAATAGTAGTACAGATGATGTTCGTATGTGGCATAGAAAACTAGGTTATATAAATAAAGACATTCTTCAAACCCTTGTTTCGAAAGAGATGGTTCGTGGGTTGCCTAAACTCAAGGATTTTTCCTTGAATACCTATGAAGTTTGTCAGAAATGAAAGCAAGAAGGATAAGGTTTGGTAAGAAAAATTATATTTCTACCTCTTGTCCTTTAGATTTACTTCACATGGATTTAGTTAGTACTTCTCAAACTCTTAGTTTGGGAAAGAAAAGGTAATTTCTGACCATTATTGGTGATTTCTCATGATTTACGATCTTGATAAGATTAGAAACTTTATTCAGTATCTTAAAATATAAAAGTGATTATCATATTCAATAAAACTTCAACAATAGTTGCACTTTTATTTTGAGATAAAGTTTGATCCTCTTTGTACCATCATTTTCCTAACTATAAATGACAATTATGGTATCATTTATTCTACTATATTTTTTATTTTAAACATATGTAGAAAGATACTCCATCCTTCAATTATAACCTTGAAAATAAGTTGATGTTATTCAAATCTTTATATTATTTTATTAATAATATTAAAGATTTTTAATATCGAAATTAATGGCTCTTTCCCTTCATGTACCTCTCTTTCACACTAGTTCTTTTCACTTTTTACACTAGTTCTTTTCACTTTTTACTGTTTGTCCTTGTATTTCTAGTTGAACCAATATCATCATCCTACCATTATTTTTTAAAAAACTATATCGGGTAGGACCAAACCTCAAAACACATTCTCTAACCAACATTATTATAATCTTTAAATTATTTTAGAAATAAAATTTATAATTTTTTAAAGCCCAAATTAATAATCGTCCCTTCGTCCTCTTCTCTTTTCATCTCTCGCACTTCCATTTTCACAGCTAAAGACTAGAAAAAGATCAAGTAGTTTGAGCCTTACTCTACTTTGACTGGAATTTCCAAAAGTTTTCTCATATAACATGACCATCATTAAAGTTGATGTGCAACAGCAAATTTTTCTTTGAAATGCGAAAACAAAAAAAAGGTTGCTACTTGTTCAGCATATATTACAAAGGTACGAGCTGTTTTTTCAAATTTTACCTAAGTCAATTACCACCTTCAAGAATTACGGTGGGGCATATTTAAGCTTTCAGGAGCATAACATTGACGTATATATCCCCTGGGTCAAACAAGAAAGTACAGTGTTTCCCTTGAATTCCATGATTCAATACATTTCAAAAACAAATTCCAACATTATGCTAAAAACCAAAATCAGAACTTCCCTGTTACTCCAAATGCATGTTGAGCTGTTGTTAAACTTTGTATTTTGTTAAGAAAACAGATTTCATCCCATGAAGATCATTACTATTGGCCAGAAGGCTTTGAATACATACAAAGCTTCAATTGAAGCATCAATGGCATCACAGCAAACATATTCCAAATAAATCTAATCTACACACTCACAAACCCCATGATGTGCTCATGTGCCCCCCTGACTTACTTCCAAAAAGCCTTGCTTCTAATATGGTGAATAGAAAGCAAATGATAGAACTATCTTAAATGGTTACAACGTGTGCTAGAACTCTTGCTGGAAATAGCAAAAAATCGATTACAAATATTGTTCAACTATGTGGCTTTTTGACCATGCATTATGGTGCCAGGCACATACTTTTATGGGGACCCCAGTTACTGATTGAGAAGACAAGGCAGAAGATCCCTTTTATAAAGTTTAGAAAAGGATAAAAAAATCTTTTAGCTCTACAAAACAATGAAAGAAAAAATGTTGGCATAACTCTGCTTCTGCATCGGGACTGAAGATTGAAGTGCGCTGTGCGAACAGTAACGCCTAAGAAAAACCTATACGAATATCAATTTTTGAGCGCCTTCAGGCATGGCAAAACTGTTCAAGCTGCTTCAGTCCATTTCTAGATTGGATATCATGGTGACAACTTTAAGAGATTTCTCAAGATTTACTGGATGATACATGAACAGCCTTGATTAACATCATCATCATCATCATCCGATCCAGATTCACTGAAACCAAATAATGAAAACACAGATCAATATTATGGCATAAACAAAACAAATTAAAACTTAAAAAAAAAAACACACACACACAATGATATTTTACTAAGCTTCAACTGAAAACTCAGATTTTCAACTAGATATTGCTGAAAATGAAGGACTTTACACAATTACAACATCTGAAGTTTTCCCCTTTTTCTTAGCCATTTAACAGCATTGAGTTGGCATAGTCTGTTCTGGCCACTTCACAGCAAACACAGCCATGACAATGCTCTACGTTGAGGATAGTTTCTAGTTTAGCAAGATTCTTGCTACATTTTCCCATCATTGTGTGGAAGGAATAAGAATCCATGCTGCTATTACTAATCTGGTTCTTCTAGACAAACTAAATTCTAGCCAAGGAGTCAAACCCATAACCTTCCATTCGAATTGGAGTACTGAACCAGCCCACCAACGTCACAGAGACTATATTTCCTAGTAAGCACTTACCATTGGAAAGGATCAAGAAAAGAAACTCATTCTTGTGTGTGCTGACTTGTAACCGTCTTAAGATCAAAATAAATGATATATATGAATCGTTGAAAAGTACCGAACTAAACGAACAAACTATTTAGAGATAAAAACAATTACTGCAGGAAGTTGGTCGTCAACTGATGAGTCCCCTTATAGATGAACAAGATGACATGTATGGCTAACATTGACACTAAACCTATTGACTTCATATGAAATTTTGTTGATGTTCCTGAAAGACAAAGACCTTATACTTGCAAGGTACAGTGATCTGTATAACAAATTTAAAAGTAAATGTGCTTAATCTACATTTCGTGATCCTTTCTATGGTAGAAGGGAATTAAAAGTGCTGTTAAGAGGAAACTCGCCAAGCTAGCAAGGTTTAAGTACAGAGAAAATGCACATCTTAAACAAGAAGAAGTAAATATATGAAACAATGCACATTCAAAAAATGACTCATCCAGGATCATGAGCACAGTGTTTCTTTCCTTATTTCAATTACGGAATCAAACTATATCAAGGGGCCATAGAATCTAGTCCTTTGATAGGTCACATAACAATTGAAATGCACCTGCTGGGTATAACAGATGTTCATATCTTTCCTCAATGTAAACCTCCTGTACTTTCCAACAGATTTCAAACACTTCTATTACAATTAAAAATGAAGTGAGCAAAAAAAAATTTTGACAACCTACAAAAACGCATCAAATAAGCCAGAATGCTTAACAAATATCCCACAGACCTTTTGTAAATGGCATAAAGGGTAATAATAAACAACAAAACAATCATCATAATATACAGCTTTCGAAGAACCAACATATAGAAAGCATCAAAATGGAATCAACACAAGTTTTTTCCTTTGAAAACATCTCTCCGAAAGCTCAATCTAGTTGAAACCAACCCAAGATACATCGGAGAACGAGGAGGATAACTTTCTAGCAGAAACTGATCTCCCAAACAAAATGAAAAACAAATACAAATACAAATACAAAATCTAAGCTCACAAGAGCATAAAGAGAATGCCTCCATAATAGTGAGTAATTCTACAACTTTAACAAGAATCTGAAAATAGCTAACTTAAATTCTCCTTAACGATGCTGGACCATGAAATGATACATTCAAGCACCACCACTACCCATATATCACAGATGCCACTGCTCCAAATTTCACATATTCAAGATATTTTTTTCAAATGCTCAGTCTACTCCTATGTTCTCATTCCAGAAAAAAAACCTAACCGAACTATAATTAACCAAAACAAACTCTATTCCTGGTAGTTTTATACAAACCTTCAAATACCCAAAACTAATTTAAAAAGAAGAAAACTTAAATCTAAACAACTACTACAAAATCATTTTAAAAAGGCTATAATCCAATCTCAGAAATCTGATATAAACAGGCCAGAATGATGAAATTTCCTTTAAAAAGAAGACTGCTAGAATTGTTACTTTCATAATTTACAGGGGCAAACAATCAGTACCTGGGCTCAAATTCTCTTATGTGTACAAGTTCCAAGCCATGTAAATCATTCCACTGCACTCTCCTCTTCTGGGCACTAAGGGGATCTGCAGCAGCTCCTCCATCCATCCTTGCACCTTCATTTGCACCCACAGCATTCCTATCTGCACAGCATACTGCAGGCTCTGGCTTTTTCAAACTGCTCTTCAAGGGAACATGTACAGAGAAACCCTCACAATGGGTTCCTCTCTCGGATTCTTGGGCCACATAACCGTCCAAAATCCCAGTGGCAGCAACAGGAGGAGGAGGAGGAGAGACGATTCCAGAAGGCAACATGGCCACAGTTGAGGAGGAACCATTATCATCATTCTTGTTGCTGTTACTGTTGCTGTTGTTGAGCACAGGTGCGGGCTGAAAATGAAGCAAAGCAGACGTTGCCTCCGCTTCCAACTTGCCCTTATTCTTGGGAAAAGATTTGACGTCCTCCTCTTTGGCCTGCTGCTTTTTCAGAGAACTGCAACAGGCACACAATAACAAAGCAGATGCCCGGGCACTGGATTTATTCTTTTTCTTTGAGGAAGCCAGCGGAACTTGTCCTCCTCCTTGGTTCCACGGCAATACTCTCATCTCTAACTCTGCCTCGTCGTGTGCCTATCTCTGCAAGGCCTACCTCCTGAATTCCATAAATAGGTCCAGCCTAAATATATCCCTGCCCTTTCCCTTATCTGTCTCTCTGCTCATTACCCAATTACACCGGCTTCCAGATTCACAGAACGTCAAGTCACTAGTCAATACTGAATCCGAATTCAAACGATTGCGGATCGGTACTGCAACAAAAACCCTTATAAGAAAGTACAGTGTTAGCAATCGCAGTTGCAGCCATGAGAAATCACCCGATCTTGCAAAAAACAGCAGGTTTTCAATCCCAAAACCAGTGGGTTAGCTAGAAATGATCACATGGCTGTAAACAGACTCCAATCAAGACCAGATTTTGGCAGGAACCCACAATCCAGGCAGAATTCCAGATGCCATAAGATCCCAAATCTTGCTGTATACGCCATATGCTGGAGGTGCCTGGTGGTGGTGCAGATGCAGATTTTGTTGTTGCTGCTGCTGGCTACCCTGTTTCTGAGAAAAGAAGAGAAGGAAGGTGGGAGGAGTATACAGGGATCACGGCATCAATCTCCTCCGTACTCCTCGCTGGCACCACTACTCAAAAAAGAAAATACCTGCAACTGCAATATTAACAGACAAGCGTCATCGGCCTTTGCCCCAAAATCCAAAATCACAGAAATTTTTCGGCAGAGGGAAAATTTGTTAATGCTGCCGCTGATCTTTGAGAAGCCTAAAGCAGGCAGGCATGCCAGTGAAAACAAGAAAATGCATGTAAATGGATCATATCCTCTTCTCCTTCCCTTTCCCCTGCCTGTCACACTTTTTTCTCATGTGGGCATTTGATAGTTTTAGCCTTTTCTGCTCTTACTGGTTTACCAACGTAAATATGACAAGAGGGACTGCAGAAGCCATGTCAGTCACTATGCAGCGACTGTAAAACAGACTGCTGAGATTACCGGAATAATAAACAAAACGCCACCAGCCCAGAAATCCCAGAATGACTTTCTGATTGTGGGGACACTGGCAACCATACTCCAGTACCATGAATAGCAACCAAACACGAAAAAAAATAAAGGAATTTACAGAACAGGGGAGCAGAATTATTACCACGTCTGGCACCAAGATGCAGGAATAACTGCTCCACATGAGAGAGATACTGATCATGGAATTTTTACTGTCCCGGTAGACGACACATGCCAGGGAAAAACACCAGAACAGAGAAACTCTGATCTGATCGAATGTGTCTATGTATGTGTTTGAGCTGCTTGGATTATATTAATGCAAGCAGACACAAAAGGAATCTCTTCTACTCCACGCTGTCATTGCAATCCGTTTTTTTGTGTTTTGCATGTTCCAGAGTGAATGCAGTCAGGTTTCCTCACATGCGTGGCCTGGTCTAGCCTGGCCTAAAATTCCAACCATGTAATATTATCCTGCATTTTCACCCATCAAATTTTGAGCTATTGCTAGTTTCAACCTGTAACAAATACAAAACAATCTTGAGAAATTTCGGTGGCATTGTGTTTTTGCTTGTGTTTAAATTCATCTGGAATCATCATAGTTCTTTGGGTTGTCCCTTATTCTATGGATCCCAAGATTCCTCTGGAGATGTGTTCTTTTGGCAAAGCAGGGAGTGGGTCTCTTTCTCTTCAAAAAAAATTAAACTTTGCACTTTTGGTGACCCAACCTAAAACATGGGTGTCATTGTTTTGTGAAATTTTCCAAGGACCATCATGGTCTGGCTGTTGCTTTTCGAAAAAGGTTTGTGATCTTTTGCTTTTATAATTGAGCTGTTTTATCATGGTTTCCAAATGTCGGGGTTAAGGTGGGTACACCGGACTTTATCCCCGTGACATTGATGTAACCATTTTTTGAATTTGGAATTCATGCCATTGTGCCTTAAAAGATAAGGTTTGCAACTCCAACATTGATGTGGAAGCCCATAATTATCCTTCACTTGAAAACATAATCTGATTTTTTAAATAACTTGTATGGCAGCGAGCTAGCTTACATGGCAATGGATAACAGAAGCCTAATCATATCCTTACATTAATATATGTGTGTCTTTAGAATGCTTAACTTTTGGGCTAACTGAGCAACGAAATGCCAATAAACTTCTCCACATGGTTTTTTTTTTTTTCTAATGGAATGTAGCTTAGTGGACAACAACCATGCAAATTAGTTCTTTTAAATCATTGCTGGAAGATGGAAATCAGCAACATGTGAGATCATGGACGAATTTTCTCCCAAGTTGCATGGTAATATGATGGGATGATGTGAAATTCTCTGAGCATGTGAAGCTTGCAAGCAAAATATGGCAACAACATCTACAACGTGATACAAACCCTACATTGGACACCTAGCTTAGTGATGTTCTCAATAAATTCAATGGTGTTAAGTTCAATTTTTCATGCTTTTTACATCACTTCCCTAACTGCAAGGGCTCATCTCTTGGTATATATACTTAGACAATGATAAACATTTTTTTAACAATATTTATGTTAAGATATATAGTTAAATTTGAACTTTATAACTTAGTATTACCCACTATAATCAAACTCATAACTTGGAGTTACCAAATCAAGAGTCTTACCACTACACTAACCCAAAGACAATTTTGAAGAAACTTATGAACTTCTCACGTTCATTTCACTAGGTATATGAAATAACCAAGAAATTCATAATTCAAAAACTATCAATTTTAAGGTAAAAGGAATCAAAGAAAGAAAAACACTTTGTCCATTGTTTAAGTGCTCATATCTTGGTATATATACTTGGATTTCCATTGTAATTTTTATTAAAAATTAGTCCATAAAAATGTTTGCATGTATTTTTTATTCAACTAAAGAAACTTGTGAATTTCTAACATTTCTTTCATTAGGGATATGAAATAATAAAGAATTTCATCATTCAAAGAGTATCAATTTTTAGGTAAAGAGAATCAAAGAAAGGAAACACTCTTCACATTGGTGACAATGATGAGCACTCATCTCTTCATATATATACTTGGATTTCCTTTGTGATTTTTATTAAAAAGCAAATTAAAATGTTGAAATATGCTTTCTTATTAAATCCAAAGATAACTTTGAAAAAACTTGTGAACTTTTCACATTGGTTTCATTAAGGAAATGAAAAAACCAAAAAATTCATGATCCAAAGAGTATTAATTTTTGGGTAAAGAAAATCAAAGAACATAAACACTTTGTCTACCAGTAGTAAGTGCTCATCTATTAGTATATATATTTCGATTTCCTTTAAAATTTTTATTTAAAATAGGTTAATAAAAATGTTTGCATATGTTTTTTTTTTTAAATTCAACTCAAAGATAATTTCAAAGAAACTTGTGAACTTCTCATGTCATGTTCATTAGAGATATGAAATAATCAAGAAATTCATAATTCAAATAGTATCAATTTCAAGGTAAAGAGAATCAAAGAAAGGAAACACTTTGCCCATTAGTGCTTATCTCTTGGTATATATACTTAGGTTTCCTTTGCAATTTTTAATAAAAATCAACTTATAAAAATGTTTGGATGTGTTTTTTTATTCAACCTAGAAATAATTTGTAAGAAACTTGTGAACTTCTCACTTTGCTTTCATTAAGGATAAGAAATAGCCAAGAAATTCATAATTCAAAGAATATCAATTTTAAGTTAAATAGAATTAAAAAAAACACTTTATAATGAATAGTTGATAAGTAGGTTGTAACATTGCACCTATGATATTGTACCTACAAGATCATATGCTTTCATATGATATCACAAATGCAATGTATATGGAGTAGGTAAAGTATATAAATACAACCCACTTATCCTATTAAATGTACTATTTTGGTCAATAGCATAGTTGAACTTTTGCAATATATTTCCATAGAAGTTAGAATAGTCTACAAGTGCTTGCAAAGTGAATGTGAATTAATTGACATAGTCTTATTTGAGTGATGTGTACATAAACATAGCTCATGAATGGCAATAAGACCAATATTTCTTCATTTTCATTGCAGCACTCTAACTTAGCTTAGAATTTACTTTTAAAGAAATTTATACTTTCATGCACCTAGCTTATTGTTTACATTCCTTTACACTTAAAATAATAATTTACATATCCTATATACATTATACATGTGGTATAAATACAACCAACTTCAAGCATAAACATGTTATCATTTCTTAATCCAAGAAGTGTTGCTACTTGATATAACCAATAGTCGAACACTTGGTAATGCAACAATGGTAGTGTTCCTATAAAAATGCTCTTCCGTAAATCTACAAGAATACTTCCATGAATCACACAATTAAGAATATGACTTATGGTCATAAATGGTCTTCGAAATGATATATTTCTCAATAGATTGATAATTACAAAACAAAGAGGTACAATCCTATAATTAAATATAAACTTAGTCTATCAACTACAATAGAATCGATAGCGAAATCAATGAATAATGGTAAACTTAATGATAAATTCAATGAAATCTAAGTGATATGAATACAAGTAGAACAAATAGAAAGAGTAACATGAATTATAAATGAAATACTAATATCTGGAATAGGACTTAAGTTTTCCCTTCCTAATGAATAAAGAATGTTTTATTTTGTTAAATGACAAAGTTTATTCTCTATAAATGGCTAAAAAATAACTAGAATATAATATATGATATCACGAATTAGAATTTTAAATTGATAAATAGACCCTAGCTACTACGTGCAAACAAGGTTTGAATGATGAATTCTAGTATCTTTCAGCTTGACAGATGGATGAAAAGCTTGTCTATATTGTTTGGCATTGATTTGAGATGCAAACAAGATCGTTTCTAGCTATTGTTCCAATAGTGATGCTAGTGACACAGTGATGCATGCAATGATGATGTTGACATTGATAGTAATGACATTACTATTGGTGTTAACATGTCCATGTGTGATCTTAGTGATGTAGATGTCAAGACTAAGTTGATGAATTGCTAATAACATTAGGATGATTGTAAAACACATAGGCAACACCAATGATGCAAACGTTGGTTCTCTTGGGATCTCTAAAAATTTGAAAATCTTGAAAAATTAGCCTCTAATTGATATTGGATCCCAATATTTATAGGCTTAAGGTTGTCCAAAATTCACGAGGTTGGGAATTAAAAACTCAAATTTCACTTTTGATAAGCCAGAATAGCCTAGATGACATGTATGACATAAGTGACACTAATGCTAGTATCCATGTACCCAATGTTAGTGTTGCCTTTGTATACTCCAAATTCCTAATTTAGAGCTCCAAGAATCATCATTGATAGCTTAGCTAATGTTAATCATGGCTAGGAGGATGTGAAATGAATGTCAAAGATTACAAAAAGTCAAAAGTGTTACCTAGAGCTAAGTTCAAATGATGTGACCTACAGGTGATGTTGACATTAACATCACTATCACATGGACATCACCCAAGTAAAGCATGCTAAATCAAGCCTTTTAAGGCTCATAGAATCACTAAAATTGATGTTTGTTATCCTAGGAATGATGTGGAGTTATCAACAAAGGCTTGATGGAGTCAAAATTGTGCTGGGAAGGTGTGTTTTTTGGGGATGGACATGAAGGTGATGCTAATGTTGACATCAACATTGATAAAGTATCATTAGCTAGCTAAATCGACAAGCATGCATCAATGCAACCCTATCGACATAGCCCCATTGATGTTTGGAAAGATACGTTGATGCAGTGTCATGTCAAGCTTATATAAATGTACATACCCATTGCATTTATGGCACATTATGTCATTAGTGTAGTCAAGCTCTTGCAATTTTCTTTCTCTGGAGTTACAATAGAAACTCAAGTAATTGTACAAATCTTTATTTGAGCATCTTGTACCTAAACACATTGATGTGATCGATAATAAAGATGAGATTCTTGACACTCCTTGCAACACTTGGAATAGATTAATATTTCTTACTTGCACTTTCTTATTAATGCACTTTATATTATTGTTTTGATTAATTAATGCATCTAATAATGAACGCATATGTATGACCACTTTGAGCATACTGTTTAACACTTGGTAATCCTAGTAGTGGCAATTTGGTATGCCTAGTAATTAACACTTGATGACCCAATAGCATTGATACAAGTTGAAGATGTGTATGATAAGTGGACCTTGATACTTTATTAGGATAGCTAGCCTTAGGATTGTTAGATAACTAGATTAGTTATTTACCAACAATTTATCTTTTCACCCACACTTAGATTAAATAAATATAAAAATATAAATATAAATAAATATCATATGCCTTAGCTCATACTTAACCATACATACGAGCCTACATAAGTAAGAGCTAAGAAAACAATGATCACATTTCCCCAAGTCACCATCTTCATCTATAAACACACATAGGAGCTAAGTCCATGAAATTTGACTAGACACTAGTGCACACTTGTGATTTGTATGGTTGAGCATAGGGATTACTCATTGCTCATCATTGGCACCGTTGCTAGGGATTTTAGTTTAGCTAAGTGCACTAAGTAGAAAAAGATAATGATATCATATACAAACATTGTACAAATCATTAAGATAATAAGAACAAGAAAACTATTTTCTAGCAAGAACTAATATGGCTTCTTCTCACAAGGACAAATCTCCACCACTTACAAGCAAAACCAATCAAAGGTAGGAGGTTCATCTTCATGTTGTTTACATTCATTCGGATCCTTACATTCCAGATTTCATCTTCATCCTTCATCAAGACAAGTAGCTGCAATGGTGGGATATAGAAGGCAACAGTGTGTTGCCTCTTGATTGATCTATTCTTCTAATGCTAATGAACAATCTAATTAGGTTGGGCATTGTTGGACTTAACACAGAATATAAGGTCCAAGACCACATCTATGGGGATTATGATCCCACCAATGCCCAATGAAGGAAGGATCAACAGATGGAAGCATGATATGAGGCTTCTAAAGGCAAGAGGGTCCCAATCTAGTTATTCTTGTAACACAAAGAAGGTGAGGACTTCTTTTCAAGCTAATCTCAATACATTGATTCTCCTCCTTTCTTCAATGAAAAGATCCTTAACCAGAGGTTGCGATCCACTATGAACAACCTAGATGATAGGAAGAATCATTCTCAAGACTAAGGAACATCAAAAGATGAGAACCACAATCATTCATCCAAGAGTAAGAACAATGACAAACACAAAGAAAAAGACAAACACAAGGATCAACGTAAGGATCAAAGAAGAGGATCTAGCAGGCATCATTTTGATGCTAATTTTCCTTCTTCCTCTTCCTCATCATCTTCCTCCTTCAACTCTGATACGAGGAGTAGAGGTCGAGACAAAAGAAAGGGTAGTCATGACCAAGACGTAGATGAACAGTGAGATAAGGATAATCATAGATCCCACTAGGGTAGCTAAGAATAAGGACAAGAATAGCAACAAGGGGAGGAGCATCACAGAGAAAGAAGGCATAACAGGATTCACCATAGACATCATGGCCATGATAAGGACCACCAAGATCATTGACTATGATGAGCCTCTGTTAGCTATTAGAAATATGTGGAATATTTTAGAGGTAATTAAAATTTGAACTAGGCACTTGAAAGATAGTCACATCAAGAGGCTAGTTATGACCAATATCCTAAGATTTGAGGTGGATATAACTTAACTTAGATCTACAAAACTATCTGTAAGGCTTTCATGGTGCATGTGCCTTGTAGGATATTGAAAATGAATGGCAAAAGCTAAAATTGTTCCCAATGATACTCATTAAGGAAACTAAAAGCTGGTACTAGTCCTTAGAACTAGAATCTATCCACTAATGGAGTACAATGTTGGAGCTATTCAACAACAAGTATCAAACTTATTCCAAAGTGTCCAATTTTTGAGACAAATCCAAAGATAGAAACAAGGTAATCATGAGTCCTTGGATGTAGCCTTAGGTAGGTACTATTCTCTTTTGCACTGATGCCTAGGCCATGGATACTCCCAATGGGATCAGCTATGCCATATCATAGATGGACTTAGGACTAAAACAAGAAAAACTCTTGGGGTCTATTTCCAAGGAAGACTTGATGAGCTAAGGGCTCATCAAATCTAAAGGCTAATCAATCAAGTGGCCAAAGAAAAAGGTGAGCTTAAAAAACATGAAAGTACAAAAGAGTACAACAATGACAACTCCATTCACAAAAGGAAGGTGCGTTTCTGTGACAACAAGAAGGAGGCACTACTTGATGAAGTGATGTAAAGGAAAACCTTGTTGATACAAAAATCTATTATCAATATTAGCTAAGGTGAACAAGATATGGGACTCCTTGGATGAGAAGTTCCAAACCACTCTAAAGATTGTAAATGAATGAAGAGACCAAGGGGGTAGTTGTCACAAAAGAATGAAGAAAAGGAACACAAAATAGGGATATCACACAAATAGATGATGATGGTTGTGACATTTGCCAATACGAACATCCTATGGGATGTTGTCCAGTGTTGTTACATCTACAAGAATTTGGGGTGTGTACTTGAATTCCAGATTGACAAAGTGACAAGCATCTAGCTAGTTGCCTTATCCATAAGGAAACTACATGCAACAATTCTAGCAACAAGCACATTATCCAAGTGAAGCACCACCTCAACCTCAAGAGTATTATCATTAGTGGTAACACCCACAATCATGGGGGATACCATTACCAAGGCAACAATATCCTTATCAGTAACCCAATCCCTATGGCTACTATGTTCAATAGCCTATATCCCCATGTGACTCCTATAGTAACACTTCCTTCTTGTACCACTACTAACCTCTAAAATACTACAGAGCTTCTTCTCCAAGGGGAAAGTCTCCTTTTTCATTCTATCCCCTTCAACAATCATCCACTCCTACACCACAACTAATAAACACTTTTGCCACCTGCTCCATCTACGTAAGGAAAAATACCCATGCAACCATAGCAAATAAATGTCACAAGGCTAGTAAATCTACAACCAACTACCTAGCCAAGTGATCCTAAATCCAAGCCTTGTAAGATGTCATTCTTCAAAACTACTAGCTCCACGAAGCCCTCTCAAACACCTGTGGCTACCAACCTTACTACCTCTACCTCTAAAATTTCATCAAGCCACCTTCAAACCAAAAATCTCCCCAAATCCATACTGTCATGTCAACCCATGCATTCATAGATTGGATTAAGGTCAAACACCTTCACCTCATCTACTTACAAATTGTAGAAAATGAACAATGTAAGGCTCTTTTGGATTCAAGTTCTAGAGTTAAACTTAATTTCCCAAGAGATGTACAAGGCTTGGAACCTACTTCCTTTGAAAAAGAGCAACATTAGATTGGAGTTGGCATATCAGTCCATCATTATCCCTTTGGGATTAGTGGAGGGCATTGTGACCACTATTTGTGGGTGGTCCTATCTTGCTAATTTCCTAGTGATCCATGGGGAGAACTACAAGGAGGACTTTCCTATCATCATGGGAAGGGCATGGTTGAGCACAATAGATGCTAAAATGAAGATTCGAGATGTTTCCTTAGAAAATTTCAAGGAAAATGATTTTCGAAAGTTAGAGAAGAAGAGAGTTCCATGCATCACATATAGTGACATGGGGTGCCATTACATGTAAAAATTATGAACCATCAAAGATACATTACTTCAAGCATGCAATTAGTGTGCAGAAATAGTAGTGATCCAAAGATGTCTATATGCAGTAGCCACAAAAAAAGAAGATACCTAATGGTTGATAACAGATAATGAAGCTGAATCAATAATGTGTAAGGAACCAGTTGAAAGCCTTACTAGTACCTACATGAAAGGCATGGACAAAATGAAGAAACTCCATCATCAACTTTCCAATGCAAAAAGCGAAATGGACTGGGAAGAGTTGGAGATCCTTGATACTTTCAAGTAAGAGCCCCTTGAATTAAAGACTCTACCAGCAATAATGGCAAGTTGGTGATCATCAATGCTAGCCCTACTCCTAAATAGAAATGGAAATTATCAAAAGTGATGAAAAAATAACCAGGTTCTTCTATTCAATTATAGATAACAAGTGGGTTAGCTGACTCATTACTGTTCCAAAGAAAGAAGGAAAATGGAGAGTTTGTATAGACTTTCAACTATTAAACATGGCAACATACAAGGATCATTTTTCATTATCATTTGTGGACTGGGTGTTGGACACAATTGCAGGGCATTGCTATTACAGCTTTATGGATAGTTATAGTGGCTATAACCAAATCTAGATAACACTAGAGGACCAGGCCAAGACTACATTCACAAGTCCTTAAGGAACTTTTGCATACATAAAGATGCCTTTTGACCTGTGCAATGCTCTTGCCACATTCCAATGATTGGTCTTTAGCATCTTTCAACAATAAATTGGTAGTGGTGTAGAAGTCTTCATGGTTGACTTCTCTACCTATGGGGCTACATTTGAGCATGCATTGGACCATCTTGAGTAGGTACTTCAAAGATGTGTATAGACCAATTTGAGGCTTAATTAGCAAAAGAGCTATTTGATGGTCGAAGAAGGCATTATCTTAAGGTATAAAATTTCAAGCAAAGGGATCAAAGTGGACCCAAAAAAGTACAAGTCATCCAAGGAATAATTATGCAACTAGAAATGGTGAAAGATGTAAGGTCATTCATTGGCCACATAGGTTATTGTAGGCACTTCATTGAAAACTTATCAAAAATTGCCAAACCATTGATGGAGCTGACAAAGAAAGATGCACCGTTCACCTAGACTAGAGAATGAGAGAGCACATTCCAATAGTTAAAGTAGAAACTCATAGAAACTTCAATTCTATAGGTACCTAACTGGTCTAAGCCATTTTACATCATGACTGATGCATTTAATTATGTTATGGGGATTGTGCTTATATAATTGGATGATCAAAAACATCATTACTATATCCATTGTACAAGCCAAATCATTGTGGATGCACAACTAAACTACAGCACCACTAAAAAGGAACTCAAGGTAATGGTGTATGTCTTAGAGAACTTCAAATACTATGTGCTTGAATACTAAATTTTTATGCACACTAACCATAATGCTATATAGTTCCTCATGAATAGCCCCTGTGTCATATGCTGATTGGTGATTCTTTAGAAGTTTGACCTTACAATGATAGATTGAAAGGGGACCAAGAATGTGGTTGCTAATCACTTGTCTCGGTTGAGATGAGACAACAAAGAGAATGAAGGGTCATTATTTGATTAGTTTCTAGATAAACTTCTCTTTTTCAATCATGTTAAAGCTGAACATCCCAAAGAGTCCAACTAGTATGATTACATCCTCTCCTACCTACTCACCAAGGAGATGCCACATGAATGGAACACTAAGAAAAAACAACAATTTTTTTTATCAGGCCAAACATTACATGGAAATCAAAGGCAACCTCTACAAGAGTTGTGCTAATGGCCTAGTATAATGATGTGTTCCCAATGCAGATCAACTTCAACTCCTCTATGATGCTCATGAATGTGCTTTTAGGGGCCATTATGCCAAGAGGAGGGCATCCATTAAAATCCTCATGGTAGGGTATTATTGGCTAACGATCATCAAGGATGTCCATCACTTCTTCTATTCATGTTATAGATGTCAAAGAGATGGTGATGAATTGTGGTTTGCTAGGCCCTAATATCAAATACTTGATATTGGGTACGTGATATCGCAGCTTAGATAACGATATTGAATACATGATATCATGATTCTTGTGTGGGCCTATAAATATAACACTCAGGCACGTAGGAAAGGAGGAGGTTGATGAGTCTTAGATAGAGTTTTTTGCTAGTTTTCAATTAATTTTTAGTTCCTTTCCAAGTGCATGCCCGCAGTGTGATGCTTGTAATTGTATGGAACCTTTGTTCAAGTGTGATGTACTTGGACATGCACACAACCGGCAATAAATATTGAGATTACTCCATCATTGCAGCATTCACTTAGTTTTAAATTGTTTAATTATTACTTATTATTTATTATTTTCTTAGTTAATATTTCTTTATCATTATTTACTATTCTTGTTGTTAATGTGGAATGAGTACGTCTTAATCACGAACATTTAAGTGTAACTACTTGATAACCCAGTGGCGCATCTAGTAGTGCCCAAGTAATATGTGCTTAGTAACACCAGAAGTAGTACATGAGGTTCAAGATGTATATGGATGATTAAGGATGGATGCTCATCGCACTTAGGCTAGCTTAGATTTTATTTTCCGTTGTCTATTAATTTGCTCAAGTTATTTCTCATTGGCTTTAGGAGTAGCATAGTGATGAGTGGCTAGGTACCCCTACGCCCAACCATACGAATCACGGGCGTTCACACGTGACTCGATCGAATTTCGTAGACTATAAGCACTTAACATACACCAGACCCTAACTAGTGAAACCTTGGGTTATAACAGTCGTTGTCCTCCTAATCTCACTTGTGAAGTTCTGATTACGATGATTAAGTGAGATTAAGGCTAATGATTTTTATAATTTTTTGCATATCTTTTGGTGGCTAATTTAAGGTATGAAAAGGAAGGAATAAACTATTATCTAATCTATAATTATCCTAGCTTGTACTTTAACTATTCCTAGCACAAGTATCTGATCCCATCTTCTAAACATGTTCTGAGCATCTCTTAACACTTCTAGGTGACCAGACGTTAAGTGTCACTGGGCTTACCAAGTGTTTGATTTACGTTCGAGATGGTCGTACTTATGGCCTTTACGAACTACGAATAAGCAATAGTGATCAAGATAACAATAATAGAAACTTAAGTAATAAACAAGTAATTAACAAAGCATAAACATATTAAACTATTGAATGCATAAAATAGCTAAGTCCAAATGCTACAAGGAATGCTTGAATAGTTTGTCTTTATTGTCATCACACCAATGGGCTCAGATACATCAACACTCGAATAAAGAGCTAATCACTTTTCTTACACCTACTGCAGACACTTGGAAAATATTCTATCTCTTGCGAGAACAAACTACAAGAGCGTCGCTACAACTAACTAAAGGATGCTTAAATAAGGCGAAAGGCCCTCTTATTTATAGGTTGAGATAGGTGGCTGCATAAATGGGGCCATGTCGATGTAGGGAGGCTACGTCGATGGGCCCGCGTCGACGCGGTCGTGTATACGTGGCCCTGTATACGCAGCCCAGTCAACGCATTGACTTAATGACACTTCATCATACCCCCACAACCNTATTTATAGGTTGAGATAGGTGGCTGCGTAAATGGGGCCACGTCGATGTAGGGAGGCTACATCGATGGGCCCGCGTCGACGCGGTCGTGTATACGTGGCCCTGTATATGCAGCCCAGTCAACACATTGACTTAATGACACTTCATCATACCCCCACAACCGAGCAAAAACTCGTCCTCGAGTTAGTTTACAATTTGGAAGGTATGGATTCTTATTTACAACACACAGAACTTAAACACATACATGAAACACACATGACACAACATGAATTTGACCAAGTGCCTAAGTTACAGAGGAGAAAAAATTACAAAAATGGTGGTGTTCAAAGACAAAATTGAACACCTCGCTGGTCCTGGAGCCTCTGCTGTATAGGATGATGCACAAAATTACTAGAGAAGATCACA
This sequence comes from Gnetum montanum, assembly GCA_015680685.1. Taxonomy (NCBI): domain Eukaryota; kingdom Viridiplantae; phylum Streptophyta; class Gnetopsida; order Gnetales; family Gnetaceae; genus Gnetum; species Gnetum montanum. The sequence continues at coordinate 103,417 of MNCI01032416.1, read as the reverse complement.
CCATCCTTGGGGGTGATGGTTCTGATGGACCTTCTCCAACCTCTAGCCCATGCGTTGGTGGTGGCATGGATGATGGTTGCCCTGCAGTAGCTGCAACCTCTGAAGGTAGCCAGAAAGCCTCCAATAAAGCCCTCATCTTTTCTTCCTTGCTTCGGGGATCATTCACAGTCCAAGCAGCTTCTCCAATGTGTGTTGGGATTGGAACTTCCCAAGGTCATGGCAGCGCTAGAAGGAGTTCCTTTAGGTTGACAAACCAAGCTATGAACTGCTTGCGTTTGATGTCGAACGCTTGGACTGATGCCTGTAGTTGCTGGTAGTCATTCATCCTATGGCCCAGGTCCTTTGCGACTATTCGTTGACCTTCAAAGTTTGTGCGGAGGACCTTGAGTTCTGCGTTTACCATTGCTAGCTTTTGCTTCGTTGCCTTGTGCACCTGGAACTCTCCCTCATATAGGGAATATGAGGCAGCCACTTGCTTTTCTAATTCTGACAAAGGTCTTCTGGATGTGAGCATAGCCAGGTTTGCATATCGGAGGTTGGCAAGCTCCATGTATTTTGTCATCTCCTCAATTTTCAGCTCTTTTAGGTAGATTTCAGCTTTATTGAAGTCATTCAATCCATCGAAGATAGGTTGCCATGCATCGCCTCTCTCTCAAAGCTGCTGCAATGCTTGGTTCATCTTGGCCTTTGCGACTTGAATATGTTTTTCGTTCACTTCCTTCTACAATCCCACTTGGTCCCTATAATGATTTTTAACTTTTTCAAATTTCAAGGCCTCATTTTTCCAAGTGGTAATTTAGATTGTAGACTTCTGTCGCAATGCCTGAACCTCCTCCATTGACAGATTTTGATTTTCAGTAGCCAACCTTCTTATGTCAGTGTTCACCCTAGCTAGCTCTTCCTACTGTTGATGGATGAAAGTTTTCATGTGTTCATTTTCTACACCAACATTACACAGGCAATCAACTTTAGTGATCAGCTGTATGTTCTCTTGGCAAACCTCCGCCAAGTCCTTTTCTAAGTGATATGCTCGAGAATCTACTAAGGACTTGTCGAAGATCATTGTCTCTCGCACATCCTCAACGACCTGAAGTTTAAGTTGAAGCTGTTGAAAAGCTTCATCCTTGGTCATTTCATGGTTGATAATGGTTGGATTGACAAGTTGGGTTCATAATTGGGCTACCTCCATTGCCAAGCGTTGGCAAGCGTCTTGAGCAGCTTTAAGTTGTCCTTCTAAAACAAGGCTCTTGCCCCTACTCTGACTGTGTTGTAGTAATATTGTTCGAAAGGTCAAAGACATCTGGAAGTGGTTGCCCAATTTCCACCAGTTAGTCCAACAACTCTTCAGGTTGAGCTGCATCAATCTTGCTACATGAAGTTCCAACAAACACCTGTACATATTGTAGTCCATGAATGTTTGGTATAGGTGTTGCCGGTGAATTGAGAGCTATAGCAATTGTGTCAACAACCACTTCAGCTGCAACTTCCTGTCCCTGGTGCTGCATCACTAGGACCGTCGCCCCTTTACCATCTTCCAAGCGTACCGAGAAGGTAGCAGCATTCCCTGAAATTTTAGGGAACAACTGTTCGGTTGACACTATTACCTCTCGGATGCTTGGATCTGTTCTAGTTGGAGCTTATGCTCGGGTGGTGGAGAATACTGGCCCTGCCCTTTCAAGCAAGCTAACTGATTGAGCCACTTGCTCTAAGTGACTCATGGCAGGGTAATAGACCGAAGGGTCTTCTCCTCCACTGGTCCTGCCGAATTGCTCTTGCTGGCTCGAGAGCATTTCTCGGATCTCGTGGATGTATTCTACCGTGGTTTGTGAGCCTGGCTGCATTGTTTGTGCAGGTGGTGGAGGGGCTTGCTACTCCTCCTCTATTTGTGTGATGGTAGGAGTTTTATCTTTCATCATCTCTCACCACAAGGCAATTGGGGCATACCGAATTACATCGTTGCAATATCATGCTATCCTTGCCCGTTTGCACAACTTTTGGATTAAGCAGGGAAAGAGGAAAGCTTGTCTTCCATGTTCATTCTTAGCAAACCTCTTTTCAATCTCCAGAAATAGTAGCTGTGGAAGACTCATGGGGAATTTCCCACTCAAGGCGACACACGCACGAGCGGAGAAGGCTGTGATTTTACTGGGTCTTACCGTTGGGTACAGATGGTAAAACACGATCTTTGAGTACACTCTCTTTGTTGTGGTTAAGGAGCTGAATTCCTTGTGCTCTACCCCGTAGCACCATTTGGTCCATTGCACCTTTACCTCTGGATCAGTCTGCTTTGGAATTTTAACCACATCTGCCTCGATTTCGGGCAACCCCAGAGCCTGTGCTATCGTCTCTGAAGAGTAAGAGACATAAATGTCTTTGATTCTTACTCTAAACCCTAGTTGCCAATTCATCCAGAAGAGATAAGTTTCTCCTAAGTACCATTCACCACTAGTTATGATGATTGGCCACATCGGAGAGTTCTACAATTGGAGCCTCACGTCTTCTGGTGCATTCTCGAGGAATGGTCCAAAATTTAGCTCTTGAAGGACCATTCGCTACATCTCACACGACGTGATAACATCAAGGCAAGCTTGGGTTAGGATGACCTAAAGCAATGGTGCTACCCAAGGAGTCTCATCCCTAAGCAATTGCTTACTGGGAATCTCCTCTTTGAGAATCTGATGAATAGATTCCATGTCAGGTCTTTCGCAGGAGGACCTAGTTGCATGAGAGCCCTCCGCATGCGCTGGTGGTTGCACACCTCGTCCCCTTCCTGTACATGAACGCTTGTCCCTTGGTTGTATCGGTTTAGGTGCCATCTGTAATCAACATAATTGCCTGTTAGATAGTTCATAAGTAGCTTAATATGGTCTGTATATACCATCTCAGTTTGACCAAGTTATGTTGTTGGCACAAGCACACCGTTAAGTCTTCCGGAGCGTTAATTTATGGGTTAGGGCCAAAGTTTCTATAATTAATCAATTAATTAACTAATTAATTAATTATAGTTAATTACACAAAGTCACCACACCCCCCACAACTGAGAGCATACCTCCGGTTGCTTAAAAGGGCAAGGATCAGTTGATGCGAACACGCGATGGAATGTAGGTGCGTTGGGAAAGGTTAGGCAGAAAAAATGGCAAAAACTCCCCTCAATTTGGATCCCGAATAATAAAAAGCATAGTAGGTGTATATATAGGGTGTAGGCACTACGTCGATAGGGTCGAGTATATACGCAGTCACTGCGTCGATGGGGCCTCGTCGATGCAAGGGTGTTTGCCCATTGACTAGCGTTGACCAACCCTGAAAAAACCCGAAATGATGAATTTGAAACACCAAATTGGGACGGTTGAAGCATGTGAGAGGCCCGGACATGGCTAAGGACATGAGGAAGGGAAGTGGGCTCAAAAATAGATAAAAATAGGAGAATGAGACTCAAAAAGAACTCCGCGGGGAATAAATTGAGAGATGGGACCTAAAAACTAGTCAACCACGAAATCCAAAGGATGGGAGGCTTAACAAGAGGGACCAAGGAGATGCAGGTGGATCCTCCCCATAGTAGGCCATAGCCTTAGTAGCCCCTACATAGCCCTCAACACTGGGGTCTGTGAGCCCCGGGGCTAAGAAACGGTGTTCGCCAGATAAGACTCTGACCCAAGAGATCCCACCAAGGCATGGGACACCCATGGATATCACGACACACCTTCACGACATAAGACAGGTAATGATGTGAGGGACGGAGAGAACTGGGTGAGGAGAGAGAGATGAGAGAATGGTATTCCGATCATCGATCACATGAAACCCCATGTGTAGATGTGGTTAAGTGACCTGGTAGAACCATTCCTGAGTTCAGACCCAAAACCATTTGCATTCAGTGACATCGCAGCAATAGACGAAGCCCCTGCCAGCCCCAAGGAAGCAAGAATATCCCCACAGAGAACCACCACTCCAATAAACATGAGAGGAAGGAAGTGGAATGGGACGAAGTTAGAGAGGATCAAGGAAGTCCCATCACTAGTGCGGTGGTTCGTTAGAGGTGGTCTAACGGGTGTGCTTTGAATTTTCACATAGTGATTTTTGTTTTTTTTCTTTGTTTTGGGGAAACCAAACCATGCAAAGACCCATGCATGTTCACATGCATCCGACCAAGGGGTGTGTTTTGAATCCTCATGTTTTTTTTCTTTTTTTGAATTTTTTGGTGAGGACCACACCATGCAAGGTCGAATTGCCTAGAAGCTTCCATTGAGAGAAGGACATGGAGCTGTAGGAAATCCATAAGGACATACCAACAACCTTAGAGGATAGAACGGAGCAACGAATATTGCATTCCCCTTGAAGTCAGACCCAATTCACACCATTGGATCATCCTCAAGTCATGGAACTACACAAGTCACACATTAATTATAATGTTGTTAAGTGAAGGGGTTGCATGTTCACAACAGAAGGAAAACCATGGAGTGGATGAATGGATGGATGACATGAACTCAGTGCCGATTTTATGAATAGAAAGAAGACGTGAAGTCCAAAAAGAACCATGTGAGGGTGGAAACTAGACAAATAGGTGGACGAGTGCACATTTCCCATCATAACGAAAACCATTCGTGCTAGACATCTGAAGACAACAAGATGACAGATGAGCAATTACACGAAAAATAAAACATCCACAAAGAAATGAAAAATAAGTAAAGAAAGAAAAAAATGTACAAAGAATTTGCAAACGTATAAATGGTGGTGAAAAACAAAAAAGTATAAAACAAAAAATGACAAAACGGTAAGGGGTGTAGTGGAATGGATGAGTAGGGATGACGGTCTCCCCCACGACTAGGTGGAAAGGAGGAGACATGAAAAATGGAGCATGGCTAATCAGGCGACGATGAGGTGGTTGCACTGGTTGAGTGGAGTTCACGGAAAGGTTTCAGTTGTTGGTAGTTGACTAACTATGTTCTAGTGGGGTTCGCAAGTTTGTGGATGAGCAAGGCCTCGGATGGGAAGGTTTCAGAGACAATGTAAGGTCCCTCCCATAGTGTTTGAAACTTAGTTGGTTGAGATACATGTGAGGGGTTCCAATACAATATTTTGTCTCCACATCTAAATGAGACCTTTTGGATCCTAAGATCATGTCATTTTTTGTTGTAGGCTTTCTGGATCTCATTGGAGAATAGGGCCACTAATCTGTTCTCATCTAGCACACTTAAATTGATCAATCGTTCACGTTGTGCTAGTAGTAGGTCAAGGCCTAAGTCACTGGCGGTGGATAGTGTGTGGAGTTCAGTTTGAATTGGAAGTGTGGGTAACTTTCCATACACTAACTCATAGGGAGAGTACCCTAGAGGAAGTTTCTAAGTGGAGCGATAGGTCCATAGGGCATCGTTAAGCTTAGTGCTCCAATCCCTCCTATATTTGCCGATGGTTCAGGTAAGGATCTTGGTGATCTTCCTCTTGGTGACTTCGGCCTACCCATTGGCTTGGGGGTGATAGGGAGTTGTAAATTTATGCATTACCCCTAAGCGTGGCATGAGTTTTCGAAAAGTGACACCCGTAAAATGAGTTCCATTATCAGAAATGACTGCACATGGCACTCCAAACCTGTTAATGATTTGTTGTTGGACAAATCGTGTGGCGGTGCTAGAAGAACAGTCGATGATGGCTACCACTTCTACCCACTTTGTACAGTAGTCAATAGCTATGATGATGTATGCCTTTCTATTTTATAGGGGTGTGATGGGTCCCATGAAGTTGATACCCCAAATGTCGAAGGGCTCTAGTGGCTAGATCCATTGTTGAGGTCCCTCCAACCGTGCCGTCATCCCACCATCCCTATAGCATCGTTTGCAGGAGCAGGCCAACCATTATGCGTCCCTAAAAATGGTTTGCCAGTAATACCCTACAAGCAAGCTCTTAATGGCAGTGCAACGTCTAGCATAGTGGCCTCCACAAGGGCCCTCATGAGCATCCTAGAGGACACACAATGTATCATCATCAGGGACACACCATCGAACCAAGCCATCTGTGCATACCTTGTAAAGGTGACCATTGATGTCCATGAAATGTTTGGCCTTCTGGAGAAACTATTGTTTTTGCCGATGGTTCCACTCCTTTGGCAACTCTTGAGTGGTGAGGTAGGTGAGGATGTGGCTGAACCAAGGGGATTCCTTGGGCACTTGCGGATCAACTACGCCTATGAAGAGGAGTTTATCTAGAAATTGGTCAGATAAGGGCTCCTCCTCTTCTATGTCATCCCATCGTAACCGAGACAAGTGGTCAACAACCATATTCTCATTCCCCTTATTATCTACCATGGTAAGATCAAACTCCTGAAGAATCATAAGCCACCAGATTATGCGGGGGCTCACCATTGGTTTGTTCATCAGGAACCGGATAGCACTGTGGTTAGTATGTACAAACACCTTGTATCTGAGCACATAGTGTCAAAATTTATCCAACGCGAACAGCACCACCATCAACTTCTTTTTGATGGTGGTGTAGTTCAACTGAGCACCCACAATGCTATGGCTCGCATAGTGGATATAATAAGGACATTTCTAATCATCACACTATGTAAGAACAACTCCCAAGGTGTAGTTGGATGCGTCTATCATAATGTGAAAGGGTCTAAACCAATCAAGGGCTCGTAGAACTAGAGTGTCTATGAGTTTCTGTTTCAGCACTTGGAATGCAGATTTTCACTCCTTGGTCCAGATGAACGGAACGTCCTTCTTTGTCAGCTCTACCAACGGCTTAGCGATCTTCGAGAAGTTTTCAATGAATCGTCAGTAGTAACTAGTGTGTCCAAGGAATGACTGAACATCCTTGATGGTACTTGGTTGGTGAGTGATTCCTTGAATAACCCTAATCTTTTCAAGATCTATGCTAATCCCTGTTTGTGAGATGCGATGCCCCAACACAATGCCTTCTTGGACTATCAAATGACTCTTCTACCAATTGAGCTACAGATTAGTGTCTACACACCTTTTCATAACCTACTCTAAACAGTCCAAGGCTTGCTCGAACGTGGCCCCATAAGTGGAGAAGTCATCCATGAAGACTTCCATCCCATTATCGATTTGTTGCTGGAAGATGCTTAGGACAAGGCGTTGGAACGTAGCGGGTGCATTGCATTGGCCAAAGGGCATCTTCTTGTATGTGAAAGTCCCCCATGAACTCGTGAAAGTAGTTTTGGCCTAGTCCTCTGGTGTTATTTGGATTTGGTTATAACCACTATAACCATCCAAAAAGCTGTAGTAGCGGTGCCCTACTATGGTGTCCAACACCTGGTCCACAAATGGGAGCAAGAAGTGGTCCTTGAAGATCGCCATATTGAGCAATCGGAAATCAATACAAACCCTCCACTTGCCATCTTTCTTGGTCACAATAATGAGTGGGCTAACCCATTCGCTATCGACGACAAAATAGATGAATCCCACCTTTAGCAATTGTTCGATTTCATCTTTTACGACCTACTTCAATTTGGGATTCAACCATCTTTGTGGTTGTTGTCGTGGCTTCATGGTTGTCGTCGTGGCTTCATGGAAGTGTTAAGATAGATCCGATGCTGGTAGACCCTAGGATCAACTTCAGTTAACTTAGGATATGACCATGCGAATGCAGGAACCCATTTTTTTACCACCTTCAACAACTTCTTCTTCTATTCTAGAGCAAGGGTGGCATTAATGATTACTAGCTTTCCATTTTGCAAAAATGCATACTCTAAGTGACCCGGTAAAGACTTTAACTCAAGGGGCTCTTGTTTGAAGTTCTCAAGGATTTCTAGCTTCCCCCAGTCATCTTGTTCATCAACAGTGAAGGCTTGTTGATGAATCTCTTCCATTTCATCTCTGCTATTAATGTAGGCTTGTACAAGCCCCTCTTATGGTTCCATGCATAATGTGCTACTAGCAGGATTAGCTGTCAACCACTGGGTGCCCTCTTGGTTAGTGGCTGCTGCATATAAGCACTATTAAATAGGTGATTCCTCGGTACACCGACTACATGCTTGAATGGATATCCTCTTACAGACCATAATTGCTACACACAGTTGCACCTTGAGTCACTGTATGTGATGCATGGAACACATTTCTTCTCGATCTTTCAGAAAGGATTTTCCTCTGAAATTTCAAGGGATAGATCACGGAGGCCTAGTCTTGCATCCACCATGCTTAGCCAGGCTCTTCCCATGATGATTGGGAAGTTTCCCTTGCAGTTCTCTACACAAATGACCAAGAAGTCAGCAGGATAGGACCACCCACAAATGGTGGTCATGATGTCCTCCACCAAAACCAAGAGAATGGTGATGGACTGGTCTGCTAACTCAAGCCAGATGTTGCTCTTCTTTAGCAAGGGCAGGTTCCAATTCTTGTACATATCATGGGAGATTAAATTGATCCCTGACCCTAAGTCTAGAAGAGCTTTGCATGGTTCATTCCCTACCACTTGAAGATAGATGAGGGGGCTTCCTAGATCAGTCAATTTTCAGGGAAGATGACCTACCTTGATCCAGTCGATCATGGCATGCATGAGCATGACCGTCTAGACATTGGAGTGTGGTTGGCTTTGAGGCTACTTAGGCAGCAGAGTAGTGGAGGCGCTTGTAGGTTCAAAGGCATTGGCCACAAGTGTATGCGAGGGTATGTTCAAATTATTGGGCCAGAAAAAGGGACATTTCCATGGCTTGGGTTCTGGTCCACTCGGCTGAGGTGCTGGTTGTAAGTTAACAGCACTCGTAGCATTTCATTGTTGTGGCTGTGGCAGTATCTCTCCTTGCATCGGAGGTGCAGGTGGTAACTGAGTGGGGTGTTGTGGAGAAGTGGCAGGAGAAGGTGATGGAGGATAGAAAAGATGTGGGTTTTCCCCCTGGGGTGATGGAGATTGAGGTCGAAAATACTCCTGGGGGTGGTAATGACTTTGAAAGGCTGCATGGCTAGAAGAGTCTTGTGGAGAGACCGATTGCTGAACGTAGTACCCATAAGGATCTAGCTGTTTGTAAGGGCACTGCTACCTTGGAGGTGGCATCCCCCATGTTTGTGGGTGTTGCCACTATTGAAAGTATTCGTACGGTTGCAGTGGCGCTCCACTTGGATAGTATCCTTGTTGCTGCTGGTGGAATCACCTCGGATTGCCTTGTGGATAAGGTAACCTTTGGAGTATTTTCCGCTATGCCAAGCGAGGGTTCAATGCGTACATCCCAGACTCTTGAAGCTATGACACCATAGTGCAACATCCCTTCTGATGTTCATATTGGCATATGCCACATTCATCGTCCTCCTTGGTGTTAGAGTCTGCAACCTGCTCTACTACAGCAACCTTACCCTTACCCTTATGTTGGGCACGTTCAACTTTCTTCTTCCTGCATGTCGATCATGGTCATTACCTTGTTCTCTAGATTCCTCTGTGATTTTTAGCACTTTTTGGACCCTTTTGTCCAAGGAGTCCCACATCTTATCCACCTTTGCCGAAATTTCAGATGCGAACTTTTGTAACGGCAAGGTCTTTCAGTTTACCACTACCTTCAGCGATGATTCTTCCTCCTCATCACAAAAATGAACTTCCCTTTTCCTGAGGGAAGGATCCCGGTTGAATTCTTCTGCACTCTCCCTTTTTCTAAGTTCTCCTTCCTTTTTGGTCACTTGTTCAATGAGGCATTGCAATTGATGGGCCCTTAGCTCTGATAGTTGTCCCTAGGCATACATGCCAAGGATCTTTCACATTTTAAAATGGAGCCCATCAATGATGTGGCGAAGCTATGCTCACTAAGAGTAACCATGACCAGGGCACCGATGAAACAATGAGTAGTACCTACTCATGGTGGCGTCCAAGGGTTCATGATTCCCTTGTTTCCAGCCTTGGATCTACCGTCTCAAATTTGCCACTCTGGAGTATGTTTGATACTTGTCATTGAAAATTTCAAGCATCGTACTCCATCTTCTAATTGATTCTGGCTTCAAGGACCAGTACCAACTTTCAACTTCTTTAATGAACATGCGAGGGAACAGCTCTAGCTTCTACCAATCATTGTTAATCTTTTGTAGGGTGTAGGTGTTATGGAGTGCCTACAGGCAAGTCTACAGATCATAGTTGTATCCCCCTTCAAATCTAGGGATGTTGTTCATATCAACACGCTTGATCCAGCTATCCTTCATATGCCTACTAGGGATTTGAGTTACCTCAACGATCTAGAGCATACTCTGGGTAGCCAATAATGGCTCATCTGAATAATAGTCCTGTTGAGGACCATGATGTCTATGAAAATTCTGACTATCTCTCCTCTCATGCCGGCGAGCATCATGCAATTGCTCGCGTGCTTCATCATGTTGTCCCTTTAGAACCTTTTGCCATCATCCTTTCATTCCCTCCTACCTCAGTTATGATCAGAGCCTGAGCTAGATGAAGGAGAAGGAGAGCGAGAGGATGGAGAAGAAGGAGAGGGATCTCTCTCTCTACCCTGATGACGATTCCGATCATCCTATTCATCTTTGCTATGCAACCCTCCATCCCCTTGGGGATCTTGGCCACCTAGATGCTTGGACTGAATCATGGATTGGAGGACCTGCTACCCCAGGGGAAGTTCAGTTGAATGTGTGTCATGAAAGATGGGATCCTGATTTTCCTGCAACCCTTACGAGAATAAGGGGTTATTGAATTGTTTCCCCTTCAATTGTTCATATCTATTTGTCTACTGCTGATCTCTTGCTTGTTGAGCCTCAGTGGGACGATAGTCCCAGTAGTCATGGTCCTCCATGACATACTTTGCTTCAAGGTCCTGGATGCCCAATCTGCCAAGATTGTGAAATAGCATCGCAGGAGCCGATCGGTCGGGAGGGTGTACAATATTGCCCTCCATGTCCCACCATCATAGATGCTCATCCTGATGTAGGATGAATGTGAAATCAGGGATGTACTCATTGGGATGCTTGTACACCACTCGACATTCCTGTGGCATCGGTGGGGTGGATATCTCCCTCCTGCGAGAAGACATTTTGGACGTTAGATGGTCCATGTAATCAATGTACCTTACTACTAACTTTAATCTGCCTAGCGTGTGTAAATATTTCTATCCTGGGTCCATTCCAACGACTTGAATGATAATTTCACTAAGGTTAGATGATGCATGTAAGACTTAATAGTCCCCAGCAACAATGCCAATGATGAGCAGCTAGGTACCCCTATGCCCAACCATACGAATCATGGGTGTTCACACATGACTCGGTCAAATTCCGTAGACTGTAAGCACTTAACATACGCCAGACCTAACCAGTGAAACCTTGGGTTAGAATGGTTGTTGTCCTCCTAATCTCACTTGTGAGGTTCTGATTACAGTGGTTAAGTGAGATTAAGGCTAATGATTTTTATAGTTTTTTGCATATCTTTTGGCGGCTAATTTAAGGTATGAAAAGGAAGGAATAAACTATTATCTAATCTATAATTATCCTAGCTTGTACTTTAACTATTCTTAGCACAAGTATCCGATCCCATCTTCCAAACACGTTCTGAGCATCTCTTAACACTTCTAGGTGACCAGACATTAAGTGTCACTGGGCTTACCAAGTGTTTGATATACATTCGAGATGGTCGTACTTATGGCCTTTACGAACTATGAATAAGTGATAGCAATCAAGATAACAATAATAGAAACTTAAGTAATAAACAGGTAATTAATAAACATATTAAATTATTGAATGTATAAAATAGCTAAGTCCAAATGTTGCAAGGAATGCTTGAATAGTTCATCTTTACTGCCGTCATGCCAATAGGCTCAAATATATCAATGCTTAAATAAAGAGCCGATCACTTTTCTTACACCTACTACGGGCACTTGGAAAATATTCTATCTCTTGCAAGAACAAACTACAAGAGCTTCGCTACAACTAACTGAAAGATGCCTAAATGAGGCAGAAGGCCCTCTTATTTATAGGCTGAGATACATGGCTATGTAAATGGGGCCATGTCGACGTAGGGAGGCTACGTCAATGGGCCTGCGTTGATGCAGCCCNTCTAGGTGCCACAACTAGTCTGTCTGCAGAGTTTGACCAAATCACACATGCATGCTCATATTCATATGGTTGGGCATAGGGGTACCTCATTGCTCATCATTGGCACCATTGCCGAGGATATTGCTAGTTATCTAGATCAGTTATATCATCCAAGATCACTGTAATGAAGCATTAATGATATATCTCTTAGAAAGAAACTAATTGCAAATAAGTCACACAATTCACAACAATGTCTCTCTCATAAGTCGATGACAACGTAACAACTAGTGAGGCAATTCATTGGAGAACCGTCAAAATATATGACAACGAACAAGTTTGGAGTACTCAATCTTATGCAGGAGTTTCATATGTTCATGAACACCCCAACAATACTCAAGAATTCTTGTCATCCAACCTAGACACCGTTAGTGAGGATGGGACATCCCATAGAACGAGGGGGCCCATAAGGCCTAGGACCTTCTCAATGGCTCACAAAAGTTTATCTGGGGATGATTGGGAGACTTACAAAAGTCATGATGAGTCTTCCAATTCTTTCTTTTCCGCTACTCCTTCAACATCAGGTTGTGACATGGATGACCATCTCTCAAGGGGTTGGTGTAGAAATACAAATCGAACCCACAGGCAAAGTTAGGAACACCAACATGAACAAAGACAACATCATCCCAACTCAAAAACTCATAACTTGCTTAGTGACAATGAACCCTTGCTAGCCACTAAGAACCTAATGCATATATAAGAGTCTATTCAAATATCCCACAGGCATTGTAAGGAAAGTCGTCTACCCAAGGTTGATTTAAACAACTTTCCCAAGTTTTCAGGAAGCTATGATTTAGATCCGCAACATCATTTACAAGCCTTCCATGATGCTTGTGCATGGAACAACATTGATAATGGGTGGAAAAGAATTAAGCTCTTTCCTATGACACTCATTGGCTAACCAAAAGTATGGTATAGGTCTTTAGAACCCAAATCAATTTGCTGTTGACTGACAATGGTAGAACTATTCAACAAAAGATATCAAACCTGTGCAAGAATGTCAGCCTTGAGGAGACAAATCCAAGAGTGGAAACAAGGGCAACATGAACCCTTGGACATGGTCTTAGAAAGATATTACTCACTATTAAACAACTGCCCAAGTCATGGGTTCTCCAAGGAAAGGCTAATGTATCACATCATGGATGAACTTCATAATGAAACAAGGGAGACCCTAGGGATGTTTGCCCCAAGTCAACTATATGAACTATGAAACCATCAATTATAAGAGCTTATTAAGAAAGTAGTGAAAGAAGAAGGAGAAATAGCCAAATGGGAGAATGTTGAAAGATCTCAACAAGACCAAAATCTTAGAGTAACAAAGGTCCATGAAGAGGAGAAATCAACTCACCTCAAGGAGGTGGAATCATCTTTGTTAATACTAAAATCACTAGATGAAATTAAGGTAAAGATTAATAAAATGATGGAATGGGTACATGAAAAATGTGGAGAATATGCAAACATTATTAGAGATGGAAGCATGCATGATCACTCTAACAATCAGAACAAACAGAGGATGCCAAACTTAGAAACTAGATAGAACACCACTCGACAATCTACAAGAAGGATTGAAGATAATAAGGATAGAGGCCCAACTACCAATCATAAGTATCAATGCGATGTTTATCTGTATGATCACCCCAAAAGCCAATGCCTAGTATTGTCACATTTACATGAGCATTAGGGAGGAATGTTACATCCAAATTTTGTATAGAAGTATCATGTCCAACCGTAGTGGCAAAATCCCCAGTTGTGGAGGAGGCCATCGCGAAACAAATCATACCCTTCATATATCCCAACACCAAATATTTATTATGTTCAACACCCTATTTCTCCAACTAGATCGACATCCTCTGCTTCATCTCATCATTATCATTCTCCTAAGTACTATCAACCCATGTCCTCTATAACAAGATTACCACCTCATGTTCCTTACACTTCTCCCCACCCTTAATATTCTCATCTTTCACGTCCTTCTACATCGCCACCAGTAGCACTAGAAGGTTTTGCACCACAACACCAATCCACAAACATTACTTGTGCTACTATTGTTAATAGTAGTTGAGGTCCTCCACAACATTGAAAGCATCCTTTCTTTAGGCATGACTATAGAAAGAGATAGCACGGTTCTGAAACCACTACATCCTCCAACTCAGCACAAGCCAAGCACTATGATGCATCTTTCTCCTCAAACTCAATGCCTCTTGTTACCTTATCTGGGCCACCAATTAACACTTCAACAACCATGTGGCCCAATGAATATAACCACATGAAGGGACACATCGATCCTTACATACCATATTATGGTCATAGGTGCCATAGTGAGTTAGCTCCTTATCACATGACCACATCTTATAATCTATTCCACTATGCCTACTTTCATTAAGTGTGTGAACCCAAATTTGGGTACATTCCTACCACCACACCAAAAGGCACCCAATGGTTTGGATATGATTGGACCCCAATATTTCCAACATGCATGGATACAAATTTTTCATTTTTTAATTCTAGCTATGCTCAAAGGTTTAGTTATGGGGAATACCCCCCATTCTAATAAGTGGAATTAGTAAATGTTTTTCCTTTTCTTTGATTTTACAATTTTTTGTTTTCTAGTTTTTTACTTTTCAAATTGTTGTTTTTACCTTTTTGTGAGTAATCTCATTGGTGAATAAAACACTCATGTGACTTGTCGGTTAAGGTGTTGTTCTATGCTATCAAGTCTCAGGTGACTAATTATTTGGACAATGAGCCCACAACATCCACCCACCCATTCTATGAATAAGAGGTTCTACTTTAGGTATGATGATGTTCTTGTCATCATTAAAACTTAAAAGTAACTTTATATTCATTATGCCTAGAATGAAGAATCATGGACTAAGAGGGAATGGCTAGGGTGTGACATCAAGGGGACTTGTGGATTTTCTTTAGTGACATTTGTATGTGCTATCATGCAACTTGGTTGTACTCAAATCCTTGTAGATCTAATGAAAATGGAAGTAAGAGTAATAAAGGCACTCAATAAAGAAACTTAATGCTATTCTGGTGGGTCCCACTGGAAAGACATGCACCCATGCCTAAAGGTTGGTGGCTTCCCCAAAATACTTTTGGAAAAGACAAAGTGCCAAAGCAGCCAGACAAAGAAAAAGAAAAGAAAGAAAAAAGGCCATAAAAGAAAACAATAATAATAAATAATCAAATAGAACATGTTGCAAAGAAATTCCAAATGACTTCTCCCTTGGACAAAATGCCAAGTGATCATATGCCTTACTATTTTGGTACTCTTATGGTTGTCCATCATTGGATAAAACAATGTGATGTGACTGATCAGAGGCATGGACTTGGTCTTGATTTTGGAGTGAAAGGCTAATGATACATTAATCATGCCCCACACTCAAGATTCATTGTGCGTAGGGTCAGTTACCTCATGTTCCAATTTCAGTAGTCCCTTCTATGATTCATTTCATTTCACTCCACTATCCAAGTATTTCTAACTTGTGTCTTGTGCGACATAGAACTCATACCTCATCATGGTGGTATTTAACATGTGTGTGTTTTGTTGCACTGGTGTGGATTGCATTTAACCCTTTTAGTACCTACAGACATTTTAAGGTGTGATTATGTAAGGGCATGATAGGTAGGAAGTTGCTTTGGGGAGGACCCACTTGCATAACTTTTGTAATTTGCACTCATTGCACATCATCACATCATCTTATATCCTTTGAGTACTACATTGCTAAATTTATCCTTTCCTTTATCATCATTTTAATTCAAATGTTCCTGTGCACCACTACATGTTCTTTTTCCTCACCCTATTCATGAACTTCATTGTAAAATTCCACTTGATTACACTTTTGGTGCCTTTAGGTCTCCTCAATGTTACCCTAGATCCTTCAAATTTACCTTAAATCCTTCATTTTTGGCCTTGGAAATTTGAAAATTTATCAATTTTGCCAAGTACCCTATTTTAGAAGGGATGTGATATTGGGTACCTAATATCAGGTCCAACGTGATATCAAGTCCGCGCTAGTAGGTACATGATATTGTGTCTATAAAATCTATATATATGGACCACCCCTCAGGTGTGTGCACATATCAACGTCATTTTCCACTATTCATGTGAGGGGAATTGTTGCAATTTTCTTCCATGAATTATCGCTCTCTAAGCACCTATCATTCAAACATCAATATCTTACTCNGTACACTCCAAGTTGCACATAGTTTTTTTGAAATTCTTTGTTACTCAAAGGATATCATAGGGGGTAAGTGACCTTAAGAAATGCTAAAAATGTATGCCAAATTAATTTTATTTCTTCACCCAAACCATGAAAATTACTTGTTGGAGTTACCTAATCAAATTTCGTGAAAATTTCTAACTTTGAAATCACACTAGGTAAGAAATGAATTTATTAAAGGCAATCAGTAAGGTATAAATTGAATTTTATTAATAATCTTACTAATAGTTGATCATGTGTGATTGCAAATGGCCCCTAAATAAGTACAACAGGGAGGACCCTCTCAGGGTGCATCCAAACGACCAAGGAGAGGCAGAGGCCAAGTGCCTCTAGTAGAACATGCAAAATAGGAGGCACAATCATTCAACATTTATCAAGAACCTCCTATTACTAGAAAATTTGGGCATGTAGAAGGTGGAGAAGGCAAGGCACCTAAACAGGGACAACATCTCACATTGTCTCTGAAATGTGTTCAAGCAATTCAAGAAAGGTCCACATCAGTAGCAATGATTGTGGAACTCAATTTTGGATCTTTTATTGAATTTTCCCCTAAGTCAGTCAAAGATCAACTTAAAGGATCTCCACTGTGGCCTGTTCTCTCAGAGAGTGATGATTGGTACTTGGGGAAGACATACGAATTTTGGCATAACAGGGAAGAAGGAACCACCATTAATATTGTTGGGATTTCAGTCAATTTCTCTACCAAGGCCATTTCGAAAGTTATAAACCTTCTGAATACAGGGCCCAAGGTTGCTCACCTATCCACTCACTCTAATGCTGATGCACGAAAAATATGGTTAAAAAGGACATATGACAAGGAGGATAAAACATATGGAGAGCTCACCCTTGAAGAGAGGATCTGTTTAAAATTGGCACCTATCACATTTTCCCAACAAAAGGGCTAAATAGGATTTCCACCTTTGCAACTAGAGGAAGTGCAATCTTGATGGGCAAGGTTAATGCCAACTTGCCCCATCTATATCTCATAGAAATTTCAAGGTGCTTTGAAGAACATAAGATAGGGAAGTTTTCATTGCCTTTTCCTTGCCCAATCAAGAAGTTGTGCCAATGTGTTGGAATTTTGTGGTACACCAATGATGTCTCCAGAAAGGCTCAAAATGCCTCATTTGATAAATTATTGAAGCCACCAACACCAAGGAAAGATTCTAGTGAGACACTAGAGCTTGAGCAAGAGCAGACGATTGGGCCCACTACACCTCAAACAACTGGGCCTAGCCAACTTCCGGACACAAGGCTCAGTTAACAATAGAAAGTGGGGCCTAGCACATGACCCATAGGCTAGTAAGACCAACTACCACCACCATTGTAGGACTATCAACCATCGATGAGCCATCTTCGGGCCATCACTAAATCAGCCAGTTGAGGAAGTCATGATGAGGCAAATCTCTTCAAGATCATTGATCATGTTGTACAGCCCACAGTCTTAATTGATTGCGCATAGGATGAGGTTTCTATTCAAACATGAGGAGGGGAATCACACTAGTCACAATAGATCTTTGGAAACACTACATCTTTTCAAGTGCAATTAGAAACTAGTGAAGGCGCCATAGTAGTGTTTATGTAACACTGAGATGCAATAGGAGTAGTAGAAGTGGTCATAGACCACATCAAAAAATTGTTCAATGTCCTTGTTGTGCCACTAGTAGATTTTACAGGAGTAGGCAATGCTTAAACCTTAGCCGGTCCCTTGATGACTCCTATAGATGATGAGGACGTTTTGGATCAGTTACTATAGATAGGAAAAGTGATGATGTCCTTGTTTGACATCCCTCAAGATTTCATAGCAACATAATTAGACCTCATCTCCATAAAAGGAAAGCTGGTCATGGTAGAGGTTAGGGTCGAACATGCAGAGGATGAGTTGAAGAGACTCCAAGAGAAGTTCGTTGCCCTACAAGTTGCACAACAGGATCCGTTCCAATTCATCCTTGTAGACCAGCTAGAGTCATTTCGGATGGAGCAAATAAATAAATTGTTACAAGAGAATAAAAGGGTGGCAAGGGAAAAAGAGAAGGCTAATTGGGATGTTTCAAAGGCAAAAGCTCAAATGTATGCACATGCTAAAGCACTCAAGGCCTTACAAGAAGAAAATAAACACCTTGCCACTGAAAATCTTTGGTTGACCATAATAGAAAAATAGAAGAATGTTCTTAAGGAGAATTTTCAGCAGATGCAAGAACAATTAATAAAGATTAATAAAGACATAAATCGTTTAGCCAGAGAAAATAGAACCCTCTCAATGTAGGAGGTATGCACAATCCCTCAAAAGACAATCATTGAAATAAGCATGTGGTAGAATGAGGCTAAGTGACATGAGATGCTAAAGGATCATTTCAGAGATTAGGTGGGGATGTACAAGCAAATTATTGAGAAAGAAATCCATATGGCCAAAGCCCATATCAACACTCTCAGTGCTCAAAACGCTGACTAGTAAGCCATATTGGATACTTATGCCTCTGCCCACTAAGTAGAACTAAAGAGTCGAGACTTGTAGATACAGGATCTCACTGAGTACATGGAGTTGGCAAACCTGCAATATGCCAACTTGGCCATGTTGATAGTAGGATACCTAAGGAATGACAGTTGTTTGTAGCTTGGTATGTCAAAGCCAATTAGATGTTTTTGCAATTATCATGCCCATGGGAGGTGTCGACTCCATCAAATATTGGAACATCAGCATGAATGGCACATGATCCTCAAACTGAAGAAGAAAAGCTTCAAGCACTCTTCTAGAGACATCCATTTTCAAAACCTAGAGCACAAGATAAGGGGAAGAGGCCCATGGAGGAGCCACCACCACTAGGAACCACATGAGTTTCAACAATTTTGTCTTTTGTACTTTGTGTTTGTGTCCTAAAATTTTTTTTTGTTTAATTCCACACTGTGGCATGAAGTAATTCATAGTTAGTCAATAATCCCATACCTATCCACTGTGTAATCAAAGGAACTTGTTCACATTTTGATTATTTGACTTGAGGATGAGTTGTTATTTAGTCATGGGGGTATGATGAATTGTGGTTTTCTAGGCCCTGATATCGAATACTCAATATCAGGTATGTGATATCATAGCCTGGATAACGATATTGAATACATGATATCGTGATTCCTATGTGGGCCTATAAATATAACACTCAGGCATGCAGGAAAGGAGGAAGTTGGTAAGTCTTAGGATAGAGTTATTTTGTTAGTTTTCAGTTAATTTTCAGTTCTTTCCCAAGTGCATGCCTGTAGTGTGATGTTTGTAATTGTACAGAACCTTTGTTCGAGTGTGACATACTTGGACATGCACACAACCGATAATAAAGATCAAGATTACTCCATCGTTACAGCATTCACTTAGTTTTAAATTGTTTAATTATTAATTATTATTTATTATTTTCTTAGTAAATATTTCTTTATCATTATTTACTATTCCTATTGTTAATGCAGAATGAGCACGTCTTAATCACAAACATTTAAGTGTAACTACTTGGTAACCCAGTAGCGTATCTAGTAGTGCTCAAGTAATGTGCACTTCGTAACCATTGTTTATTAGTTTACTCCATTGTGCTCAAGTAGTGCTCAAGTAATGTGCTCTAGAGTGAGGCTAGCTTAGATTTTATTCTCCATTGTTTATTAGTTTACTCACGTTATTTCTCATTGGCTTTAGGAGTAGCATAGTAATTAGGAATTACATCATACACCTCACTCTAGACTAAACCATACATGATAAAGTAATTACTAGTCTAGGTGGGAAGACAGCAAACTGCAATCAACATGTAACTATCTAGGTGCCACAACTAGTTCATCTGTGGAGTTCAATTGGATTGCATGTACACGCTCGTATTCATATGCTTGGGTGTAGGGGTACCTCACCGCTCATCAAATGGTGAAATGAGTGTAAGAATAGAAGGATCCTAATAATGGACTCAATCACTAGAGATTTTTGATCTTTGGGACCTTGATTTCATGGGGTCCATCAATCCCATGTCAAATAGAAAGGCATATATCATATTGGCTATTGACTATTGCACCAAATGGGCTAAAGCTACTACCATCACCAACTATTCCTCCTCTACAACAATGTGGTGTATACAAAAAAATTTTGTAAATAGGTTTGGTGTGCAAAGGGCATTAATTTTAGATAATGGTACTCATTTTACAGGTGCCACTTTTTAGAAACTTATGCAATGCTTAGGAGTTGAACATAAACTTACAAATCCATACCATCCCCAAGTTAGCAATCAAGTGAAGGTTATGAATAAGGAAATAAAAAAGATACTAACACACACAGTTGGTAAGTATAGGAAGGACTAGAGCACCAAACTCAACGATGTTGTTTAGATTTATTGTTCAATATGCAAACTTCCTATTGGTTCTTCTCCCTATGAGTTAGCATATAGAAAACTCCTTACTCTTCCTATACAAATAGAGGTTTATACACTTTTAACAACATGTGTCCTTGATCTTGATTTAAGTCTAGCCCAAAGAGAATGACTTATGAACTTGAACATGCTAGATACAAACTAGTTAGTGGCCTTATCCTTGAATGAGGTGCACAAGGCACATAAAAAGCAATGACATGACCTTAGGATAAGTAAAGTCAAATTTCAATGAGGAGATAAGGTTCTCTACTAGCACCCCATGCATGTACCTCAATGTACAAAGTTTGAAATGCTATGGGAGGGACCTTATATTATTCATGAAACTTTTCCATCTAGGGCCATGATGATTTACCACCCTGCCAACCCAAAGAAATTATTATTGGTCAACATGCAACAAGTCAAACCTTTTCCAGAGACAAGAATAACTAGTGGCCACAACATCTTAAGACATGGCCAAGCTCATTCTATTTTTCAAATCTCCTCCTTCCAATTCAATTTTGGGGGAGATGGCCATCCATGCTAACATTTTGTAATAACTCCTTAGTTTTTCAAATTTTTTGTTTTACACTATTCTTTATACATTTTTCATTTACTTGAGTAGTTTGCAATTTATTTTATATATTTTTCCTTTATTTAAATTTTCTTACATGCATTTTCTTCTTTATTACCATTAGGACATTGGTGTTTGATACAGTTGCTAATTGTTGGAAGTTTATTAAACTATATTGACTGAATTGATTACTTAATTACTAGATTTCATGTTTGAATTGTGACATCAATTAACAAACCATTGAGTTTCCTATGATATCAGGCAATGAGCTCACAACATCCACCCATGCCACTCAACTCTAAAGTATTTTCTCATCTTGAAAGCATGAGGTCCTTTCTTAATAATAACTTATAAACAATCAATGACCTTGGCACTTAAAAACTTAGAACCAATCAAGTGGAATAAATAAGGGTGTGGCTTCAAGGGGACTTGTCAGCTATTATACCTACCTACCTTCTAGAGTTTTATGGGTATTCTCATAAATTTCTCATCATTCCTAATGTTGACTATTAATAGGAAGAATGTCTTTGCATGGTGTGGTTTCCATGAGAAAACAACAACAACACACGGGAATTCAAAGCACACCCCTTAGACAAAATAATAAGCTATAAGTACTAGTTATGGGAATTGAAAGACATGTTACCTATGACTAAAGAAATCCCTCTAACTAAGGTCCTCCTTAACTTCCTGCTTCTCTTTTCTTCTCTCTTTAGAAGGGTGAGTGATCTTTGGGAGTGTTCATGAACTCTATGGATTGAATAGTCTAAATGTACTAATGCGAAGTCACTGAAAGTGGATAGACTTGGTTTTAACTAAGGATGGGACAATATCAAGTGACATTAACCATGTGATCCACAAGGACTTCATGTAACTGGGATGGGAAACTCCATTTCCATTCTCTCTCTTATTATTTAACTAACAATCCATGACCGTTCATCATCCTTGGTGCCTACAAACTCCTAGGTATGAGGGCATGCAAAGGAATTAAGGACATGAACTTACTATGGGGAGGATCCACTTACATACTCCTTGATTTGGTTTTGTTAAACTTTCTGTCCCTTAGTTATTTTGCATTCAATTCCATAATTTTCCAAAAGAAACATCTAGCCTTGGCAATATAATTTTCTCTAATTCTCATTTCCCCAACTAATTTCAAGCCCTCTTCCATGGTTTGTTATCATTCTAAGCTTTTCTAGCTTACGTTGGACTCCAATTTCATCGCAAAACTCTTCTTTAACACATAGTTTTTTAATTCTAAGAAATTATCTCAAATGATGGCATCAAAACATCCCCATCGAGGCAACATAAGAAAAAGTATACATAGTGCTAACACTTAGCCAAATTTTTCACATTTGCTTCATAACTCAAGGGGAGTTTCTACAATTTTCAAAGCCTAAAGACATTCTGAGTGCCATAAGTTCCAAATCACTTGTCCAATTCACCTCATTTTTTGATCCTCCAACTACCAAAGGTAAGCTTTCTTCACGGGGACCACAAATCTTTGGTTTATGATAGAAAAGTTTTTGAAATTTTTTCTAACTCCCCAAGGTTTAACTAATAAAATAGTATTAAAACTCCCATCTACACCAAGTTAAACCTCATAAAAAAACTCTAGTAACTAATGAATAAAATAATAATAAACTAATCAACCTACCATGATCACAAACAAACCTATGTGTAACTTAACCAAATGAGGAAGGAATTGATAGAACTAAGGGTTACACATTCATTGCTAATCCTAGGTTACATTTGTGATCATATATGACATCAAAGAGGGGAGCACCTGCAGGAGGTCCATCATAACCAGGGGAGAAGTAGCGAGGAGGAAGGGACCAACAATAGCCACAAAACCCCCAGGAACAAGAGGCTGAGACCCATGTAATAGGACCTCTTCAAGAGCATCCTAAAGTGGAATTTGTTTGCTAGATTCCCACAACAAAACTGACCAATTAAGCTAGGATGAGGTGCCAATTCCAAGACCCAATCTTGAGGTCACATTATTAGAGGTTTGTCTTGAGAAGATTTATTCTAAGAAGGTCCAAAGTTCAATTCTCTAAGAACTTAACTTCAGACTATTGTTGGACCTAGCACCTAAGGAAGTATGGGTCAAATTGTAGGGGTCTTCCATGTGGCCCATTTTCTCATCAAATGGAAAATGATATGTGTAGAAGATGTACCTATTTTGGAGCAATTAACAAGGAGATGCAACTATCAAAATCAAAGATATTACCAGCTCCTATTCAGTTAAAGTCATTGTGAAGGCCCTTACCTTACTTTATACGGTGGCAACATTAGCTGAGATCTCTACCTAGATGGATCCTAAAGCAAAGAAAGAATGATTCCAGCATTGCTATGGGATGACCCACAATGAATATAATGCATTAACTAAGGTGGAGCATGTATACTTTAAAATAGCAACCTATCACCTAAATCCTATGATGAGGCCTAGTAAGGTCATGACCTTCTTCACCCATGGATGTGCTATTCCAAGTGGTAAATTTCTCATCAACCTCCTTGAGCTCATCTACCTCAAAATTGAGAAGTACTTTAAAGAAAATGAGCGAGGGAGGAAAACATTTTTCTTCTTGTGTCTTATCAAAAAACTCTATAGAAGGAGAGGCATCGCATGTTATGCTAATGACACACTTCACCTACTGAAAGAGAAGCGGCCACCACCACAACCTACAGGAGAGACTACACTAGGGGCTCGTATAGCTATTAAAAGAATCAAAAAACATGAGCAAGTGTTGCAACAATAATAGGGTGAGGCAAGTGATGAAGAACCATCAATCTATCATCCAACATTGAGCCATCTCAACAAAGTTACCCAAACCATCAGCTAGGTGGAGGAGACTACCCTATTATTCTCTACATAAAGAACACAAGTGCCCACAGGATCAAATTTGAGTGCCCGAGAAGTTACAATGTCCATTCTTAGATAAGATTTTTCTAAAATTTTTGGAAACATTACAACTTTCTCGATGCACCTAGAGGAAGGTGAGGGGGTGACTATCCCAGTGATGAAGCACCATGGGTCAAAGATAGTAATAGAAGTGATGGCTGATAGGATGGCCATGGCCTTGAATGCTCTTGTGGTAGTAGTACTAAACATTACTACACTAAATGATGTTCAAGCTTCCATAATAATGGGGGGTGGTCCACTTAGCACAGTCCAACATGAGGAGGTGTTGGACCAATTGGTGGGAACCAGGTAACCACTTCTAGAGATCTTTGATCTTCTAGATGAAATCACAACAACCTAGTTAGAGCTGCTAGAGATGAAATGCAAATTAATCTTCACCAATGCTTAGCTACAAGCAGCCATCACCAAAAACCAATAGTTGACTACCGAAGTTGCAAAGTTGCAGGCCCATCTCTCCAACCTAGCCATTCTCAACCCAAACCTTAGTAGAGATGAAGCTTTCTAGTAACTTTAGTAGAAACTAAAAGAAGTTGAGAATACTCAAGAGATGGTGGTATTTGATGCCTCTTTATCGAAAGATCTAGCCTGTAACACCAATAAGGACTTAGCTCCAATCCACAGGGAAAACCTGGTTCTCACCAAGGATATTCACCACCTATGGAATGTCAAATAGCACAATGACCACATGGTCAAATTTATTCAACAATAGAAGGAGAAACTAACCAAGGTAAACCTTGACTTGAGGAGGTTGCTAGCAAAGAACCATAATCTCTTTATGAAGGGAGTTTGAATGCTTTGCCAAAAGATGATCATTGAGGTAGCCATCTTGAAGAATGAGGTCCTAAATTTTGAAAGGGTTAAAAATCACTACAAGGACCAGGTCAGGATCCTCAAAGAAGTAAATAAGAAAGAGATTCAACTAGCCAAGGTGAAGATGAATGAGGCCCTTCAACAACTCCAACAAAGAGGCGATGTGTGGCATCCAATCTTTAATGGCTTAAATGCATACAATAAAGCCAAGACTCACCTAAAGGAGTTGCAAATAGAGGATATGATAGAATAATTGGAACTTGCCAACCTCTAGTATACAAACTTAGCTATGCTAATTATGGAAAGGCTAAGAACAAAGTTAGAGAAACAAGTGGTCAATTCATACCTCTTATATGAGGCAAAATTTAAGCATCATAAAGAGACAAAATAAAAGTTGGAGATAGCCAATACAAAGCTTGACATTCTTAGGATTTGATTTACTAACCAACAATCAATTGCTACCAAGCGAATAAATCATTACAAGGAGTTACAAAACTTGGTAAAGACATTCAACATCGAATGGAAACAATTTGCAACATGGTTCGTGAATGCCAAGAAATTATTTCCTACAATGCCTTGCCCATGGGACATTCCTATGCCAACCCACATTAATGAAACCATGTGGACTACATATGACCCATGAAGCAAAGAGGAAAAGATGAAAGCATTGCTATATGATTTTTGTCTTCCACCTAAAGTAATAGCAGCAGTTGGACAACCTCAATTGCCACCACCACAATGAGCATCAAAACCTAGCAAAGGTCCTTCAACATCCCATGAGCCTCCACCTTCTAGTACTATTTAAACTTTACCTTGTCTTCAACAATCAAAGGGATCCTACTATCAATTTTGTAAAGGGTGTCCAATTTTGTTGTCATGAACACGAATTTTGTAACTCCATATAATTCGACACTCAGAGTCAATCAATTAGTTTGAGTCAGTTAGTCAATAATTACATATGTTTCAAATTTGTAAAAAGCTCAATCATACTTTAGTTCAGTTGAGGATGAGTTTCCACTTAGTTGTGGAGGTATGATGAAGTATCATCAACTGGTTGTGTTAATGGGCATGCGTTGACGTAGCCTCATCAGTGTATCCCCATCAATGTAGCCTTGCAGACACATGGAAAGATGTGTTGACATAGTGTCATGGCAAGCCTATATAAATGTGCGTACCCACCACATTTTTGGCACGCCATGTCATTAGTGTAGATAAGCTCTTTCAATTTTCTTTCTCTAAAGTTAGAATATTTTTTGAGTGCCCACAATAGGAACTTAATCAATTGTACAAATCTTTATTCAAGCATCTTATACCTGAACACATTGATGTGACTGATAATAAAGACAAGATTCTTGACACTACTTGTAGCACTTGAAATAGATTAATATTTAATACTTGCACCTTATTATTAATGCACTTCACATTCTCGTTTTGATTAATTAATGCATCTAATAATGAACACATAAGTACAACCACTTCGAGCATACTATTTAATGCTCGGTAATCCTAGTAGTGGTAATTTGGTGACCCAGTAGCATTAATATGAGTTCAAGATGTGCACGGTAGGTGGATCCAAATATTTATGTTAGGATAGCTAGCCTTAGGACCATTAGATAGCTAGATTAGTCAATTAACAATAATTTATCTTCTTAGATTAAATAAATATAAATATATAAATAGAAATAAATATCATATGTCTTAACTCAAACTTAACCATACATACAAGCCTACACAAGTAAAAGCTAAGAAGACAATGATCATATTTTCCTAAGTCACCATCTTGGTTTATAGGCACACTTAGGAGCTAAGACCATGAAATTTGACTAAATTACTAGTGCACACTTGTGATTCATATGGTTGGGTGTAGGGACTAGTTACTACTCATCAAACATCATCCAACATCACCTAGATAAAACATGTTATCTCAACCCTTCAAAGTTGCTAAAAGTGCTAAAATTAATGTCTATCATCTTAGGAATGGTTAGGATCCATTGCTAAAGGCATATCAAAATCCCAAATGTTATCAAGATGATAATTTTAATGTAATTTCTATAGGCCAAGAAGATTTGATAATGTTGAACCTACACCTGTCTTAATCACTAAAGTGCTAAAAAAGTCAGTACAAAATCACTTCCTCTTGATGAATGCCACTAAGATATCAAAGGAGGATCCATTAAGAAGAAAATGAATGATGATTTGATGATGTACCTACAAAAATAGGAAATCAAAAGCAAGATGAGGTAAGAATATTAATATATTACTAGTACACCTATCATGAGGATGATGTTATGTCATAGAAGGGAAGGATAACTAAATTGTACATACAAGATGGATGAAAGGATGTTATTATTAATTTTTCACATCCTACCCCACTCAAATATACCATCATTAGAATAGAATGAAGTTACTCAATCTTTACTGATGTGTTGATGAGAATAAGAAAAATAGAGAAGAGGGGAAGTTAGAGAAAGAAGTAAGAAACATGTACGAGGAGAGATGAATTATAGAATTTTGAAATCAAGA
Organism: Gnetum montanum; assembly: GCA_015680685.1. Lineage (NCBI taxonomy): Eukaryota > Viridiplantae > Streptophyta > Gnetopsida > Gnetales > Gnetaceae > Gnetum > Gnetum montanum. The sequence continues at coordinate 75,977 of MNCI01032416.1, read as the reverse complement.
GGCCAATAAAATGAAGGAAATAAATGAGGGACATCACTAATACATCATGTTGAAGCACTATGTCATAGAAGTAGAACATGATTGGATCCTACACTCTAATAGTATTGATGCTTGATGAATTAATAAATTTTCTACCTATCCCACTCTAGATCAACAAACCCTCACATAAAGAATAATTGCAAAATATTCTTAGCTTTCTACATAAGCTAGATCACTTGTAAATATTCTCATCATAGCATGTTGTAGAAGATATATTAGTAGAATGGAACAATTAGGGATTAGGAAAGTAGATAAGATTACATAGGAGAGATGTAGAAGACCAACAATAGAACATATATAAAGAAAGATAATGATGAAGAATAAGATAGGGAAAGAATAAAAAATTATTTTATAAAACATAGATAAAAGAACAAGAAGATTAGAGCTAAGAGTTAAGTGGAATAAAATTGGATGAGGATGAGGATTTAAAATTTAGCCTTGATTTTGAAAAAATTTGAATTTTGAGTGATCATGAGTTAACCACAAGTTGTAGTCTACAATACCATGAGTTGTGATATTATAACATGAGTCATGATGATAATCAATAGTAAGAGATTTGAATTATTAAATATTTAGCTTTCCTCCATGTCCATAATCTTGGTGGCATCAACATATTATCATCAAATATGGGCATGCTAATGATTGGGCTACATTTCTTGTACTTGTTCTCTAGGATGCTCCTCTCATCCACTAGGAAGAAGTACATAGGCTCAATTACAAGGAGCCTGGGGGCTGTGAATCCTTGAAATAGATAACCAATGGTTTTAGCATTAAAGACATAGTTTCATGTTAAAACTTTAACTTAACTTTAAAACATATTCAAGTTAAGTTAGTTTCATGTTAAAACTTTCCCAAGTTTTCTACATGATGCATCAAGTCTTAACCCCAAACATAAATGATATGTGTTAAAAATGCAACTTTGACATAGGATGTCATCTTACACTTCTAGTACTTAGGTGTTTGGCCAAAACATCTATACATTAAAATCATTTCTTTTATTTTAAGAACTATGTAGACTTAATAACTAAATTATGATGTTTCACATCAAAATACAACTTGACATAGGACATCAGATCAATATTAGATGTTTGGCAAAGATGTCTGCAACTTGATGTTTCAAGGTAATAGATGGTATAGTGATATAATGGTGATGGAAATTGGATACTATGATGTGATTCTTAGGATGGATTAGTTCTTTAAGTATGAAGGATGGTTGGATTGTAAGAATAAGACTCTTACCTTTATTTCCATGAGTGGTAAGAAAGTTACAATTCAAACAATTAAGAGACATATTAAACTTAACCTTATGATAAATAAGAAGTTTCAATAGTTGCTTAAGCAATGTCACAGTTATTTCATGATCCTGATGTGTGAAAATTATAACTAGAAAATAGAGTAAATTCTAATGGTTCAAGATCTCTTGAATTGTTTGAAAAGATTAAAATATAGATTTAGCAACTATTAGATAAAGATATAATTTCATTGAGTGTTTTACCTTGAGTGCACCAATAGTTTAAGACTATGTATAGAATATAGATAGTTGAATCATGTGACAGCCAAGAATTAGTACTCTCTATCCAAGATCGATGATATGTTTGTCTAATTAATAGAGGTTAAAGTATCCTATAAGATAACGAATCATAAAATGTATATATATTCTATTGGACTCTGTTAAAGGTGAAAAATTGAAACAAAATACTGTGCCCGCCATTGGGAAGGATGGTGCTGAACCAGAAATAGGCAACACCAGTCAAGCAATCCGCATGGGGCGTTAACAAAACACCTCTCCTGCCAACGATAGGTGAGCTTTGGTTGGTTTTTATTTGTTTTTTCAGAAAAAACCTAAAATTTGCGACGTGAATAAAGCGGCGCCATTCTTTTTATTGTCTTTGGGAAGCGTGATGGACATTGGCTGCCTCTGGCCCCTTTGCACAAGGCCAAGCTTCTGTGTCTGCTGGTTATACAACCCTCAACTCGCTCTGCAACATTTCCCACATTGATCTTTCTCGCGGTATTTGCCTTCACTCATTGCACTTCCTTTCAGCTGTTAGGATCAGGAACTTGCCGTTATTTATAAATGCACTTAAGCTGTTCTGGCTCGCTGGCAGAATTTTAGCTGCCTGAGCGTTATTTTTTTATGTTTCTTGAACATTAGTATTATATATGTCAATGCATACGTTGCAATGTCGGTTTCGATAATTTTTAGGGCTGTGCTCTGTAGGCAGACAGCCTGTAGATGGCACATTATGTTTCATTGTCATGCTTTAGGCTTTCCACATGTCAATCTGGCTGTTCAGGTACAGAGTGCGCCTATACTTGCAGGTGCATATACATACATGTGATTCATTTACTGCAAACTGTGGTTTTGGCTTTACACTGATAATTCTGGTATGTTCATGTTCTGACTTCATGATAAGGCGGTATTGGACACCACTCTCAATATACTAGTGAGATACAAATGGATGACCGGTTCTACTGTGCCATCCTACTACGTAACATATCTTTTTACTTGTATAGATATTTTGAAGGAAGTGTGCATAGTTGCGGTTTAGTCATCTACTCTTACAACTATCTAGATAATCGTAAAATCCTGATATGTTTTCAATAAAAATTCCTAGTGAAAGTTTCATATTGCTCCCTATTGGAGCTTGTCTTTATTGAATCAAAACTTAATTTCTTGATTGATATATCTGCATAGCAGTTTTGGGATGCAATTACCTATCAAAAATTTTAAAACTTTTTCTTTCTGTAGTCAGGTATTGGTGTTTCTGCCTAGGAATCTTTAGAAATTTTGAAGATGGCATGGAATTCCAAAGGATCTAGCACCAATTCTGTGCTTACAGGTAATATGACATTATTTTCCTGCAATAAGGATTGAGAAGGGAATTTCATTTCTATTAAAACGTCTTGAATTCGGAATGAAATGGTCTTTCTAGCATGAGTTAGAAATGGTACATGGTGAGAAAACAATGATTTGGTTGCTGGAAAGCAACTAGCATGATAAATCCTATTTTAAGTAAAAGAATGTTAATAGCTTGTTAAAGAGGAACTTTGATTGTAACATTTTTCTATCTAAAATTGAGACCTATAAGCTTGCATATGATGGGACTAAAGATGGCCCTTGTGGAACACTGTTTTCTTATTTGCATGATGAGTTCTGTTTTTTTAATACAATGTCACAGAGAGATTCAACTGTACTGTTGTCTTTCTGAGCTTTAAAGCAGCTTCTTATAAATGGATGATTTCACATCTGGACAAAATTTGTAATAAACTTGTTGTAAGAAGAAGCGGATGAACAAGAAAAAGTTCTATTATTAATTGATAAGCACATTACATGTATTTAATACTTATAAGGGTCAGGTCACATGGAGAGCTTTTCAGTGGAGTGGACTTGGTTATCATCATTAAAACGATAACAAAAGAAAAAGACCTTTATGGTGGTTACATGTTAACCATGGTGGGTGGGTGGGTTTTCTGAATTCATAAACATGTTTGATTTTGCAAAGAAAAACTCTCCTTTGGATCAATTTTGAGAGTTTTGAGGTAGAAAAGATCTGTAACCGTTTTCAATGGCTACACTCTATACCTTGCCCTAATAGGCCCTAAAGACTGACCAGTTTCTGAAATATGTACAAAAATCCCTTCTGGATGACCCTTTGGGTATCTCAAGGTGAAAAGCCCTTCCATGTGACATGGCCTTGAGAAATAAACTGAGACAAACCAAAACATGTCCTTGACAACATTATTTAGTTTAGACTAAGAAAACATTAAATTAAGGCTGACTTTTCATACAAAAAGGGAAATAACAAGAAATACTTAAGAAAGAGAATTTTCATGGGGACAAATTCATGTTTCTGTAATTCTGATGATGTGCTTATTATCTTTAAAAGAAACTTTGTGGTTTAGATGAAAAGTAGTAAATGGAGGTATTTTTACCTTAACAGGCCAATAAGTTTCTATTGAATTTCAATATTAATCCTTAGGTAAGTCCTAGTAAATCAATGAACATTATAAAGTCCAGCGAGCTTGATTGGGAAAAATTGAAAATGCTTTCGTAGCATTTTCAAAGCTTTTAGCATCCCCTTGAGCAGTGCTAATTTTTTGAACCAAGCTTGATGGTATCCTTCTTATGATTCTTTGATTTATGCAGCGTTGAACAAAAAACAGGAAGCCCTCTGAAAGAGGGCTGAAATTCTGTGTTGAATTACATGGAGAAAATTTTGGATGCTTCACTTTATGAAATTAAAAAAAAAGTGTCTGCTTTTGCGATAAAGGAATGGATGCAAGAGCTGATTAAAGGATTTGTTGATTGCATTGTCATGACTTGTACATTGCACATATTTTGAATTAATTAAAAACTTTAGGTTTTGACCAGGCTATTAATGCATTTTTTCATTAGGAATTGATGATCTTTTAGCAATCCTATCCAAGGGATTCCTGACTAAAAAGCAATATTCACAAGTTTTTTGGTTTTTACTTTATTTTGTAAAGGAAAAGAAAAACCTTTACATAATGAGAATATCATATCAATTAATAGAAGAATGGCATATTGCAAGTAGATATTTGAAAGAAGAAAATCATCTAAAATTTCAGATAATACTCTTCAAGTCTTATTTACATGATATCTTTTTTAGGAGTTAGGGGAAATAAATATCAGATTCATCAATCACTAGGTATTTAAGAACTATGGTCAGATCTCCAAGGAAGAATCGTGAATCTACCTATTCAAAACATTTTCCAAGAGGGACTTTTGCCAAGAATATATTACATCTTTTTATGGGTTTTGTAAAGGAGTAATGGATAATGTTGATAAATAGTAGATGCTGTATATCTTCCACATTACATAGACTTGTTGAAGTAGTTCAATTTATGGTTGTAAGCAAAATAGATTGTGCTACATTTGGAGTGATTTTTCAACCCTATTCAAGTTCAAAAAATTGTTTTTGTAACCAACAAATAACTGGTCTTGTTTTGGCAGCTAATGTATATATAATTCAAAGATGCGTGGTCACATGCAAACAAGATATTAGACATGGATATTGAAATAATATTTCTATGAACCTCTTTCATTTGCTAATGTCTTTTTTGGATTTGTCAATCTTGTTATGGGTAGAATCTTAGTTGCAAAGATCTGGTCAAATTAGGGGAAGTAATAGGTCTTATTTCAGGCTAATCTATTCAAGAATTGGAGAGTCAAGCAACAATCATGGCGTCTCATATTAGAGACATTTTTATAAGTAATATTGTAGAAACACTAAGAGCTCTTTTCAATGAAAGTGTTCCTTAATTCAAATTTGGTTTGTTGTAAATGTATTTTTTTGGATACCTTGGATGTAGGTATCTTAAAAATTATTTATAATTATTGATGACGAGGTAGATTACTTTTTTATTTCTTTTAATACTTGGCTTTTTGTTTAGGATTGCCAATATGTAGGATCATAACAACTCATTGGTGATTTTTGAATTAACTACTATTTGTAAGGGAAAAGGTCCTTAAACATGTGCATTTGGAGCTCAATGGAGAAACACAGTGAGTACTTTAGTCTGGCATTGACATAAATATACATGTGGTTTTGTTCATTTTATGCTTGGGATAGCTGAATTGAGGACATTATAAGGGGATATACACAGCAAGGGTAGTACTATTTCTTCCTTTTGCTTGAGATCAAAATCAAATAACTATTTCAGTTTTTCTTAATAGAAAAATTCTTTCAACTCTTGTGTATATTAAAAGTAATTTGGTAACATTTACTCTTAATCTCCTAAAAAACACTTGTTTACTGTTACTATTAGTTGGTGCATTACTTCCTTAATTACTTATTGTAGAACAAATAGTGGAGTTTCTTGTCTTTTGTTGAATAAAAAGTTTCACAAGCCAATGCCTTTTTTGCATTTAATAATATGTTTAAACATTATGTTAACCAATCAATTTTGATAAATTGGATAAAAGTTTTTTGCTCCTTTTGTGTTTTCTTGTAGTATTTTGCCTTGACATGAGTTTTTAGTAGTGATTTAAAATAATTTTCACAAAGGCCAAAAGTCACTTTTAAAAAAATTCTATACTAAGGTGGATCCCTGGCATGAAATATCTCCCTTCAAACTGTATATATTACTTTTATCAAACATAGTTTTCAAGACAAATTTGTTTGCATTGATGATGTCTATTTTTAGTAAATCTAAGTGCTGCTTACTCTTTGTTGAGTAACCGTTTTTGTGCTTTTTTCTGTTATAATGGAAATCTTGTACTTTCCAAGTCTATTCACAAAGTCCTTAAATTTAGACTATGGAAAAACTGTTTCAAATCATTGCTAGTTGGTTGAAATGAATTATTAAAAGTCAAGGTATTTTTTAATTGTTTATTGGCACAAACAACTGGATAAATAATTTCATTATTGAACCCTCGACATTTTTCTTCTAAATGGTAGTATGTCATAGTCCCCGTACATAATATTTATTATAAAGTTAGATCTTCCAATGTTTCTGGGAAAATATTTGACATTATAAAATAATACAAGGTTCAGGTAAGAATATACAATTCTTACTGATGATCTTTAATTGGGACAACATTTACGGTTGCTTGAATAATGTGATATGTCACACATTTTTACCTTTACTCCTTTTACTAATACTTCAGAATGTTATAAATTATGGCCAATACCAAATATAAACAGTGATTTCAATTCTAAAGGCTAATTGTACTGTGGGCACTTTATGTAAGGTAGAGTTCAGTTTTTTGGGTTAATGTTAGAAAAGCTGGCAAGTTCTGTTTTCTGTCACTCCACAAAACTTTATGCGAGATTTACATTTCTTATGGCTTCTTATAGGTTACTTTAGCATTTGGTGATGATTTTTTATGATCAGCTGAATGTGATTTATATTTTTACTGTGCCCTATTTCAACAAAGCCTTTGGAATTGAACCTATGAGTTGCAAAGCTCAAGCTCAAGCTAGAGCTGAATCACATCGACCGATATCTTGTAGATCATTTCAAAATCCGTGTGGCTTTGCACTGATTGATTGGAATAAATTTGCTGAAAGATCTTCATTTTCATGCTTTTGTTTGACTGATATGGGCTCATTTGATATAATATTTTTCTATACAAATAGCTGAATACCAGACACCAGACTGGAAATATATTTTCACTATACGGCAGGGCAAGTACAGACTTAAACCTTGAACTTAGGATTAAATAGAATGCAAGTGAAGATTTAGTGACTCTCACCTTACAACCTCAATTGCCATACCCGTGTTGAAACATATAAAGTATAAAAAATACTGAACTCGTAACATAAATGAATACTTATGATATAGTTTAGATTCACAGATACAGTATTAACATGCTTCTGTTTTAAATTGATCCATGCATTACTAGCACATGTGGTCTTTGGAATTTGGAAGAAAAGATATATCTGAATGTTTGAGTTCTGAATGGTGGTTGGGTGTAAATATTGGAAAGAGTGTGACTTATAGAATGAATTTCAACTACCTACTGTAAAAAATGGGCTATATCAGAAAGCTATGAATTTAGGTTATGAATGGGTTGACATCATAACGGTGATAATTTCAATTATTTTTTATTGCAATTTTCTTAAAGATTGGACATTTATGTTAAGTTCTTGATCATTATTCTTGGTGATGTCTAATATCCCAAGAAATTCTAGCTACATTCTAGAATTTTAATTTTAATTAAAATATTTATCTTACATGTATGTAAAGAGATAAAATTCATGTAGACGTCTCTAATTCTGTTGACATTTTTTTTTAAAAGCTAGACTTGCTGCACTCTTATTTATTTTTGACCCTGATTTATTTGGATGCCATTCTATTTTTTTTTTTTGACAGGGGCAAGGACAGCATGGGATTTGCTTTGCCAGGAAACTTCTAGGAAAAGAATTGTGACATTTTGTGATAATTTGTATGAGTTGCTGGGAGGTGGAATTTGTCCCAGGGAAGTGACTGAGCTAGGTATGGGATTGCATTAAAGAATACATTTTCCAATACAACTTAATTTTAAGGAAATACCTAATAATATTTCATTTTTGAAGTATTTATGCAGGCTTATTGTTCACTCGGGTTTTTTTAAAGGTTACAAATTACTCGTTAGTTATATGAATTCTTATTCATTTTTCAACAGTTGGTGTACCAGGCATTGGCAAAACTCAGCTTGGGTAGTGTAACATCATACTCTGTTGTGGCATTAAACATCCTTTCTTTGTCTCTTTGGGGACTCTGTTTTTACTTGTTCAAAATAACATCTTTTTGTTGCTGACCTTGACTGTTCGACAGGCTTGCAATTAAGTTATAGCTAAATCTATGTTGGTCTTGATGTATGCTATGTGGTTGCAGAATTCAGTTAGCTGTAAATGTCCAAATTCCTTCAGAGTTTGGAGGCATGGGTGGCCAAGCTATTTACATCGGTAGGGTATTTTTTTTAGCTACCTTTAAGTTTAGAAATTTTAAATTCAATTCATATTTGGGTTAGGTTGTGTAAATGGTATGATGTGAGGGCTGTGTCATTTATTTTATTCTTGTTTTATTTTTTGTTCAACATAATTGATGTAACCTAGATTATATGTAGAATGTTCAGTTTTACTGTGTTAATTTTATCTGCGTCATATGTTTGATCATTTTTTGAGATTATTAATTTTTTTGGTTGCAGACACAGAGGGTAGTTTCATGGTTGAACGTGCATGCCAGATTGCTGAGGCCTGTGTCAACAGGCTAGGAAATATTGCCTCCAAAATTGAAGCAAAAAGTGCAGAGTATAATAAGAAACATCATGTCAATGATATTTTGGAGAATATTTTCTATTATCGAGTTTGCAGTGCTACAGACCAAATAGCTCTTATAAACCATTTGGACTCATTCCTTGATGAACATAGGAGGGTAAGGTGGTTTCAAAACCAAGATATTTGATTTATGGTATTTTTTTGACATCCAGATTTTAAGTTTAAAATAGAGAATTGGATGTCCACTTGTCACTCTTAAAGTATCTAACTGCTCTCTTATTCCATTTGATCTAAGCATCCTTCATTTGATATTTACATTTGTTTATTATAAGAATACTTGTCTGTATGCAACATGTTCACTCTTATTTGAAATGGATGGTTTTTCTCTAGTACAATCTTCAAATAGCTGTGGCCATATCCCTTTAGAAGGATATTCTTCATCATTGTTTTCTAAAATTAGAAAAAACATTTATCGATTTGATGGTTGGGCTAGTGACTGGAACTAGAATTTGAAGAATATATGTAGATTCTTTAACTTACATATTGTTGCTTACGCCCAAGCTTTGTATCACCCAAGACTGAAGTTTTGACCAATTACATAATAAAACCAGTACCTCTTTAGCAAACATAATAATTATTGAAAATTTGGGTCCATAATAGTAAGAATTATAACCATTTAGTACTTGAGCTTATAAAATTTCCCGAATAAATATTTTTTGTAATTTGTGAATGCTTATTTTATTATGTGATGGTTAACTACTGTTTTTTCTATGGCTAATCTTAGCCACTGATTACAGAAAAAAAAAATCACCGATATCTATTGATGGATGGTTACCTTAGAACCGTAGCTACCAAGTCCTTCTGCCTGCAAGGTTAACTCAGCAAACAAAAGCTGGGTGTCAAATGGGAGCAGGATGCTTGTAAGTCAGAGAATGAGCTTGAAAAGCTTAATAAAGGCCAGGTTACAAACAAGATTACATTGTATAGCATCCTTGTTCTACAACACAGGACTGACATCCAACTTGTATAAATGACTTGTTCCTAAATGAAATCCTACTTTCATGAAAAGATTTTTTTTCACCGATAACTTGAGTTTCTTACTCTGCATACACACGTATGCTTGACTTGAAACTCATGACATTTTTCTTTTAATATTAGTGAGATTATTCAGTTACAACTGAAAGTTAATTTAAATTTTAAAGTACAACTTGAGTTGACTAATGGGATCTTTAACTTGAGTTGTTGGACTTCTAACTCAAAATATTGATACTTCTATAACAAATTACCAAGTGCAGGCCTTTGAACAAGTAATACATGAAATAAGCATGTAGGTAGCTATAAATTGTTGGAAGCCATCATTTCACATTCACATTTAATCTAATTTAGCAACTAATAACAGGGCGACTCCTGAAATCTCATTATGAAAGTAGTTGTGTTGAGTTGAGTCTAGGTTGTTTCTTTTATATTTTATATGATACCAGTATGTCTTACCATGACTTGCTTCAAGTGCAAAATATTATTTTCACAAAATTTGATTTTTGGTCTTTTCTTCCCCATCTAGGTTAAACTTCTGATAGTTGACAGCGTGACATTTCATTTTCGGCAAGATTTTGAAGACTTGGCTCTTAGGACTCGTCTTCTGGGGGGATTGGGTCAAAAGCTAATGAAATTAGCTGAAAAGTATGACATAGCTGTAAGTGTGTTTATATGTGTAGTTTGGATTTTTGTTTTCAGATTATTCTAAATTGCTTCTCAATAATACAAAATTTTTTTGATTGCTGTTTTTTGAGTGATAGTTGAGTAAAAAATGGGATCATGATGATCATTGTTAATTTATTTCATTTTCTGCATATTTTAAATTGGCTGTCAAACTCAATTGTCTTAGAAATTTTGTTGTGCCTAATTGATGAACTTATGTTTATGACTTAAGAAGAAATCTGTTAGTATTCTTATTGCGTGTTTTTGATAAGGTACTTTCTGAATTTTATGAAACATAGAAAATTTGCAAATCCGGAATTAATTTTATTAATTAGGATGCAACCCAGGTTTCTTAATTTTTATGAATTGAAATGTAAATCTAAATTGTACATTTCTAATTTTTATGTCATTATTGAATCATGCTTTTGATTTATAATGAGTTTGATTTCATTCATGATGTTATTGCTTGGTATGACAACCAAGTTGATAATTTACAATAGCTTTGTGTGTAGGAAGCCTCTTGTCGGTACCATGGGTTCAGGCTGGGTTTTATGTAATATATACAAGTTTGGATGCTAGATACAGGTTTTCTGTGCATGTTCCTGTCTTTTCATTTATCTGTTTTAGTAATCATCTACGCATCTCCTACCCCTCCCTCTTCCTTCATACTGAATTCAGGGCTTCTATCTTCACTGGCTTCCTGTGAATAGCTTTTGGACTGCTAGACTTTCCTTTTAAGATATATTTGCATTTTTCTGTCCAAAGGCCCAGCACAAATGATGATACTGACCATCCAACCATGAATCTATACCTAACATTGATCTTTGCTTATGAAACCTTTTAATTTAATTTCCCAGCCGTCCTAGGCAAATGCATTTTTCATTGTGCTACCTTGCTCCCCCAAGGTCCCTGGTAAGGACTTGGCATTATTGATTTGCTTGATACAGACATGGCCACTTTTCGTATCAAACACTTAGGCCACAAGTCACAGCAAATTTCACCCCTTTGCTTCTGATATGTTATGCATGTCTTTTATTTTTAATTTTTGTTTTCAACATTGCGAATTTCCCAATTTCTTGGTGCTAATTTGACAATTTTCATTTTCTTCCATGAACAATGGATTTTGGGGCTTGATTTAATTGTCAAAACCATGAAGTAGTTAGTAGTCATAACACATAATATGAAACATTAATGCAGTATCTGATATTGTCTTCTTAAAAACCAGTGGATGATCATGTTAGAATTGTTTGATTTAATAAGCCTGTCCAAGTGCGTCAAGTTACCACAGAATGATTGGTTTTAATGTATAGCTGGAATATTTGAACATGTTACTGATCATTTGAAATTTATATCACTACGATAACTGTCTACCTTCGTTTGTGTATCTAACTTTTCCTAATTCTATAGGATATCACCTTACAAGAAGTATGGGCTTTTAAAAAAACTTCTAATATTTTTCTTACACAGGTTGTATTAGCGAATCAAGTAACAACCAAATTTAGTGGTGGCTCGGTCCAACTTGCTCCTGCATTAGGTACTGTGAGTAATAACATTTCATCAAATATATATATATATATTTGTGCTGTGAATTGCAAACCTAAAATTTTCTTCCAAAGAATGCTTCTTGTCTTCCTGGTTAGAGCTCGTTATATATTGCACGAATAAATCTGAAATCTAAGCTTTCATATAATCAGAAGTAAAATTTTGTTTTTTATAAGGTCATATTATTCATATAATTGGTGTACCAACTTGGATCTAGGATCAATGTATAGTATTGGAATTCTGATTGTTGAAAATAAAAGATGAAGAGCATGGTGGAAAAATTCTGAAGAAAAAAAGTTTTTTTATTTGGCCCAGCCCAACCATTTTATCGAACTGATTGCTAGCTACATATACAGAGCATGATATGAAAGGCACATGATATCCTACTATCATGCCTTGCATCAATGAGTACTGTTACCTTAGAATCATTATCAGTTAAGCTATGCTATTGACCATTAATTGCTACTGACAATATAGCGATGACACTTGGTAATTTAAAATAACCACGATGCATTTCCACAATGCATTAACAGGGAAAAAACTTGACATTTTATTTGCTAATAAATAAAACAGAGTTCTCTAAATTCTACAATGAAATGAATAGTAAGTCTTTAATTTGTTTCCTATTAATATCTTTGGTTAGTGGATTATTGCTGCCAAAATAGTGCAGACTGCAGAATTAGAGGTTTATCTGTTAATTTTTCCTTGATGCAGTTGTATTTGATATCAATGTGGTTGCTTCTCTTGATTTGCAACTGGCTGCTTGCCTTCCAAGTTAATAGCTAAAGCATTATCAACAAACAATGGGATAGGTGTTTTGATTTGCAAGTGAAGTTCTTGGAAAATCTTGATTAACCACATAATTGATCTTGATGCTTCATACATTGCTGTTTGTTTAGATGCAGTTTAAAAGGGTGTTGTAAATTGCTGCTCTCAAGACTTAGGATTTAGCATATGAATTTGTTTGCTGTGTTGTTAGAGCTGCTTGTTAGGTAGTGAGTAACCATGCTACCACAAATGTCCATTTCTTTTTCTTACACTGAAGGACTCTTGTTACATTTTAAATCGACTTTTGATTGTTGTTAAGGTGTCTTTCTCTTTTTTTGCTTTTCTTTACCTTAACAATCCCATATTACAACCAAGGTCATGACTTTCGAATTGATAGTCAAAGGGATATTACAAAAATATGCAGCAATGAAGCAGAAGCAAAAATAAAGTTGCAAAGGAGAGCAAAATAAGAACATACAATAGAAACATGCACAATATTTGTTAACCTATATAAATGCATTGCTAAGTTTTAGTAGTTTTAATGGGTAGAAAACACTATTTTGTTACCAAGAAAACCTTTTTCTGTTAACCTTAAAAACAACCTATAAAGAGGCCTTCCATTTCTCCATGTATTGCTGACTTAGTCGAATGCGTTTTTGAGTTGATTCTATTGCATTCTATACATGTACAATTTGTTATTTCTCTTATGTCAGCTCTAGGCATTTACATTTCAAAGGCTATCATAGTATTCGAGTGTGTTCACTACAATTGAAGCTTGAATCACGTGAGGAGATACATATAGATAGAACACGTGAGGAGCAATGTGTTGATGTTTCTGAAACACCACCAAGAATACACATGTTGTAACCTTTTTGGCATTGTAACTTTCACCCCATGAAACCTGAGGCTAAAATTTCATTGTAAAATGTGGAGATTGTAATCTATGAGATGCAATTTCACATACCTTAACTTTTGGGGTTGAAAAGTGCCTCACAAGTGGTCATAGCCTCAATCCCCAAGTGAAAAGGGTTAGATTATGTCTATATTTGGTCTTTGGGCATTTGGGGAGGGGGCTTAAAAATGCCTTTTGGCATACCAAAATTGGTATTCTCATGGGTTTTGTGGGGGGTATGGCCTTTGCTATGTTGGAGTCACCTATGCTTAGTGTTGGGGGGTTTAACTCCAGAAGCCTTAGTGTGGCTCATGCAGCCCCAGCGTTGCTCTTGCAGTTCAGTAGCCCCAACGTTGCTTTAGCAACCTTAGCATTGATCATTCACCCTAGTGTTGCTCCAGCAACCCCAATGTTGTCCATGCAACCTAGCGTTGTTCCTACAAGCACAATGTTACTCCTAGAAGGCCAACGTGGGTGGAAGAAGCTAGTGTGGGTAAAATTCCCATTTACTATTTTTAGTAACTTGAATGGTTTTGGTACTTTGGGGGTATCAAAATTTACTATAACTGAAAACCATGTTGGATTTGAACACCTATTACGCTTACTTGTGACATCAATTTGTCAGCAATTAGGATAGAAATTTGCAACCACAATTATGGCCATACAACCTATATAAACCAAGCTTGAGCACCATGAAGAGGTTCCACCATTTTTGAATTTAAGAGCTTTAAAAACACTATGCAAACACAAGGCTTTTGGAGCCTTTAGAGGCTAACTACACTAAGTATGAAAATGCCAAAAAAATGGCTAAGTGTAAAATTGCAAAAAAAAATGCTAAGTATGAAGACTACGCTCCACACCAACTACGCTTTCCACTTACTATGCTTACTATGCTTAAAGAGTGAAGACTTAGAAAAAAGTAGAGAATGGCACGATTTGGGTTGCTATGCGAAACCTTTGGTAGTGTAGTTAGCCTCTTGTGGAGAGCACAGTTAGCATGACAGTTTTGGTGCATAAAATTGCAATATCAGTTGCACTTTCATACAACTTTTGTGGAACATTTTTCACTTTAGGTGAAAGACTAGGCAAGGAGTTTATCTCCATGGCACAGTTGGAGTCTTGCTCAACCTTAGGCATTGCAAGCAATGTAACCATGAAATATACACATAAGCATAATATACAACAAGAATGGCTATAACAAAAACATGTAACCAATATACTTATAAAAACCTATATAAAATAATTAAAGGTAAAATGAAATGAAGTTCTTACCAACTTCGAGAACATGATGTTGCAACCGATTGATTATGTCCTTGACTACCCCCCACATGAACTCCACATTGTCAGGAACCTCTACCCATGGTTTCATGCGAAACGTAGAGGTTGAGGCATTTGCTTGGGGCTCAGTAGCTATAACAGGTGATGAGCAGCGAGGTACCCCTATGCCCAACCATACGAATCACTAAGGTGTTACGCGCGATTTGGTCGAATTCCATGGACCTATAGTTATCGAATGCACTAGCTCTTCTAGGAAGTGAAATGGGCGTTTCTTGTCATCTAACTATGTTAACATAGTTCCCAAGGCATAATTTGATCCATTTGTCATGATATGGAATGGCCTGGACCAATCAGGTGCTTGTAGGATTGGAGTTTCTACAAGGTTTTCTTTTAGTTGCTAGAATGCTTTCTCACATTTTGTGGTTTAGACAAAGGGAGCATCTTTCTTTGTTAGCTCAACCAACGATTTTGCGATTGTAGAGAAATTTTCTATGAGTTGTCGGTAGTAGCTAGTATGTTTAAGGAATGATTGAACATCTTTAACTGTTTTTGTCTAGCGAGTTATTCCTTGGATGACCCTTATTTTTTCCAGGTCCACCTCAATTCCTACTTGTGATATTTTGTGCCCTCTTGGACCATTAAGTGACTTTTCTACCAATTGAGCCGCAAGTTGGTTTTGACACATTGTTTTAGCACTTGCTCAAGGTGGTCTAGGGCTTGCTTAAATGTAGCTCCATAGGTGGAGAAGTCATCCATGAAAACTTCCACACCACTACTGATCTGCTGTTGAAAAATGCTTAGGACTAGGCGTTGGAATGTGGTAGGAGCATTGCATAGACCAAATGGCTTTTTGCGATATGCAAAAGTCCCCCAAGGACTTGTGAATGTTGTCTTTGCTTGGTTGTCCAGTGCAATTTGAATTTGGTTATAGCCACTATAACCATCTAGAAAACTGTAGTAGCAATGCCTAGATATTGTGTCAAGCACTTGGTCAATAAATGACAACAGAAAATGATCCTTGAATGTTGTCATATTTAATATTAAAAAATTGATGCAGACTTGCCACTTGCCATCTTTCTTTGGCACAATTACAAGTGGGCTAACCCATTGGCTATCCGCAATGGGATAGATGAACCCTGCCTTAAGGAGTTGCTCGATTTCCTCCTTGATAATTTGCTTCAATTTGGGGTTCAACCACCTGTATGGTTGTCATTTTGGCTTTATGGTCAGGTCGGTGTAGATGCAATACTGGCATATCCTAGATCAATCCATGTGAGTTCAAGATATGACCAAGTAAAAGCTGTTGATCATCTTTCAACTACTTTCAACAACATCTTTTTTTGTGCTGGAGCAAGTTTTGCATTGATTATAACCGGCTTCCCTTTCTTCAAAAATACATATTCCATTTCAGTCGGTAACATTTTCAGCTCAAGGGGCTCTTGTTTGAATTTTTCAGGAATTTCCAACTCTTCCCAGTGAGTATTATCATTTGTGTCATTAGAGAGTTGGTGATGAACCTACTCAAGTTCATCAATGCTTGTGACATATGCACATGTCAGGCTCTCAGTTGGTTCCATGCAAAGTGTGTTGCTCTCAAAATCAATGGTTAGACATTGGGTACCCTCTTGTTTTGTGGCTGTTGTGTACAGATACCTTTGAATTTCTACTTTTGGCGCACACTATTTGCATGCAGAGATAGATGCTTTCTTAACAGCCTAAAGTTTTTGCACACAGTTGCACCCGATATCGTAGTATGTGATGCATGGAACTCTTTTCTTTTTGATCTTTCCAAAAGTGTTTTCTTTAGATATCTCTAGGGAAAGCTCACTGATGCCCATTCTTGCATCAACGGTGCTTAGCCATGCTCTTCTCATGATGATTGGGAAATCCCCCTTGCAGTTCTCCACTTTGATTACCAAGAAGTCGACAAGATAAGACCACCCATAAATAGTGGTCACAATGTTTTCTACCAGTCCCAATGGAACAACGATGGACTGGTTTGCCATTTCTAATCTTATGTTGCTCTTCTTGAGAGGAGGTAGGTTCCAGGCAGTGTACATCTCATGAGAAATTAGATTAACACTGGAACATGAATTGAGAAGAGTTTTGCATGGTTTGTTTCTAGCAATCTGCAAAAAAATTAGAGGACTTCTAGGATCAGCTAATTTCTTGAGAAGATTTCTTGCACAGATCCAATCAGACACAGTATGAGTGAGCATTACAATATGGATCTTGGGCAGAGTTTGGTTTGAAGGGAACTCAAAGGTATTGGGTATAGAGGAAGATGCAGGAGCAAGGTTGTCAATTGCGGGTATATGTGAGGGTTTAGGTAGACTGCGGGGTCAAAAGAAAGGTTTTTTCATGGATCGGGCATTCGACCTCTTCGACTGTTGATTCAGTTGCAGGTTACCAACTCTCGTAGCGTTGCGTTGTTGTGGTTGGTTTGGCAGTTCACCTTGCATAGGTGGAGCAGGTGGTAGCTATATAGGTGGAGTGTGTGTAGGGATAGGAGGGTAAGGGTAAGAGGTGGTGTCCCTTCTTTCATGTGGCGAATAAGCTCAATAATAATCTAAAAGGTGGTAGTGAGACTGGAAATTAGAAATGTAACTGGAAGAGTCACGTGGAGACATGGGTTGTTGAACATAATAACCACACAAATCAGCTTGTCGGTAAGGGTATTGTTGCCTTGGTGGTGCCAACACCCATGATTGTAGTTGTTGCCATTGTTGATACTATTCATACAGTTGTAGTGGAGCTCTACTTGGATAATATGGTTGTTGCTGGTGGAATTGCCTAAGATTACCTTGAGGATAAGGTAACCTTCTAGATGTTTGCCTTTGTGTAAGTCGTGGATGTAAGGCATACATCCCAGACTCTTGTAGATGTGACACAATGTGGGAACATCCCTGAAGATGTTCATATTGATAGATGTCGCACCCACGATCGTCATCTGATTCATTGTCTGCAACTTTTTCGATTGCAACAATCTTGCCCTTACCTTTGTGATATGCACATTTAGCTTCCTTGCACTTCCTGTGCTCACAATCAGTGTTCTTTAGACTCCTCAACAATTTTAAGGACACTTAGAATCTATTGTCCATGGAGTCACATAACTGATCAACCTTGGTCGTAAGTTCAGATTAGAATTTTTGAAGTGGCAAGGTTTTCTTATTCACCCCCCCATTAAATACAGACTCGTCCTCACTGTCAGAATTGAACCTCCCTCTTGCAAATGGAAGGATCACGGTTGTACTTGTCTGCACTTTCTCTTTTTCTTAGTTCGCCCTCCTCTTTGGCAGCTTGATCTATTAATCTTTGTATCTGATGAGCACTTAGTTTTGACAATCACACTTGGGCATAGACACCAAGGGTTCCCCTCCTTTTTGACCAAAGCCCATCTACTATGTGGTGAAGTTAATTCAATTGAGAATAACCATGGCCTGAACATTTGTGCATTAAGGTGTAGTATTAGCCAATGGCAGCATCCAAGGGTTCGTGCCTTCGTTCTTTTCATCCTTGAATTTGCTTTCTTAAGTTGGACACTTTGGAGTATGTTTGATATTTATCATTGAACAATTCAAGCATGGTCCTCCATTGCTTCATAGATTCTGGTTCTAAGGACCAGTACCTGTTTTTCGCTTCTTTGATGAGTGTCATTGGGAACAACTTCAATTTTTGCCACTCATTTTCTATGTTTTGCAAGGCATATGCATCTTGGAAAGCTTGAAGATGATTCTGTAGATCAGAGTTATATCCTTCAAATCGAAGAATATTGTTTATGTCTAACCGTTTGATCCGAATATCCTTCACATGCCTTGTTGGGATTCTCACTGCCTTTGCGATGTTAAACATACTTTGGGTAGCAAGTAGAGGCTCATTGAGGTCTTGAACATGGTGCCTACGATGCCCTCTAGTACCCCTTCATTTATGGCAATATGCCTCTTTTGAACATCTCCGCCTTTGATCTTGTTTGTCTCGACGGTGCCTTTGGTTATTTTGGTCCTGTCAGTCATTTCGTTCATTTCGATCACCTCCATAATGGTCTCGCCTTTTGTGGTCACGGCCAGAAGAAGAAGAAGGCGACGAAGGGGAAGAGGAAAGAGAGCCAACATTATCATGATGCCTACTACCGCCTCGTCGACGATTGCAACCACGATCACGATTCTACTTCTTGTATGCATCCTTGCCTTGACTTTCCCCTATGGATCCTTCTTTGTCATTGGATCCTTTGTTACCAGAATCAGGATTGTGAATTGTGGAGTGCAAGTTTTGGTTTTGCCCTCCATCACCAAAGTCAAAGAGAGGAGTTTCATTAAATGGAAAACCCTAAGAGAAGGGTTCCCCACAAGCTTGTTGGTACAACAAGAATGGAGAATTGTTAGGTTCTTTTTCTTTCGAAAATTCATAGCTTTGCTCTAGTTGTCGATTTTGCATACATTGTGCTTTAGTGGGATGATAATCCCTGGTGTTAGTATCTTCGACAATATACTCTTCATGGTGGTCTTGGAGACCACATCGTGTAAACATTTGGTACAGCATTGCAGGAACAGCTCGATTAGGCAGCAACACAATGTTGCCCTCCATGTTATGCCACCACAACTGTTCATCCTAGTGTAGGATGAAGGTGAAGTTCAGTACATACTCATCAAGATGAGTATATACAATTTGATATTGTTGAGGCATTGGCTAATAAGCTTTATTAGTCTTGGGTGGAGAAGTGCTCCTATGAGAAGAAGACATTTTTGGCTAGCGAAATAAAAATCATAGTGTGTTCTGACAATTTGTTGTAGTAACGGTAAAATAGGATATGACTATAAGGTTTGTCCCAATGATTTAAATACTTTCATTGGCTCCTAGATAGCACATGAAACAACCAAAAGGTCCTTGGCAACGACACCAATGATGAGCGGTGAGGTACCTCTATGCCCAACCATATGAATCACTAAGGCATTATGTGCAATCCGGTCGAATTCTATGGATCTATAGTCATCTAATGCACTAGCTCTTTTAGGAAGTGAAATGGGCATTGAGAATATTCGTTGTCTTCCCAACTACACTTGTGAGGCTTGAGGGTATGGTTTAAGTGTAATTGAGGTATATGATTTTTTTTTCATTTATATTTTATAAGTTTGATTGCCTACAACAAGAATGAAAGGTGAAGTAATCAAAGATCTAATTCATCTATTGCCTAGCTAGCCTAACACAAGTAACCGTCCCACTTTTTTGAACACATATAGCACTATTGGGCTACCAAATGTTAAGCATTGTTGGGTTACCAAGTACTATATGTATGCTCGAAGTGGTTGTGCTTGTGTTCATTAACTGCTAGAAATAAATTGCTTAATTGAAATGCAGTAAAGTAAAGTGCATTAAAAGAAACATTAATATAGTCTCAGTGTTGCAAGGATTGTCAAAAGAGTTCATTTTATTCATGTTACACTATTGCGTTCAATGCTTGAACAAAGAATAGTACACACTTAGACTCTTTCTGTGGGCACTTAGAAAATATTCTAACTCTAAAAGGAAGAAACAACAAAAGTTCTGCTACTTTGACTAGAAAATGATCAAAAATTGATGTGAAAACTGGAGCCCAGGTGCAGTATTTATAGACTTAGGGTATATACCTTGACCTCGTGTATGTGACGTTATAGCTGGACCTAGAGGTTGTGTACTTGATGTTGCTGCAGACAGAATAATGCGATTCATCAACATGTATAACAATTGACTAATAGTTAGAGCAAGACTTAAACATAAAATAATAAAACATAATGAACGACAGAAAAATGTATTCATACTTGGATCCTCATCCAGGATGATGATTGGGGGTTCCCTTGGCAATGTTTTGCCAAATAGGGTGTCTAAGTCATCCAACGAAACATTGGCCAACCCCCCCATCCTCATGAGGCTGTAGAAATGCCTCCTTCAGGTGCTTTTTCTCCTCCTTTGTTGTTGTTGCTTGGGCTGCCAGTTCTTGTCGCTTGTCTACAAGAATGATAAACACAAAATATTAAAACAACTTAACTTATTTCACATAAGACAAAATAACAACATGCCCTTAAAACATAAAACATGAAATAACTTAAGCATAAAATGAAATTAAAAACATACCTGTAACTGCTTGATGTGTTCAGCCAAGTTTAACTATGAACCTCCTCTTGGATGGTTGCTTGGTGGTTGGTGTTGCATCCTCAACCATAGGCCGCTTTAACTTTGCTCTAGTTGCCCCGTCAGCTTCAGCATGTAATTTCTTGATCCTTTCAGCATTTCCTTGCTTGAGTTCAACATATGCCACTAAAACGTTTAGTGGTCACAGACAGTGATTCCCCAACATCCTCTGGTGGATTTTGGGCTTGCATAGTTGGATAAATATGCTTTATCCAAGGCTTAGAGAGCTAGGATGGGTCCTAACTCACCCATTGTCCATCCCTCCTCACCACCAAAGACTCTGCGAATCTCTTCAAATATGTTGCAAAGAATGCATAATGCATGTGGCATATTGTGGTGAGATCCTCTCGAAGTTTGAGGATTTCCTCCTGCAACTTAGAGGCCAAGTGAGTAGCCCAGTTAAACCAAGCACCTTCAGTAAAGACCTTCATCATGGTTCATGTTTGGGCGATGCCAATAACCTTCTTCTATGATAGTAGCTTCGGAAAGGTACGGGATCTAAATAAGGGATATGATTCCCTTGCTTTTGGTACTTGGAAATCCTCTAGGGCCAACCCGAAATGGCCACGACGAGCATTCAACCATGATTTCATCTCCTCTTGATGGCTTGCGTCCTTTGCTAGTTTAGTGGTGACTCTCATCCCTTTAGCGGGGATACCAAAGAGGTCATAGAAGGTAGCCTCGTTGATGGCTAAGGTGATCGACACGTCATGTACCTGGGTGATAAACTTTTTCACTCCTTGGTCAAAAGAGTCAGCGGTGTCACCATCTTAGGAGGGATGGTTGGACTAGGAGCCATGAAAAGATCAAGCAAACCTACATGTGTGATGTTTTCTTGAATGTTTCTAGGTGTCGTTTCAGCCAACCAATGCTGTGTCGATTTCACTTTACCGTGTTTTAGGATGAGGGTCTCCTCGGGGCATCCTGAAACAACCAAAGTGATGCTGGAGGAGGTGGCAACCCCTGCAAGGCAATGAAAACAGCCAATTAGCTTAGGCATAGGCACATTGTGTAAAACCAAAATATGACAAGAATAACAAACTATAACCATACGAATAAAGTCATGGAAACACTTAAAACCAAATAGCCTAGAATCATGTAACCATGAAAACATTTGTATAACATAACAAAATAAGCAAACAAGAAAATTCCTACCTTTTTTCTTCTTTCTTGATGTGGGTTGTGTGGAGGGCCTAGCAATGGTGCTTTCTTCTACAATGGCTAGGCACCTTTGGAGGGCTGGAGTGTAGATGATGGTGTACTAATCAAAATTCACACTTTAGTTGCTCAACCACTATGAGCCTTACTATCACCAAGTAGCCTACTAATGAACTTCATGAAAGACATGCATAGAAACTTTAAAATTTTTATGTAAAGAAAACATCAAACTGTGGAGACTAGTCTACACTGACAACAACAACCATGCACCAATTTGAATTCCACAAGAATTTTGCTGAACATCCTAATTAATGGTGAAATTAGCCATAGTAAAAACTCTAGGAATGCTAGTTCAAAATTTTATGGAAATTCAAATGAGTGTTGAAAACCAAAACAAAATCAACATGTAAATAGCCTAACAAAAATGTTGAGCATGATGACAAGAAAGCAACCACAACATCTACGCTATAATCCTAAGCTTGGAAAAATTCAAAATGCCATACAAAACCTTAACAAAATTTAACCAAAATTCACACAAGAATGCAAACTTGAAGAAAATGGCCATGGGAAATCATTGATTAAAAATACCAAAAAATTTTTAAAATCAATGGAGCCAATTCTAAACCATCCCTGACATGCCCAAGCATCCCCAGGAACATGGGACATTGGTTGGAAAAATTATCCATTCTACCAATGTTGCTCATCTTCACAGGGGTAAAACCGTAAAAGCCAAAAACTTTGTTTTGTGCAAGCTTACCAAAAAAATCATAAAAAGTCAACTACAAATCCAAATTCAATGATTCTATGACCTTTTGAAATCTTAACTAAGAACTAAAAACCCACAACTTGAAAACACAGAAATTCCCAGCCATTATGGCAGGAAATATTCTTGAAGTGACACTAAAAACAGAAAAACGGCATGGAATCACACCTACACCAGCTAAAGAAAAAATTCACTTAGAATTAACCGTAAATCCAAATTCCATGATTCCACAGCCAGTTGAAACCTTAAACCATAAACTAAAAGCCCATAACTTCAAACACCCAAAATCTTTAGCCGTTTTTACACAAAAAATTTGCAAAATTACCATGAAAAAATAGCAAAAAACTGGAAAACTGTCTTATGGAAAAATTCACAGAGAATTAACAATAAGTCAGAATCCAGTGGTTCAACCACCATTTCAGCCGTTTAATGACGTATTATGACCCTATGACGTCAAAAATTAAAAATTCCTAGCCATTTTCATAAGAAAAAAAAATACAGAAGTGGTGGTGCTTTTTGGTGGAAAACAGGAAAAATGCACAAAATCAACTGAAACAAAAACTTATAACTTTGCACAAACCAAGTTTGACACCAAAGCANAAACAAAAACTTATAACTTTGCACAAACCAAGTTTGACACCAAAGCGACACTGAAAACCCATAAACACCACCTAAAAACAGTATAGGAATTTTTCAAAATTGCATTTTAATAAACACATCAACCTAGATATGAAAAAATGCCTACGTTCTAGACAAGAAAAGCCTCAAAAATACAAAGAAAACAGCCAAGAATGGTGCACCTGGGGGTTATGGTGCTTGATCCTTGTTCAAGCAAAGGTCGTGGCAGGTGTGAGAGCCCTTTGGCTGCAGCATCAGCGTCTTCCAGGGCAGGATTCTTGCTTGTAGTAGCCTTCCTCTTTGTCATGATGATCAACAGTGCAGAAAACCTTCAGAAATATGCAAAATCTTGGCAATAACACCGCCCTTGGTTGGATCCTTGCCAAGCAACGCCGAAGATTGATAGAGTTCAAACCAAAATTGATGCCAAAGCTCTGAACCAATGCGTTTCCAGTGATGAGATGGGTTGTCCAAGTGATGTTTGTAAAATCAACAAGTAAAAAAACCAACTCTATACCTATGTGCCTCGCTCCTAAACCCCCCTTTGCCTAATTTATTCACTAAACTCATGGTGGACTGATAAACTCATCTACGCTGAGGCTTAACCCCCATGAAGCCTAGAAAAACATATTTATAACTTAAAACCTCCCTCACCCACGTTGGTCAGTGTGGATCTAGTGTGGGTCCAAGCATCTGATGCCTAGCACAAGAAAACCCAAACACCCCATGCCAAATTTAGCAGCTGGATGTTGACACCAAGAAGCACCAAGCCTCGAGAGAAGGCTAGAACCCACCACAGTACCTTCCATTTTGAGTAACAACGCTGAACAAGGGCCCATCCACGCTGGCCGGCATGCTCAAGGGGGGATGACATCCACCAATACCAACCAAACCACAATTCGACTCAAAAAAATGGTCCAACTTAGTCTAAAGCCTTTGTGGAAGCCTTTGGTAGCTCTGAAACCTGATTCAACCCAATCAAAAGTGTCAAAAACCATGAAATTCAATGGAGCCACGCTAGGGGGGCACCCCATCCATGCTAGCCAGCATGACCCTAGCATGGTTGTGAATCAGTTCTAGCATTGAAGATTATGTGAGATTTTGTCGCAATGCTAAGCTATCTGCGCACTAAGACTCCTAGTGTAGCTCTTCTTTGTGGCACAAATCCCCCAGACATCTTCCAACATTGAAGATTGTGTAAAATTTTGTAGCAACACTGAGCTATCTAGGCATCAAGACTCCCAGCGTGGCTTTTCTTTGTGGCACAAACCCCCCACACATCTTACCCCCTGTACCACCAATGCTGCAGATCTGGTGAGGAGAATAGCAAGGTTTTGCAATTTCAGGAGTTGTGGAGCACCTAGATCGTGGAGCTGACTGTGATGTCCAAAGCTACTAGCTTCAACAAACTCTAAACCCCCGTTGAAGTGAACCCCTTGCATCCTCATGCACCATTTGTACAGATTCTGAACTTTTTTTATTTCATTATAATAAAGTTTACAGTTCTGATTGTTGTGCAGATTAGTATAGTTTTGTATTATTCTATGCATTATTTAATACCAGATCTTCATTATTTTTTCATTTTGTTTATTCTTGTTTACACTCCTTAAGTCCTTGGTTGATCAACTAGACCATCCAGGGCACCTCAGATCCTCTCTCAAAGGCCCTTGGGATCTGGGGTTAAAGTTGTTCTGCTTGGGATTTTCAGTTTCCTCATGCGCATAGATGAAACAGCGTCATCAAAGAAATTTGGAAGGTTTTTTTTTTTTAATTGGCTCAAACTTTTGTAATGATGCAATGACCTTTTTTTGAGCTTGGTCCTGTTTCCCTCTTGGAGCTCTCTGAAAAAAGTAGGAAGTTTTTTCTTTTTTTGTTATTGGTTTACTTGCATTTGGAGTAGTGCTAGGATGTTATAGACTCAAGGGTTTATGATAATTAACTTTGGTTCTATAAGAACACTTTTTAAGGCAAGAATCAACTGCTTCTAAGAATAAGTTTGCTAAGACAGTTCATGGGGGAATTTTGGTGTAAGAAAAGGAATATGCATATGAATTTCATTGACTTGAAAAAAACTTATTATAGAGTTCTGCAAGAGATTATTGGGTAGGCATTACCAGGACAAATGTTCCTATTGGATACATAAAAGCTATTGAAGACATGTATGATGAAGCAATAACTCAAGTTCACACTATCTATGGAGAGACTATAGACTGTCTCATGATGGTAGGCCATTCGTAACACCCAACCCATCTGAACTTAGACCAGCAACCCATTTCTTAAAAAGACAGAAATAAAATGTGGAGAAATTAAATTGTTGCATAACAGAATTCACGTGGATGTCAAAACAATAGATAGACAAAGCAGTGGACATCCTTAATGTTTCAAATTGCAAAAGGGAAAAAATCAAATAAATGATAAATG
This sequence comes from Gnetum montanum, assembly GCA_015680685.1. Taxonomy (NCBI): domain Eukaryota; kingdom Viridiplantae; phylum Streptophyta; class Gnetopsida; order Gnetales; family Gnetaceae; genus Gnetum; species Gnetum montanum. The sequence continues at coordinate 49,906 of MNCI01032416.1, read as the reverse complement.
CAGTACAATAGCCCATTTGCAAACAAAGTGTTACCCACCCTTTCACTAGCGTACCATAATTAAATTGTTTTCCTAATGCCTGTTGAATGAAATATAATTAATAATCATCCAAACATGCCAAAGCCATTTACATGGACTCTATAAAACAATATTTGGAAGTGTAGATAAGCAATGCCAGTTCGATTGTCAGTAAGTAATGCACATCATCCAAAACCAATTGCCAGTTCGACGCATTCCAAAACTGAAATTCCTAAAATTAAATAGCAACTGAAAAGAAAAGGTACCAATTGCACCAACCGGAGGGTGTTAACCTCACAGTCACAAAAGTGTTTACAACTTTGAACTTAGAAAGTACAACTTTAACGGAAATTCAACTTTAAAATAAAATAAATTTTTTAGCCTAGGAGCCAAATTTTGTGGCCACTATACAAGAGATATGTCCAGTACCAAATCATGTTATCATAATTTGCACTTAAAATTCCACCACCTTTCTCGCATACCATAAACATAAGGAGCATAATACACATATTAACATCAACATAATCATTTTGTTTTGTTTGGAAATCTAGCATCCATTGGTGTCAAGTGTGTCAATTGTTGGATAAGTACTTATCGACTAGTTTATTAATCACATTGCACCTGTGTGACTTAATTTATCGTTTCATTATCTAGGGATCCACCTTCAACACACCACCAATCTCTGAACTAATGCCGGGGCCAAAAATCCATCTTCAATGTGCAGTCAATCTTTAAACTTCTGGAGTCATTATTATCAAGATTTGCCTTCAATGTGCCACAAAGCCTCTTTCCATTGAGATGAGTTCAAATTCGAAGGCTTCATTGTTGCGATTCAATGGGGGTATTCATGAGTCCAAGGTTACATCTTCAACCAACCTGCCCACTCTTCCTTGGTGCCAGTTCCAGTAAGTTGTCAAGTCATCAAATTCAATTATCAAACTATGTAGTGGCAAACCGTTAGCCATCCAAAACTAGAATTCATAGAATGGTGGTGGTGGAACCCCAAAATGGTGTTAAACATTAGCAGATGGTTAAACTATTGAAAATGTTAGATTTTGGATAACCCATTGAAAATGTTCGATTTCAGGTCAAGAAATGTTGGAAAAAGCTCAAACCTCATTTAAACCACAACTGGGTTGTGACTTGTAAGATGTTCAAGATAGAAAACAAGAGAAAATAGGACTTGCGGAGGGTCATACTGTGTAATTGCAGCCTGACTGCGAGTCGGACACAACTTGTGGTGGTCATTGTGGCTTGGTAGTGATCAGTAGTTATTGAATGTGGGTCTGATCATGACTGGCTGTTGAGACCATGAATGGGTTGTGACTTGTGGTGGAAGACTGTAGGCACACCGTGGCATGTGGTGGCTTGCCAAAACAAGCTTTCAAATGGACAATAAATGAATTATGATTGAGAGGCAACTCGTGGTCATCAGAAACCAGTGTTAGAAGAACAAGGAGAAAATGCTGTAAAAGTGTGAAACAACAGCCAAGACCTTAAAATGAAAAACGACTTAATGTTAGGAATAAACTCAGAGCTGTCCATAACATTTTGGCAGAAATTCCAACAGTTTCAAATCCCTAGACCCAATCATGGATCTTTAGAAATGGCTTAGAATTTTCACAAATTTAACCTTGCATTCAGAAACCTCTTAAACTTCAGAATTTGGGTTCATGGATGGGCAGGAATTCCATTGAATACGAAACCCTAATCCATCCATGAATTTCAAAAATTAGTTCAGAAAATTCTTGAAACTTAGAAAAGCATCATAATTGGAGATGGATTCAACCCTGAGGAAAATGCACATATATTTGCAAAATTCAAATCAACAATAAGTGATGCTAGCATATCTTGCCTACATTGAAATCAATGAACTTTTGATGAACTTGAAGAACCTTTTGCTTCAATATTTGGCTGGCAAGGAATATCTAATAGTGGAGATTTAGAGAAATAATGAAAGAAGGTAAAATGGATCTAACAAACCCTTACCAATAAAAGTTGAAACCACTCTAGGAACCAGCGTAGACTCCATTTCTAGTCCTCTATCCAGATGCCTGTATAGATATTGAATGATAAGAGAGAGAACAAGGTTGAAGGATTTAAATACACAAACTAAGATTTGGGTTTAAGCCGATTCTATTTTGTTGGGACAATGCTAGGATGATGATGAAATTACAATTTTGGGTTTACTAGGGTTTTGTTCTTTCTCAAAAACAAAATTAAACTAAATACTAAAAATAAATAAAATTAGAAATTCCCTTTTTAGTCTTTTATTTTATTTTTTATTTTTCAAAACACGAGGTTGGTTTAAAACAATCCAAAAACCTATGCACATGCTATGAATAAAGATACCTCCTTAACTATGTCGTGGGACCTACAATATCTATACTTTAAAGCCATCCAAGTACTAGTTAAAATCCCATAAGAAATTTAAGAGCTTACTTGCATATATACCCAAATAACATAGCCATGTCATAGCTAAGCAAAATACATAACAATCATAACTATTCAAATTACATATCAAATATTCAAACACATAATATCAAGTGATGAGATTCCTTTGTATAGTTTTTCATTTTTGAGCTATGATATTTGTTCTACATAGCCCAGCAAGGTTAGTGCATATCTCATAGTAAAATCTGTTCATCCTAAAGAAAAGAAAAGTGTCATGCTTACAAAAATACACATGCGGCTCCAAAAACATATTTTTAAAAAATTATACAAAAATATCCAATTAAACATTACATAACCAATACATCCACTTATAGCAAAACAAGCATTAATCATAAGTATTCACTGTCAAACAAGAGTACAAGGGTTCAACACAAGGGTTACACAAGGGGTAACTAAAGAAATTCAAGATGATATCCCTTGGTATATGCTCTTTTTTTTTAATGATATTGTATTGGTGGTAAAAGGAAGTCTTGGTTGTGAAAATGGAGAGTTGAAGAAACACTTGAGAATTAAAAGGGTTGAGGATTAGTGGAAGTAAAATGGAATACATGGAGTGCATTTTTCATGGAAAAGAGAGTGATGAAGAGATGAAGATTAGAATATAAAACCAAGAAGTTATTCAGTGTAAACAATTCAAATACTTTAGGTCACTTGTTCAAATGGATGGTCAAATTAATAGTGATGTGACAACTACAATTGAAGCAAGATGGATGAAATGGTGAGAAGCTAAAGGTGTGCTTTGTGGGAGAAAAAGCCTTGCTAGGTTGAAGAGAAAGTTCTACAAAATTCCTATTAGACATTTCACCCTTTATGGTATTGAATGTTGGCATATCAAAAAGCATTAGGCTCATCGTATACGTGCCACAAGATGTGAATGCTAAGGTGCATGTTGGGTTGATTAGGAAATATTGCATCTACTCTCTTATTAGGGAAAGCTTGGGAGTAGCACTTATAGATAAGAAGATTAAAGAAAGTCATCTTAAATGGTGTGACTGTGTTAAGAAGACTAGAGAATGCACTTGGTACAAGAAGTCACTCTATTAAAGTTAAGGGAAAACAACAAAGAAGTAGATCTAAACATGACATGGTTTGTAAGTATAAAGAAAAACATCAAAGATTTGGGTATTAATATGTATTTGGCTCTCAGTGAAAATGAATGGCAGAAAAGAATTTATACAGTTGATTCCATGGAATTAGGAAAAGGGTAGAATGATAATGATAATAATTTGTAGCTATAAGGATGAAGAACTGTTACAAGAGCCTTAAGCTAGAATTGATATTATAATGTTAGTTCTTGTAATGATATGTGTCAGCAGTCACATGTTGAAAGATCCACATGTGATAATTCTAATTATTGTTATTTAGCATGTCATGAAGGTACAGAATGCAAAGACATCCAAGATTGTAATATGCTAACAAGGAAATTGATATTTTATATGGGATATAGACAGTTGCAGTGATCTACGAGTTATATATTTATCACTGGTTTAATTCCTAATTTGCTTATATTCTATATCTTACAGAAATAGAACCTGAATTTATTAATCTTCATCCTCATGGTGCCTTTTGCCCAACAAGATGGACTACCCTACTAAGGTAGGTGAAGGATTTGATGATGATTTTCTACAACTGGCTGTCTACCTGATGTTATGGCTAAAACATACATTTTTATGGTGCCCCCAGGTGGCATATGTTTTGACATACTCTCTTGGGATTGAACCTATGACTTCCACAATCACAAGCTACCCTCTGAGTGGGCTATGCATTGTTGATAGAAACTAAATTTATTATTATATCCAGGAAAAAGGCCCAATGGATCTATTCTGTAGGACAGTTATGCAATTCAATTAATTTTGAACTTTCTTCAATAAAATACCCCAAGGGAAAAGCAGGAATTTGCAACAATGTAGATTATCAGCAAATGTTCCAAATTGCTTGTGAGGAGACTGAATAGTAGTATATTTAAGGACGATGTGATATTTATTTGCAGTTTTGTTACTGGGAAAAATCTACATAACAGGAAAAAATATTTTTTGGACTTCTTAAGATTTGAGTTTCAATTAGGGTTTAGGCACTAATAATACCTTAACACTCACACTGCTCTTAAACAGATAGAATAGTAGTTTAAGATTTTTAATCAAGAATGATGAGTGTTATGTTTTGGATATTAAATTTTATCAGGAGAATCCCAAGCCATACAACTGAAACATATGCTGCAAGTCAAGCTTGAACTCACTTAGTTGATATGTGAATGAGTTACCAGATGACCTATACTGCTGTTCTCATGAAAATATCAAGTTACACATGTTTCCCCAATCTATAAGGATCAACTTTTTCAAAGATATTTCTATTCTTTGTTCTGTAAACGGCATATGGGAAGTGTTTCTGTTCTTGATACAATTCAGGATAAATATTCCTATATTGCATCATAGCTTTACAAGCATTTTTCTTCATGTTGACATCCAAGAAAATGGTTTTGCAGGGGAAAGCTGGTCACATTCTTGTACCAATCGTGTCATTTTATATTGGGAAGGTACTAAACGTTTTGCTTACATTGACAAGTCACCATCTTTGCAGTCAGTTTCTGCTCCTTTTGCAATATCAGAAGCAGGTATATGCAATCTTGATTAGAGTGAAATGGCAGTATCAGAATCTAATTGACAAAGCAAATGTCTTAGAATGCTCCGTTTTCACTGATATTTCTGAGTATTGTCAAAATTGTAAATAAAATTCAACAATGACAAACGTACTTGAATTTTTAGATGATTTCTTGGGATATGCTGCCATCTCTTTGAAAAAGGACAGCTACATAATTTGCTTGGGCTCTTTGCGTATCGAGTTTGAGATATTGATTATTATGCACGAAATGCCTTTTATAGATCTTATATGAGAATAACCGGTAATATTTTTAAGCATTTCATTCTGGGTAAGAATCAAATATGCATGGCCATCTTTTCTAGTGCGGTAGGGTTTAGTTTTCACTTTTCATTTAGTTTAGAAATATTTATGGATTGATTAGTAAAGGCCAAAACCATAGAACATGTCAACGGCTTGTCTATGTGTAAGGTCACCATTATCATAGGCTTCTTTTTTTTATCTACCACATACCATTCTATTCCATACACCATTGCAAGTTTCACATCCTTTTGTAACGCTCCTGTATAATTGAAAACTGTTGTGAAGTGGAATCCTAGTTGCCGTGGTTTTTGTTCAACGAATTTTGAAAGAAGGGGTGTGGGTGTAGTGGTTAAGGTATTCTAAGGAGGAATGTTTGACCAAATGATCTCCTAGACATACAGCCAGCTGATTTTAAAACTTGGATTTAATCTTCTTTAAAGATAATTTATAATATTTATATATTTTACTATCACTCTCATATGTAATCAAAATGGTTACTTATTTCTTGATTATAGATTTTAATTATCCTATCATACATAAATGTGATTTTACCAACACTCGTATGTAGTCTGTTCAAATTTTACCTGTATATTGATGAAAAAACCATTAATAAGATTGTCAACATTGTTTGTTGCTTCAAACCGATATGATAGCGTAACAGAAACATAGCCAAGATCTTGGTTTATGTTCTTACGGAATTACTAAGTTGTAAACCTTAAATGGTTTTGGTTTTTGTTGGGAATGTCGGTTCCATATTTATCACATTAATAATGCTTGAAATGAAATTTTGTTTGTTAGATCCTTTGGTGTCTTGAGGGAAGATCAGACTTCTTATATGATAGCCTATTTTGCCAACTTTTAGGTTTTCCATCTTGAAAGGCATAGTTATAGTTTGAAGTTAAAACTTGTTGGTTGCTTTTTTTGAGCTATTATATGATTGGTTTAATTGCAAAATGTACATATTAAAAATCCCGAAGAATTCTTAAGAGTTCTTATGTATAAAAAAGAGTTAAAAAATAAATAAATAAAAGACTTGCATGGGGCCAACTATGAGTTCTTTTGTGCCATGCTTCTTTTAAGATCTAAATAAACAATAATACTTTCTTTATGTAAGCAAACAAACTATGTTTTTGGCTACCTTTTTGTTGAGGCCTTAACTTTAATAAAGTGATTTTTTCTAATAAAAATGTTGTAATACTTGTTCCAACATTGTCTAGCACCCCACGATGTTCCAACATTGTCTAGCATCCACGACATTCCTTTAGATCCAATGGACCTTGGTTAGAAGACCTAGGAACTATGCTTATCAATAATTGATGCATTTGACTTTTCTACCATGAAGGAAACAAGCACCACATGAGAATTTGGGTAAGTCATGGTCATGCCTCTAGGACAAGCAACTAGAACTCCAATGAGGACAAACAGAAATAAATAACATTGAAGACAATATTGTTGGGTAATGATGATGCATTTGTGGTGGGTGCTTCAACCTTGAACCCCTTATAATTTAGGATAAGGTTTGGCAAAGAGTTGCATCAAAACTTCTAGTCAAGGTTGGTTGCGTTCTACAGATGTCAGAAAATTAGGTTTACATGCACTCGAAGTAGAGAGGGAGGATGAAGAGGTAGAGAGGGGAAATATGGTAGAGCCTTGTTGTTTCTTGAATTTGTCACGTTAAGAGTGTTTTCCATACACTAGAGCATCATTGGAACTCTTAAGTATTTCATCATCCTCAAACCATGGAAAGGAAGTAAGGGAACTGTTAAGCTTGAGACCTTGCTTACAATTCTTCCTTGCACAAAAGAAGTAGCGACCTTAGAGTGGAATCTAGGATAAGCTTCAAGAATACACTTATTGTGTTGGTTCAAAAATTGTCAAGCTTAGGGAATGCACCATTATGAATGATGCAAAGTTTGAAGGAAGGTGCAACCTTCACAACTAGATACAACCCTCCAACAAATGTTTTGCATGACACGTGAAAGTTTCTCGATGAAGCTATGTTATTGTTTCTACAAAATGATCCAAAGAACTAGTGTCATCCATATGCTTCTTATAAGGTTTAGGAGATTTGTCTCATATACTTCTATATCCATGCAAGAGATACTCATTTAGCTGAAGCCATTTGAATGACAACTTAACATCCATCAATGAAGATTTTTTAAAATTGTGATACTATCCATCCAAATGATACTCATTTTTCAATTATGTGTTTTGTGTTTGTCTTAATGTTTGTACATGGTATTTTTGTGTTTCTAGGCATTCTAGGGGCATGAGAAGGTCAAATGAAGTTAAAGGATAGATTTCAAGGTTGTTTGGTGATGAGTGGCGAGGTACCCCTATGCTCAACCATATGAATACGAGTGTGTACACGCGATTCGGTTGAACTCGGCGGACGAATTAGTTGTGGCACCTAGACAGTTATATGTTGATCACAGTTTGTTGTTTTTCCACCTGGACTAGTATTTGCTTCATTACATATGGTTTAATCCAGAGTGAGGTGTATGATGTGATTTCTAATACTATGCTACTCCTAAAGACAATGAGAAATAATTTGATTAAGCTAATAAGCAATGGGAAGTAAAATCTAAGCTAGCCTAAGTGCGATGAGCATCCGTCCCTAATCATCCATACGCATCTTCAACTTCATGTACTACTTATGGGATTACCAAGCGCACATCACTCGCACTACTTGATACGCTATTGGGTTACCACGTAGTTACACTTAAAGGTTTGTGATTAAGACATATTCATTCCACATTAACAATAAGAATAGTAAACGATGATAAAAGAAATATTAATTAAGAAAACAACAATAAATAATTAACAATTAAAATAAATGAAAGCAAAGTGAATGCTGCAATGATGGAGTAATCTTGATCTTTATTGCCAATTGTGTGCATGTCTGAGTATGTCACACTCAAACAAAGGTTTTGTACAATTAGAAGCATCACATTTCAGGCATGCACTTGGGAAAGAATTAAAAAACTAAAATCAGCAAAAAGACTCCTAATGACTAAACAATCTCTAATGCTCTAATTCTTTAACCCCATGTGCTTGAGTGCTATATTTATAGGTTAACATAGGTATCATGATATCGTGTATACGATATTGTATCTAGGTTGCGATATCACGTACCCAATATCGAGGCTTGGCAACCCAAGATTCATCATACCCCCACGATTGAATAAAAAACTCGTCCTCAAGTCAAACAAAATGAGAAACAAGTTCATTTGATTACATAGTGGATAGGTATGAGATTATGGACTGACTATAGATTATTTCATGTCATAGTGGGGGACTAGACAAAAACAAAATTGGGACACCAACACAAAACACAAAACACAAAATTGTTTGGAACTCATGTGGTTCTAGGTGGCAGTGGCTCCTCCATGGGCTTTTTCCCTCTATCTTATGCTCTAGGCTTCAAAAATGGATACTTTTGAAGGAGCGCTTGAAGTTTTTCTTCCTCTATTTAGGGATCATGTACTACCCATGTTGATGTTCCAATGTTTGATGAAGTCGGCACTTCCCATGGACACAGCAGTTGCGGGAACATCTGATTAGCTTTGACGTACCATGCCACAAGTAGCTGTCATTCCTCCTTGTAGGCTTTGGCTTTGTCTCTAAATTCTTGATAATTTGTGAGCCGTTGAGCCAAGTTTGCTGCAACATTCTTTTCGCCTTGGTAGCTAGCTTTGGCCACCTCTAGTTCAGAGTTTGCTACCTTCCGTCTTTGCATGTCTTCTTGTGTTTAGCAAACTCCGTCTTATATTTGACATAGGTGGTAGGTATCTATTTTTCTAGCTTATTTCTCGGGCGCCTTGCTATTAACATGGCTAAATTGGCATATCGTAGATTTGCCAACTCCATGTATTCTATGAGATCCTAGATTTGCAGGTCTTGGCTCTTTAATTTTCCTTGGTGGGTGAAGGCATAAGTATCCAGTACGACTTGCCAATCAGTGTGTTGAGCATTGAAGAAGTTGATGTGGTCCCTAGTCATACGGATCTCTTTTTCGATGATCTCCTTATACATCCCCACCTGATCCCGGAATGTTCCTTCAATTTTTCNATTTTGCCACGTGCTTATTTCAATGGTCGTCTTCTGATGGATGGTGTGTACATCCTCCATTGAGAGGGTTCTATTCTCTCTGGCTAAGCAACTTCTATCTTGGTTGACTCTTATTAGTTGTTCTCACATTTGCTGAAAACTTTCCTCAAGAACATTCTTTTGTTTTTCAATTGTTGTTAACCGAAGATTTTTAGTAGCAAGGAGTTTATTTTCTTCTTGTAAGACCTTGAGTGCTTTTGCATGTACATATATCTGAGCCTATGCTTTTGAAGCATCGCAATTAGCCTTCTCCTTTTCCATTGCCACTCTTTTATTCTCCACTAGCAATTTATTAAGCTGCTATGTTCTAAATGATTCTAGTTGGTCGGCTGGAATAAGTTGGGATGGATCTCGCTATTCAGCTTGTAGGGCAACGAACTTTTTTTGGAGTCTCCTTAGGTTGTCTTTTACGTGTTTAGCCCTAATCTTAGCCATGACCAACTTTCCTTTGGTGGAAATGAGGTTTGATTGTGCCATTGTGACATCTTGGGGGATGGCAAACAAGGACATCATTACTTGTCCTATTCGTAGTAGGTGATCAAGAGCATTCTCATGTCTGCAGGAGTCATTGAGGTGCCAACCAGAACTTGAGCATCACATACTCCTGTGAAATTTGCCGATGGCACAATAGGAACGTTAAATGATTTCTTGATGTGGTTTGCGATCACCTTTGCTGCTCCAACTGCATCTTGGTGTTGCATGATCACCACTATGGTACTTTCATCAGTTTCTAATTGTACTTGAAATGATGCACTATTTTCTGAAATCTGTTGTGACCAATGCGATTCCCCTTTTGTTTATATTGAGACCTCGCCCCTTGCATGATCGATTAATATGGTGGGTTGTATGGCATCATTGATTACCTTGAGGAGATTGGTCTCATCCCTACTTCCCCAACTGATTGTTTCTATGATGGCCCTAAGATGGCTCATCGATGGTCGGTAATCTTTCGGTGGTGACGGTTGTTGATCCTACTAGCCTGTGGGCTGCATGCTGGGCCCTGCTTCTTGTTATTAACTAAGCCTCATGTTTGGAAATTGGCTAGGCATTGCTGTTTGAGGTGGAGTGGGCCCAACCGTCTACTCTTGTTTAGGCTCTACTGTTTCACCAACATCTTTTCTTGGTGCTAGTGGCTTCAACAATTTAGCATATAAAGCATTTTCAGCTTTTCTAAGGATGTCATTAGTGTACCCCAGAATTCCAACACGTCGACATAGCTTCCTAATTAGACATGGAAAGGGCAATGCAAACTTTCCTATTTTGTATTTTTCGAATCGCCTTAATATTTCTGTTAAATACAAATAGGGCAAATTGACATCAACTTTGCCCATCAGAATTATGCTTCCTTTGGCCACGTAGCCCCTTCATTGGAAAGATGTGATATGTGCCAATTTTAAAATAAACTCTCTCTTTAAGGATCAGTTCTCCATATGTTTTGTCTTCTTTGTTGTACGTCCTCTTTAGCCATACCTTTTTTGCATCAGCATTGGAGCAGGTGGACAGATGAGCAACTTTAGGCCCTGCATTTTAAAGATTCAGAGCTTCCGCAATGGCCTTTGCAGAGAAATCAATTGATATTCCACCAATGTCCAAATTGATAAGTTTTCCTCAAATACCATTCTCTACTTTTTGAGAGGACAGGCCATAGTAGAGATCCCTTAAGTTGATCCTTAATTGGTTCAGGGGTGAATTCAGTAAAAGGCCCAAAATTAAGGTTCACAATCACTACAGTGGATGTCGACCTTTCTTGAATGGCATAAACGCATTCTGAGGACAACATGAAATGTTCTCCTTGTTCGGATGCCCTGCTCTCTCCACCTTTTTCCTGATCGAATTTTGTAGTGATAGGGATTTCTTGATGGATGCTAAACGATTGTGCCTCCTGTTCTGCATGCTCCACATGAGGTCCTTGGCCTTTGCCTCTTCTTGGACATTTGGATGCACCTTGAGAGGTCCTCTCTGTTGTCCTCGTTTAGGGGCCATTTGTAATCACACAAAGATTAATTGTTAGTAAGGTTATTTAAGGAAGTTCAATTATCTCATACCTTACTCATTGCCTTTAATAAATGTTGAATTCTTTACTTAGTGTGATTTCAGAGTTAGAGATTTTTTCCCAAAAAGTTCCCTTAAAATTTTTAATGTTGGGCCCGATTTGCTTAGGTGACTCTAATTAATAATTTAAATGATTTGGGTGAAGAAAGAAAATTAGTTTAACATGAGCTCTTCACATTTCTTAATATTACTTACTCCTATGATATCCTTCGGGCAATAGCGAATTTCGAAAAAGTTATGCATGAATTCTATCGTACCTCTTCCCCACGACTAAGTTAAACACTTCAGGTTTAATTAGGTTCAATCAGAAGGANGCATGAATTCTATCGTACCTCTTCCCCACGACTAAGTTAAACACTTCAGGTTTAATTAGGTTCAATCAGAAGGGAAATTAGAGTGTTAACTAGCAAGATATTGATGGTTGAATGGTAGACTCTCAAAGTGCTAAAAATCGTGGAAGAAAACTGCAACAACTCCTTGTGTAGCAACTAGTAAAAATGACTTCTACATGCGCGAGAGGCCCCATATATATAGGTTTTGTGGACATGATATCGTGTACGCGATAGTGCATATTTGATATCGCATTGGATTCAATATTGGATACCCGATATCGCATCCCCTTCAAAATAGGGTACTTAGTAAAATTGATGAATTTTTGAGTTTTCACGGCCAAAAATGAAGGATTTGAGGTAGATTTGAAAGGTTTGAGGTAATGTCAAGTGGACATTAAGGCACCAAAAGTGTAATGAAGTGCGATTATACAATGAATTTCTTTGAATAGGGTGAGGAAAAAGGACATGTAGTGGTGCAAAGGAACGTTTGGTTGAAACAATGATAAAGGAAAGAATAAATTTAGCAATGCAATACTCGGAGGGTATAAGATGATGTGGTGGTGTACAAAAAATACAAATTACAAAATTCACACAAGTGGATCCTCCCCAAAGTAGGTTCCAACCTATCATGCTCTTGCGTAACCACACCTTAAAATGTCTATAGGCACTAGAAGGGTTAAATGCAATCTGTGCTTGTGCAAAAAAACACACACATGTTTACTACCACCACGATGAGGTATGAATTCTATGCCACACAAGACACAAGTTAGAAATACTTGGACCATGAGATGAGAAGAACCATGGAAGGGATTGCAGAGATTGGGACGTGAGGTAACTTACTTTGGGCACAATGAATCCAAAGTGTTGTGCAACATTAAGCTACCATTAACCTTTTACTCCAAGATCAAAATCGAGTCCATACCTTTGATTAGTGACATCGCATTGTTTCATCTTGATGATATACAACCATAAGAGCATCATGACAGTAAGGTGTATGATTACTTGGCATTTTGCGCAAGGGACGAGTGATTTGAATTTGTTTGCAGCACGTTTTTCTTGATCTTTTCTTTACTGTTTTTCTTCTTTTTTTTTCTTTTGGCCGCTTTTGCACTTTATCTTTCTCAACAAGAATCCAGAGAGGCCACCAAACTTTAGGCATGGATGCATGTCTTTCCAGTGGGACCTTCTAGAATAGCATTAAGTTCCCTTATTAAGTTTCTTTATCACAACTCTTACTTCCATTTTTCGTTAGATCTACAAGGATCTTAGTACAACCAAGCTGCATGATAGCACATACAGATGTCACCAAAGAGAATCCACAAGTCCCCTTGATGTCACACCATGGCCATTCCCTCTTAATCCGTTACTCTTCGCTCTGGGCATAATGAGTACAAAGTTACTTTAAGTTTTAATGATAACAAGAATATCAT